>CM035423.1:150299286-150696786 GCA_020310875.1 Ceratopteris richardii | reverse complement strand
TAGTGCACAATGCAATTCGCCAGTGCATGAACAGGAGTTGTATGCGGTGCATGCTCTTCAATCCTAGAGACACTATCATTATGGTGTAGACTTTAAAGTATACATAGATCACCATACAATCAAGTACTTTTGTAGTTAGCCAGATCGTCAAGGCAGACATGCTTGTTGGGCTGAGCTCATGCAAGAGTTCTTGTATAAAAGAGGCAAAGAGAATATAGTAGCTGATGCATTATCAAAGATAGTGTATCAAATGAGATTTATAGTCCTAGAAAGCTCATTGCTTCAAGAAATAAAGGAAGCACATGTGGAAGATCCACATTTTTTACAGATTATTAGAGCCATCAATGATGACTCTATTATAGGAGATGAGGCAGTTCCAACTATTTCTTCTCCTAGTAGAGCAAACAAGTCGAGTCCGTATTCCAATTTCTCAAAGGAGAATGGAATAGTCAAACAAAAAGGAAAGGTTTGCGTACTAGATTTTCGAGATTTGAGAATAAAGGTCATGCATGATAACCATGATGTTCCTCGCACAAGGCATCCTAGTGTTGACAAGGCAATACAACTTGTTAGAAGAACATTTTGGTGGTGTGGATTAGCTAGAGATGTCCACACTTATGTTCAACAATGCTTTATGTGTCATCTCAAGGTAAAGACACAAGGTCTTTTACCCCCTTTAAAGATTCTAGATCATAACTAGGACAATGTATCCATGGACTTCATAATCGAGTTACTGCGGACACAAAGGAAGTGGCTCATTTCGTACCAATGCAAGAGACGATAGAAGCTCCACAGCTAGCAGAGTTGTTTATCCAGCATGTCTTCATATTGCATGAGTTACCAACATCCATACTTTTAAATAGGGATGTCAGATTCATAGGAGGTTTCTAGAAGTTTGTACTTGAAAAATGGAAACTTTCATTGAAAATGAGTAGTGGTGATCATCCATAGACACATGGTCATATTTAGAGGATCAACCAGATTCTAGAGGACATGTTGAGGGCATATGTGTCTGAGAGGTAGACAGATTGGGATAGTTACTTGCCGTTAGTAGATTTTGCTTATAACAATAGCCCTCATAAGGTGACAGGAATGTCTACTTTCAAGATGAATCATGGCATGAATCCCACTGCTCTTAGTACCATAGGCCAAAGAAATGTCCTAGTGCCTCAGAGTGCTTAGCGAACCTCCAAGAAAATTTAGAAATAGCTAAAGCCAAGATGCAACAAGCAGCTGATAGGGAAAAAGAGTATGCTGAAAGGAAGAGATCTCCTAGAGTCTTTAAGGAAGGAGATAGAGTTTTTCTTCAAGTGTCAGCTAGATCTGGTTCATTATCCATAGGGAAATGTAGTAAGTTTTCACCAAGGATTTGTGGACCTTGGAAGGTGGTAAAGAAGCTTAGTGATGTTGCATACCGATTAGAGCTTCCTCCAGATTGCAGAGTCCATCCAGTGTTTCATGTTAGTAAACTTAGAAAGTATATTTCGAAGGAGGATAATCTAATAGAGGGTATTTTTTCTTTGTAAGAAAGTGATAGCACAAATCATTCTCTAGACAAGATACTAGATCAAAGATAGAAGCGGTTGAGAAACTGTGTCATCCAAGAGTATCTAGTAACCTGGAGAGGATTACCGTTTATTGACTCTACTTGGGAATCAGAAGCTCTAGTTTGCAAGTACTTTCCCTCATTGATCATTGAGGACCATGATCTTTAGAAGGGGGAGAGAGAGTCAAACATTGGTCTACAGAGACCACTCCATGTGTGTGTGGGACAAGGGCCAACCATAGCCAAGGTCCCAAGCTTGGGGGATATCCTAAGGTATTCAATGGTAATGGGGATGAGTGTTGCATGATGGCCACATGATGGAACTAGACCATTTCAAATCATTACTATTTTGAATGCAAGAAGATATATTGGATGGGAGGAGAGTGGGACACACATCATTCACAAGTCTTGCTTACAATTAGTGAGTGGAGGTGATGTTGGTGGTGGGAGGATAGGAGATGGTGGGTTTAGTGTCGATTGGAGGAATGGATGGTGGTGTATGTCTGTGAAGGATGAGGCATCTAGAAATGTTGGGTGGTATAGGTTCGTTGATTGTGTGACCTTGATGAGGTTGGATTCAGACTCAATGACATCATATCTGGTGGGTGGTTGATTGATGAGAAATTTTAGTGCCTCTAGAACTCCCACTACTTGAATAAGGGTATGAATGGTCTCAATACATGATTCATCAAAACCACTATTCTCAAATTCCCACTGCAACAATGCATGGATGTTTTCTTCATTGAGCCCCCATCGAGCTCTCAATACTGCCATGTGTGTGTGTAAAGTTTGGAGGGCTGCGACATAAGCTAATTTGTCTATTTTTGCTTCCTCTTCAGTGCATTGTTGCTCCTCATGTTCACCTCATTATTCAATGGTCCTTCTTTTTCATCTTCTATCAAGTGTCTTTCTTCATCCTCCTGATCAGTTTTGGTGTGTTCTTCCTCATGATGAGTCTGAGATCCTACATAACTTGTCCTTTCATATTCTTGTGATAGGTACTAAACATCCAAATACTAAAATTCTTAGGAGTCTCTGAGTAGTGCTTCAAAATAAAAAATCAAGGCTTCTTTTACATGTGTTGCTGTTTGTGACAAGGAAAAAAAGCCCGATCCGATAGGTGTAATTTTCTCTTCTTCTATTACTGTTTTTGTGCTCTTGTGCGATAGGATGAGGTGTTTGAGTCAATGTTGGTGGGTGTTGGAGTTGCTCAAGGAAGCCTAATTATGAAGGGGGAAATAGATAGTTCAAGGCCAAAGGGTGACCGTTCGAGTGTTATTACAGTGTCTATGGGCTCTAGGCAAGGTATGTTTTCATGCACTCTCTTTCTAGGTTTCCCTAATGATGATTTGTGTCCCCTCAATGCCTGTAATCAAGCTCTAATCAAAGCTCTCTCAATCGAAATATTGTATGCTAGGCAAATATAAACAATCTTGGTAATAGCGCAACACCCATTTGGTACTTGCTTTCTTGGCCATATGTGATTGGCTACATACAATTGATCTAGAAATTAATGGGGGATGTCAATCTTCAATTGAGTTTCCTGTGCTAAATGTGTTGGACTTTGAGGTCTACGGAAGCAAGAAAACAACACAAAGAAGAAGAAGAAGCTTGGAGCTTAGCACTCAATACTGAATATGTTACCAAGTGAATGTACAAGAATAAGTTACCCGTTAAGGTTATAGGAAGTCCTAAAAAATATATCAACAAATCCCCCTTGAGAGTGATGTGGTGAACAAGGAGCTAGCACTCATGTATAATGAAGTGCCAAACTATGTGGAAAAAGATCAATTCACAAAAGGAACTAAGCCCAAACCTTTACAAAAAGCTTCAAACTTCTCCCGAGGTAGAGCCTTTGTGAAAAGATTTGCAATGTTATCATGTGTGGCACATATGCCGAATTGATCTTCCCAATAGAGAACCTCTCCCTAACATAATGATAATGCACCTCAATGTGCTTTTTGTGAGCATCGAACACATGATTCCTCGCAATTGCCAATGCGCTCTAACTCTCAATGAAGATTGTGGTGGTAGAAGACTAACCAACACCCAAATCAACCAAAAGGCATCTCTTCCACATGCACTCAATAGTTGTTGTGAAAGCTACCCTATATTCAGCCTCACAACTAGAAGTGGCCACAATAGGCTACTTCTTGAGCTACCAAGCATGAAGCAAAAGCCACTAGTGGATACACAAATGTCACAACAACCATCCCAGTCAAAGTAAAAAAAAGCATGTAAATATGGTGGTAGTGATTTCCCCTTGGGATAAAACAATCCAAGTAGTCGGTACCACTCGAGTAGTGAAAGATGCACTTAAGTGCCTATGAATGCTTGACACCTAGGCAAAGCATAAACTTTCTCATCTTAGAGGCAACAAATTGAATATCATGCCAAGTTATACATAAGTAAATCAAGCATCCAATAGCCTGTTGATAGTGAACAACATCAAATACATCTCCAAAATCATGAAGACTCAACAGTAAACCTATCTCCATAGGAGTTACAATAGGTTTATAGTCTTCAAGGCCAAAACACTACAATATTTTGTTTGACACAAAATTATTCCCCCATCAACATGCATAAACTGAATGCTCAAATAATGGTGAAAATGATGCAAATATGACATTTCAAAAGAGACATGAAAATCACCTTAAATTTAGCAATATGCTTCTCATTAGGACCAGCGAGCAACATTTCATCAACATAGACAACAATGATAAAAAATACATCATCTGGGTGCTTAACATATAAGATGCTCTCAGTTGGACTATTCTCAAAACCATGTGCAATCAGGTAGGCATGTATCTTTTCATATCAAGCCTGTGGTGCTTGCTTCAAACTATATAATGCCTTTTTCAACCTGAACACTTTGTTTTCATGTTCTTCTTGCACAAAACCATAGGGCTGAAATACATACACTTCTTCATGTAAATCACCCTTCAGAAATGCAGTTTTAATGTCCAATTAATGTACTTTCCAAGCATGATGATCTATAAGTGCACAGATGCTATGAACGATGGTCATTCAACATGCGGGTGCAAAGGTCTCACCAAAATCAATGCCTCTCTCTTGAGCATAACCTTTTGCAACAAGCCTAGCTTTATACCTGTCAACTGTTCCATGAGGTTTATGTTTCAACTTGTATACCCATTGAGTGCCAATGGCATTTTTTTTTCCAAGAGGAAAAACACATAAAGAACAAGTAGCATTCTTCATAATAGCATCATATTTTCATTGCATAGTAGCCATCCAATTGTTTGAATTTTTTGCTTCATCAAAAGAAGGGGGCTCATTCTCATCACAAAGACTAGAGGCAGCCATTGCATAACAATGTGATGCAAAAGAAGCATTATGAGAGCCTGAACAAGTATGATATGACATATATGCATCTAATTTTTTATCTCTCAACGTCTACACCAACCATTTAGGCATAGTCTTTGCCATTTCTATATCAGCCCTCTTGTCAACAAGTGCATCATATAAATCTGCATGAAAAATGGAATGATCTGCATCATCATGTGAAACCTAAAAAGGCTAAGAAATTGCCTCATTTGGACCAACACTTGACTATCCATGTGTAAAAAAGGTAGCAAAGTATCATACACATCTTTGGAGCCAATTGATGTCTCCTTATTACATGAAAGTAATGGTTGAATGGCCTCTTCCACAAAAACAACATCACAGCTAACCAAAATGTGTTTAGTCTATGGATGATACATACGATAGCCTTTGCTTTTAGAATTGTACCCAACAAAAATACATTTAACTGCTTGATCATCCAATTTCATGTGTTGTTTTTTAGGCACTAATGCATATGCCAGACAACCAAAGACTCACAGATGAGCAGCAGATGAATTCTGACCATGCCAAGCCTCATATGGAGTGATAGATTGTAGTGCTTTGGTGAGTTGTTGAAGGATTACCTGATCTTACTAAGCAACATATGGTGCATCTTTGTGAAGCATGTCAAATGGGTAAGTAGAGTAGACAACCTTTCAAGCATTCAAGCTATGTAAGCAGTGGATTGCTAGACCTTATACACACAGACGTATGGGGTCCTACTAAAGAGGCATCCTTGGCTGGTAATAAGTACTATGTATCATTAATTGATGATCATAGTAGAATGACATTTGTGTATTTCATTAAACATAAGAGTGAAGTCTTTGATTGTTTCAAAAATTTCAAATCATTTGTCGAGAAGCAAACAGGAAGATATGTCAAGAAGCTAAGATCCGATGGAGGGGGAGAGTATTTCTCTCAAGCTTTTACTGATTTTTTGTATGATGAAGGTATCAAAAGAGAAGTTACATGCAGGTTTGCTCCACAACAAAATGGAGTCGCAGAAAGAAGAAATAGAATCATAGCAGAAGCGTTTAGAAGCATGCTAAATGATATGTGTTTGCCTAATTCTTTTTGGGCTGAAGCTGTTAGCACAAGTGTGTACATTATGAATAGAGTACCTACTGCTGGAGTTCATCATTTGACACCATATGAGGTATGGCATGTAAGGAAACCAAGTGTAAGTCATTTGAAAGTATTGGTTGTGTATGTTATGTACATGTACCTAGTGAAGTGAGATCAAAACTTGATGTGAAATCAGAAAAGTGTATATTTATTGGTTATGCAAATACTCAAAGAGGATATAGATGTTATGATCCTCATACCAATAAGGTGGTTGTTTCAAGAGATGTAAATTTTGATGAATCACTTTCATGGTATGTAGATAAGAAAAGTTTGCAGGTCATAAATGGAGATGAAGAAGATACAGGTGAAGGAGATGAGTGCTTACCTCAGCCCACAAGAAGTTTAAGTGATGAGAAAAGTGATTTGGATGAAGAAAGAGAGCTACCTTTCAATGAAAGATTAAGGCAGGAGTCACCTCCAAGTGTTAAAAGTAAAGGTAAACTCAAACTTGTTGAAGTTAATGATGAAGGAGAGGAAATTAGTGATGTATGTGAGTATGGAGAATCATCAAAGGTTCCTAATAAGAAAGGAAGAGCATCTACATTGGAGGTAAGAAGAACTTCAAGAGTGAGTAAACAACCTCAAAGGTATACTTATGAATCTTTCATGAATACTCATTATGCTTTTATGACAAAAATTGAGCAGGAAAATGAACCCACATGTTATGATGAGGCAAAATGAGATGAAAAGTGGGAGAAAGCAATGAGAGAAGAAATGGAAGCACTACAGGATAACAAGACTTGGAATTTAGTTCCAAAGACACCAAAACAAAAGGTAATTGGTTGCAAGTGGGTTTTTAAGATTAAAAGAAATAGTGATGGTAGTGTGTCAAGATATAAGGCTAGACTTGTAGCAAAAGGATATAATCAAACTCAAGGATTGGACTATAAGGAAACATTTAGTCCAGTAGCAAACATGGCAACGGTGAGAACTTTGTTGGCTTTAGCTGCAAGTAAAAGGTGGAATATATATCAACTTGATATAAAGAATGCCTTTCTTAATGGTGAGTTAAATGAAGAAGTGTATATGTCACAACCAGATGGTTATGTGGATGCAAAATGTCCTAATCATGTATGCAAGCTAAAGAAGGCATTGTATGGTCTTAAACAGGCACCAAGGGCATGGAACGCAAGGTTGGTAAAGTATCTTATGCTGCAAGGATACACAGTGAGTCATGCTGATCCTTCACTTTATGTAAAACATGTAGATGACATGTGTGTCTATGTATGCATTTATGTGGATGACTTGTTGATTACAGGGAATGATGCAAAAGCAATTGAAGAGATAAAAGACAATTTGGAAAAGGCATTTAAAATTTCAGATCTTGGTTTGCTTAGATACTTTCTTGGGATTGAAATTGTGTATGGCAATGAGGGTATGTGGTTGATACAGAGAAAGTATATATGTGATATGCTGAAAAGGTTTGGTATGCAAGAATGTAAATTTGTTTCTACTCCAATGGAATGTAATGTAAAGTTGAGTGCAAAGGAAGGTGATGAGTTGCATGATATGGATGCATATAGATCCGTGGTAGGATCTTTGATTTATGCAACAAAAACTAGACCTGATATATGCTATGCAGTGGGAGTATTGTCACAGTTTATGCATGAACCTAGAGTACCTCATATGCATGCAGCAAAAAGGGTGCTTAGGTATTTGAAAGGTACCATGAACGAAGGATTATTTTATAGTCATGATGCTGATCTAGCTCTTAAAGTTTTTAGTGATGCAGATTGGGCTGGAAACAAAGATGATAGAAGATCCACAAGTGGATATGTGGTAATAGCAGGAAACAAGACATTAACATGGAGTTCAAAGAAACAGCCTACAGTTGCTTTATCTTCTACAGAGGCTGAGTATAGAGGTTTAGCATTGGCTACTACTGAGGTTATGTGGTTTAAAAAGTTGTTTCATGACTTGAATGTGCAGGTTGATGTACCACTGATCTATGGGGATAACTTGAGCAACATTCATATGACCTCAAATCCTATTTTTCATGCTAGAACAAAGCATATAGAGGTTCACTATCATTATGTTCGAGAGAAGGCCATAAACAATGAAGTAAAAGTTTCTTTTGTGGGAAAAAAGGATCAAGTTGCAGATATCTTCACCAAATCCTTGGATGGACCAAAGCTTCAAAGATTCAACTATATTCTTGGCATGAAGAAAATACCCTTTGAAACTTGAGGGGGAGAATGTTGCGAACATTTGTTTTATGTATGGTACAAATTTCAAATTATGTAAATAACTTTAGGAAGTCTTCAAATACTTCAAGAAGGCTCATATTATTCATAAAATATAGCAAAAATACCACGTGAGTTCTAGAACATGGTGAGTCAAATTAGTGAGTCACAAGGGAGCTGCAGTGGTGTCCTAGTGGAAGGTCGATGTGGCTAGTTCTCAAAGTCCATCAATACTTTGCTTATTTGAGCACTTGAGTCATGTAATATCTCCACCCAAGTGTCTACCATGAATTTAGATGTACTAGGAAGGTTTTAGATTAGTTGCCCATGCTATAAAAAGAGGAGAGAAGTCGTGATATTTTGGGAAGTCCAAGAGACTCATATGTGTATCTCTACGCTACTGTAGTTTTGTATGCAGAGATTGCAGAGCTTGTATCTCCCTCATTAGATATCCAAATTACATGTTTGATATCACATTTGAAAGCTCTTACTATCTATTTTCATAGTGTAAATTTTCATAATCATTGGATTTGTAAGCTGAGAGCAGTACTCTCTACAAGTAGTGTGTGTTCTCGGGTTTCACCCCTGCTGAAGGTCTCCATTAAAAACTTGCAAAGGTCATATCTCCTTGTGTACTTATCCAAATTGAGTGTTCTTTGGCTCATTGGAAAGCTCTTCGTCTCTAGTATATGTGGTTAAAATAGTTTTAAAGAATTCTAAGCCAGGAGAGAACAGTAAGCTCTGCAAGCATGATTGGTTTTTTGTGATGGAGTTTGCAAGAAGGTCAACTTGTTCCTAGGGGGTTCCACCTACTTCTAGTTATATTTTGGAGGTCAATAAACTCCAACACATATGTTGCACATATAACGACTTCAAGCAAAAAACTATGTGGTAAAACCTAACTTTTGACCATACACCTTGCCATCTCCATGAATGACATGTTCTTTCTTTTAGCAACTCCATTCTGTTGAGGTGTATACAACACTTTACACTGATGTTTTCTCCCAAGTTTAGCTTGAAATGCATTAAAAGAAGAAGACATGTAGTCCTCCCCTCGATCAGAATGAAGAGTGCCCAATTTACATGCCGATAGATTTTCAGCCAAAACCAAAAACTGTTTGAAGCACATAAACACTTCAAACTTTTCTTTCAATGGATACACCGATGCATGCCTAGAAAAATCATCAATAAAAGTCATAAAGTAAAGGTAGTTCCCAAAAGAAGGTGTCCACATAGGACCACAAATATCACTATGAACAAGATACAACTTACAAGCACCACAAACTGAACCATCTTTTGGAATGGAGGAATGTTGTATTTTGTCCAAAATATAGCCTTCACAGACATGTTTACTAGGTGCAACAAGTTTGGGCGGAGAGAAAACATTTCACATTTCTATAGGCATAGCAAACAAGAAAAATTCAGATGATCAAAGCCTATGAGCTTATACAACCCATGACATAAAATGCCAGAAGAAATAATAACATTGCCATATGAGAGATCATGAATTGTACATCTTTCATAAACAAATTTAACAATAAAGCCAATCTCGGATAATGTGGAAACTGGAAATAGATTTTTCTTGATCCCTGGCACAAACAAAACATCTCAGAATGTGAAAGATTTACCATCAATAGTAGTCAAAATGATCTTAAAAATCCCATTACACGATAAGAGGAGTTGTTGGTGCATTTGACAATATTCCCTGCAATGGAGAGCTCAAGTGAACTAAAGAAATTATGCCACAAAGTAATACATTTGGTTGCCCCACTATCAAAGTACAAAACATTTGATTCTACTATAGACATATACTATTCATGAGTAGATGGTTCATAGCTACAAATAATAGTAAATGCCCATTCTTCATTTTGCATAAGATTAGCAGACTCTATTTTAGGTGTAGAGGTGTAGCTCAGTGATGAGTACCTTTAATGTCAATCCAGGAAGACGTGAGGATGGTATGATGACCTCAAGCAAGTGAAGGCACAAGTGCGTGAGTGAGAAGCACACTAACATGCACACACATACACACACACGCGCACACACGGCAAGACAAAGAGTGAGAAGCAATGGAGTTCTTAGATTACTTTCAAAAAGCTCATACAAGGTCAATTCAATTACAAGCTAACCTCAAAAATGAGCTCTCTAGCTCTATTTATAGTTTTTGACTAGGTTTTGGCCTTGTCCAGACCTAGTGTCCAGCCTAGTTAAAAATTAGGTTCTCTACCCTATTTGGAGGTTCAAACGGAGTCTAAAAAATGTGAAAACTGATAGGTAGGTACTTCTAAAGCTCCTCAAGCTCAAGGACTCCTTGGCTTGCACAAAATGGAGCTACAAAAATATGAAATGGTATTTACAATGGTTTTTAGTGATAAAAATCACTATTTTTGTAGGGATTTCTTGTAACATTTTGACATACATTTCCTGGAGCTCCCTACTTGCTCCTTCTTCTTGTATGCCCAACTCTTTGATGCTTGAAAAATTTAAATGGCCTACTTGCCAGATCTTCTTTGATTACTGTGTCTGCTTGTGCTTTCTCTTCACTCCGACTCCCTTCGTAGGCTTCCTTGTCTTGTGACTCCTTCAGTTCCTTGACTACTGCAAACACCCCCCCCCCTCTCTCGCGTCTGTCGTCTCTGACAGACCCTTGTCTAGCTATGCGTTGGACATAATATTGAACAACATCGGCAGCAAGGTGGTGTTCTTCTAATCGTAGCCCCCATGCTAGGTCTGTTAACAATGCATCCCAATTCACTGGTCCTGGTACGTCAGGATGTGGCACCCGCAATTGTTTTGAATGGATGATTCTTTCCACAGCGAATAAGTGGAGGAGATGTGAGGGCCTAGGTACAAATATTTCTGAGTGATATTCCCAAAATCCTGTTACGAACATCTCCTCAAATGTCTGTTTAAAGCAAGCTGGGAGGTACTTGATTCTAGCATGCCAAGCATATATTACCTCTATTGATGGGGTGGTGCTCATGTCGTATACCAGATCTTGGTTTCCTGTAAGAAAGCCAACTCCTGAGAAGTGGGGGTCTTTAATATTCTTGAATGTCTTGAATGTGATTAGCATTAATTCAAAGATTTTCATGCACACTTGGGCCATCACATCGGGGGTATTCCGTAGTCGAATGCTCCAGTGATGGATGGTAGAAATCATATAATTCACAGTGGGAGGTCCTTGTGGAGGTGCTAGATAAACATAGTTTAACCACTTTGCACAACCTTTGATGTTCTTGACAGCAATGGTAAACTCGGGCCAGGTGCGTCTGCAGAAGACTGGAACATAACAGGGATTGTATTTAATAAAGAGTGGCATGTTAGTCCAAGTACGAACCATCTCTAGGTAGGTCTCGAGAAGACGGATCCTCCAGGTGGGTTGATGAATGGATCCTTTTTTAGCACTTTCTGGGATATCATTGGGTCCAAATTGTGTGGCAAAAGTTGGAGGTTTGCCACATCTGCGTTGGATCTCCGCGTTGTAATCTGCAAGGAGTACACAGTATGGCACATACTGATCGTCGTTGGTGCCGATCCATCTATGATGAGACATACTGCGGAAATATTTTGACTTTATGATGGTGTCTTCTAATTTGGCCATTGATTGGATCTGGATTGCCACTCGATCTTCATGGGTTGTCGCTGTTTTTTCTAGTGTCTGGGGCCATTCAGGTACTTCGACTTCTAAGGTGTCCATTCCTTCTGAGGGCTGCTGACCTCCTAGCATCGGCATAGGAACATATGGTTCCTCATACGTTTCGTCCACCTCAATGGGTACCAATTCATCTGGCTCTGGTTCTACAACTGGAGAGGGCTGCCTTTCATATTCCAGTAACTTCTTTTGCAGTTCCGCCACCTGCTCTCTTAGGTGGGGTGGCTATGATATTTGTGAAGAGTGTTGTGAAGGTGGGCATGGGAACTCCTCCGAATTGGATGCCGGGAGAGAGAGGAATTCCCATGACGACTGTGGTAATGGCAGAAATAGGTGTGAGGTGACTTGTGTAGGTGACTTGTGTAGGTGACTTGTGTAGTGAGAGGTGAGGTTGGTGGTGAGAGTGGTTCCTCTTGATGTTCGTCTGTTTGTGTGTTACCTCCTGGTTCTGATACATTGATGTGTATTTGTTTGCCAGATCGCATGGGATGGGTAGGCACACGTTTCTCAAATCGATGAATATAAGTCATGGCTGCATGAATAGCCTCATCTAAGCCCACTACGACAGCGTGTAGGTTCATTGATTCGATGAACATGTCATCCACACCTTCCTCGGCTACCATTTGGCTCATGATCATCTTTCCTGTTTCGAGCGACAGTTTGTGTTGCTCTTGGACCCGCTTCATGGTTTCGTATAATCTTTTTATTTGGGCCGAGTATGCCGGGGCACTTGCTAGTTCTGAAAGTTCTTCATATTGTTGATCATACTCTTCGTGTGCCTCTTGTTCTTCTGTCTCTTCTTCATCATCTTCTACTTCTACTACTCCCGGTTGGGTCGGGGCTGAAGTTGTAGTCGTGGGTTGTTGTCCTTGGGTCTGCTCTACTTCTGTCTCCAGGTTAGATTCATTGATCAAACGGGCAATCTCTTCATCTATCAGATCAGCAAGGGTGTAACCTTGAGGGAACTCCAAGTCTGAAGGAATAGGAGGGAACACCAGGTTGGGTCCTTCTGCACTTGGTCTGGGTAGGCGAATGGTAAATGGTCGGACACGCCTCGTTTGTGGAGGGGTCACCTCTAGTGTGGTGGTGGCTCCCCTTGGTTGAGCGCATGGTAATTGAACTCCCCCTCTCATCTTCTTCGATGGAGGGCCCGCCGTTGATAGTCGTCTTTGGAACTCTTGGGCCCTGGACCATACTAGTGCTCTTTGAATGGGCACGTCGTATGCTAAGCACCTGTAAATTATTCTTGTGAGAGCACAACATCCATGAAGTACATTTTTCTGTTTCTTATTCCACCGTTGATGGGCTAGGTGTATTTGATCGATGATCCAATGTGGTATGTTGATGGTGAGATTCTCTGTCTCCGCCAAGTACAAGCTGAACCATATCTTTTTTGGTGGCATAGTGAATCGTTCTTGGGCGGGAAAAGCAAAATGCTGCATAATCGTTCGTAGGTGGAGAGCAATGGTAGGTGTCATTGCTACCATGTCCTTCAATTTGTTGAGATCCTTATGCTTCATCCTGCCTGGAACCATTGTTTCTTTCTCAGTGGGAATATGCATGCCTTGCATGTTCAATGCTGCCCATACCAAATTGAGGGTCAGTTTGAATCTCTTGAGTTCGTGGCCTGGCAATAGTGAGGGTAGCACAAAAGTACTATCGCCTCCCTTGGCCCTGCTAGGAGTGATGGTACTGATAAAATAGGAGCAGCGTAGGAAATCTGGCTTAGGCAAATGTGCTCTGAAATAGCTATCCAATCCCGCTTTGGTCCAAACCGATCGCATCACTTCTGCATTCTGATAGTTCTCAAATTCGCGAGTGAAGAAATGGTAGTGGCCCCATTTTCCATTGAACTCAATTTCTGCTTCCCAGAAGTAGGTGTCATCACCCAATGGCCCTGCAACATCACTAAACCAATGAGTGTGTTTCCCCACTTGAGAAGTGTGTCCCTGAGGAGGGTCTTGAATAGGGAGAACATGCACCGCTTGAAGTTCTTGAGGCCTCTCGATGAGTGGTGGTTCCAGGAGGAGGGTTTCAATGTCCACAATCTGTGCACTAGACCTTGCCTGGGAACTGGTGCCTCCTGCTTCTGCCATTATTATTGCGTGCTTGCTGGTTCTGTGAGAATATAGATCATGCGTTAATATTGTAATGGACAAGATAGAACACTTTTTTTCCCCGTTACAACATTATCATGAGGTGAGTAATGGGTTAGTGGGTCACTAAGTGCTCGATGATTGTGTGTGTAGTTAATGAATGGATAGTTCTACGAGCTAGATGGGAAGATGTAGTGTATGAATGATGTATTTAGCAAGTGAGGATGAATTTACACATGGGATTCGAGGGTTTTATTACAAGTTTTAGGCTGCCAAACACAATGGATGGCTTTCGGTTTTGGTTTAGTGGGGACTCTGGAGGGCTTTATGAGTATGTCTGCTTGGGAATGAGGTGTTTTTGGGACCCATTTACAAGTGAGTCTGTGCATGCTTCTGGGCGACTGTGTGTTCGTGCGTATTAAACAAGAGTGGGTAACGGCTCCTTGAGTGAGTGAACCCTGTCGTGTATGATGTGATTCGTGCATGACTAGTTGAGCCTGCAAGCAAGCCTTAGGCACCCAAATTTGTCTTGATTGTGGGCCAACCTTCATCGACTTCTTGGGTACCCAGATAGTTTTCAGTTTCTCAAAAGAAGTTTTGGAAGTCCTCTTATTAGTATCATGTCGTTGATTACTAATAGGAAGTTGAGATAGTTGTTGTGACTTGACTGCAATAGGCCGCTCGCCTTTTCGCACCCACAATTGTTTCAATGGCTGAGTCATTCTGCTTCGCACGTTCTTTTGGCCTCCAGCATACGTAGTCTTCAGTAATTGATCTGCCTGTGGTTGCTGCCTCCCTCTGGCCTTTGGAAAAGAAGGGAGTTTCGTTGAGTCCTTGACTTCCTTATTGAGATCACCATTCCTCTGCATCACATAGCTTTGGACAAGAACAACATGGTCAACTTCATGTGTACCCCTGGAAGGACCAGGAGTCTGTGCCTTTCCTAGTTCCTTGAGTGCTCCATTATCTAACTCAACTGTAATCCGACTATGTTTTACCCATACCTGAAGAAGTCCACTTCTTAGGTTTAAGTTGACTGCATGGTCATAGATCCAGTCTTGACCCAAGACCAGAGGCTCAGTGAGATCCTCATCTTGACACACTAGTACCTTAACTGTCATTGGAACATCTTGAATGGAGAGGGGAAGTTCCACCTCGCCCATGCAAGGGGTTTCCACACCTCCCAATCCTATGAGATATGCTTCTATAGGATTGACTGTTAATTTCAATTCTCGACAGTAAGAAAGTCTCACCGCACTAGTGGCTGCACCTGAGTCAATCAATGCTCGCACAATTTTTGCACTAACTCCTTGTCCTATCTCTAAGGTCACAAAAGGACATCTATCGATTATTCTCTGGGAAATTATTCCTGAGACTTCACACATTGCCACGTGATATCCTGGATCCACATAGGCACCTGTCCTAGGTTGATCCCTACTCTGTCGTCTCAACTTCATCCTTCTGATGCGTTCTAAAGCTTCTGCTTGAGCTTCTTCTCGAACTCGTTTTTCTTCTTCTTTGCGTTTCTTAGCAGTCTTGAGTCGACTTAGCATTTCTTCTGTGAGAGGTTCCTGATACAACTTGACTCTGCACCCGCTGATGTAGCTCGGAAGAATATCACCTTCTAAGGTGGCTAGTTGTACTGCTCCACTCGTTGAAATCCTATTTATGATCATAGGTCCATAGCCACGTTTCTCTAATTTTCTTGCATGTTGCTTCAAAGTGTAGACTAAAACTAGGTCTCCGGCCTTTAATCCTTTATCCTTAACATGGGCATCAAAGTATGCCTTCTGTCGTTTCTTAGCTGCATATATTCCTACTGCAGCTCTTAGTCTGGTTTCACCTAATCGTTCAAGGTCAAAAATCCTCAAAGAGAGTTCATGGCCCGTCCACTCATGCTCCTGTGCTACTCTCAATGTGGGAATCAAGAAGTCCAAGGTAGCACCGCATTTTGGCCAAATACCATCTGAAAGGGTGTGGCTTGGAGTACCGTTTTATAGGCCACTTGGTATGCCCGTCCACTCATGCTCCTGTGCTACTCTCAATGTGGGAATCAAGAAGTCCAAAGGTAGCACCGCATTTTGGCCAAATACCATCTGAAAGGGTGTGGCTTGGAGTACCGTTTTATAGGCCACTTGGTATGCCCAAACAGCATGATGTAGCTGTTTGTCCCAATCAGAGCGTTTATTATTCACCAATTTGGTAAGCACATTGCATAGAATCTTGTTTGTGCTTTCGGCTTGGCCATTAGCTTGTGGGTGATGGGGGGCAGACTTCTTGTGTACTACCAAGAATTCTTGGAGGAGATTCTCAATAACTTCATTCAAGAAGTGAGTGCCTCTATCACTAACTAGCTCTATAGGTAGTCCGTATCTCGTGAATACATTCTCGAATAAGAACTTAGCTGTCGTTTGGGCATCATTCTTTGTGGTAGCTTTCACTTCTACCCACTTGGTTAAATAGTCTATGGCCACAATGATATATTCAGCATGTGAACCCTTGGCTGGGGGATTAATAGGACCTACAAAGTCTATTCCCCACTTAGAGAATGCACGTCCACCCATCATAGGCTTCAGTGGCATCTCATCTTTGCGTATAGGATACTGAGTTCGCTGATAGACATCACACCTCTTCACATAGGTATGTGCGTCCATGTGAAGGGTTGGCCACCAAAAGCCCGCAAATAGTATTGCCTTGATCACCCAATCTAGTCCAAAGTGTCCTCCTGCTACACCTTGGTGAGCTTCTTCCAAGATCTTGAGATATTCGCTCTCATGGACACATAGCCTCAGGTAACCATCTTTACCACGCTTGTATAGATTATCACCAATGAGTGAGTAATCTAGGGCTTCTTGTTCTAGACTTCTTTGTCTGGCCAGTGTCATATCTTGAGGGAATGTTCTCATCCTCAGGAAGGTTACTAATGGTTCACTCCAATCTGGCACTATAGAAACTTGATAAAGAGTGGCATGTTCCACAGGTGGTTTAGTGCAACAGATTGGGCATTCTTTACACATCTTATGTACATCAGCTTCCATAGTAGGCCAATGCACTCCGAGTCTCCTTAGTGTCTGTGGGGTTCGTTGTTTTGAGTAGTGTTGCCCTAATGCACCTACATGTGCCAATTGCAACCATTTAGCGTACTCATCCTCTTCCACACAACAAGCTAGGATCCCTTGATCTGTTTATTTGTACATGCTTCCTGCCATGATATGGTACTTCTGGGCTTTTACTACTTCTCTACCTTGAGTGTTTATGACTGGGTGGTTGGGCCCGTATGTCAATACTGGCACTAATGGCTTAGCCCACTGAGGTACAACTTCCAGGTTAAACAAGTAAGCATCAGGAAGGTCATCTGATACTCCTTGTGGGGCTTCTCCTGATGTGAGCCTAGAGAGATGGTCTGCTCTCAAGTGGGTCTTCCCTTTCCTCACCACAACCTCGAAGTCGTATTCCATTAGTAAGAGAAACCATCTTACTAATCTACCTGTATTGCATGGCTTGTTTACCAAGTACAATAGTGCTTGATGATCAGTAAAAAAATTAAACTTATTTGCAAGCAAATAGTGTCTAAACTTTTTAACTGCATATACCATGCCTAATCCCTCTCGTTCAGTGGTTGTATAGTTTCGTTCAGCCGCATTCAACTATATACTAGCATAGGCAATCGGAAGATCCATATTGCCTTCGCCCGTAGGTTGTGCAAGTACACATCCAATAGCATAATTGGATGCATCCACATGAACATGGAAGGTCTTATTCCAATCCGGTGTGGTCAAGATTGGTGCTGAACACAATCTTCTTTTGAGCTCATTGAAGGAGTCCTCACACTCATTAGTCCACTCGAAGTTAGTCAAAAGCCCATACAGAGGCTTTGCTATGATGGCATTTTGTGTATAAACCGTCGGCAATAACCACAATGCCCCATGAAAGCTTGTACTTCCTTGACATTCTTTGGCCTAGGTAACTTGGCTATGGCTCGTACTTTCTCCTCATCGGTGGATATGCCGTTCTTTGACACTATGTGTCCTAGAATCTTGCCTTGCCTGACCATGAAAACACACTTTTCTGGGTTCAAGCAGACTTGATACTCTCTACATTTGTCAAAGATTTGTCTGAGTTCTGGTATATGTGTCTGTCTAATGTTGGAATGAGCACAGAGGTCATCAACATAGACTTCCAAATTCTTCCTCAGGAACTCTTTAAACACGTGGCACATCAGTCTCTGAAAAGTTGTAGGAGCATTGGTAAGCCCAAAGGGCATTACACGAAAGGCAAATATACCCCACTCTGTGGCAAAAGCTGTCTTATGCTGATCTTCTGGAGCTATGGCTACTTGATTGTAGCCCGAAAATCCATCAAGGAAGTTGTACACTTCCTTGCCTGCTACTCTTTCTAAGAGATGTTCTGTGATAGGAAGCGGATAGTTATCTCGAATTGTGGCTGCATTGACCTTCTTCAAGTTAATGCATACACGCAGCTTTCCATTCTTCTTGGGCACCACTACAATGGGGGATACCCACTCAGTGTGATCAATTTCATAGATGAATCCAGCTTCTACCAGTCTGTCTATCTCCTCCTTGATCTTAGCAGCATAGTTATCATTATATGTGTATGGCTTTTGCTTAGAGGGTTTTGCATCTGAGGTCATGGAAATTGTGTGTGAGCATATGTCAGGGTCAACACCCTTCAAATCCTTGTAGCTCCAAGCGAATACATCTCTGTATTCTCTTAGCAAGGCTATCAACGCATGCTCTTCTTCCTCGGTTAGGTCATGGCCTATGTACATGCATCTCTCCTCTCCTTCTTCCATGGCTACCACTATTTTCTTGGTGGTTTCTTTGTTATCATAGGCCTCTCCTGATTGTGCCTCTCGTTTAGGCATTCTGATCATGACTCTCTTGTCATCTATCTCATACTTCTTAAAATTTTCTTGGACCTCAAAAAAAGATTCTTCCTCTTCTGGTGTGACTTCTCTCTTCTTTCTTTTCTTTCCTTCTTCCTTTGGGGTCACATGTGTGGCTAACCTTACATCATTTGTAAGCTCTCCGTGCCTCTGGGGTTGAAATCCTATTTCATAGAAGTATTCTTTATCTGATGCAAAAGGTGGGTCCATAATGATTGACTCTAGATCGGAGTCGCTCGCATCCTCAAATGCATCAGGGCTAGGTTCACACTCTTCTAAAACTGCATCTCCCATGATTGGCTCTATGGAGAAAACTGAAATGTCATAGCCATCCTCATCACAGTGGGGTGTCCATTGTTCTTCATTGATGGCTACATCCATGGTTGCTAGGATTTCTGCCCAGCCGTGAGGCTCAAACTCTTCGTCACGAAAAACTACAGGTGCATAGGCTGGGTCTTGAATTGATCTATGGGTTTCTTTTGCACCTACCTCTCTGGCTTTATCTCCCTTCTCTTCTTCTACTGCTACCTTACACATCCATAAGTAAGTGTCTTCATGCATCCATGAGGATCTGGATCCTATGGAATGCACAGACTCAGTCTCATCTTTGGCTCTATGGATGGGATTCCATTGAATTGGCGGTACGTCTCTATGAGAGTAATCCTTGAGATTGACTTTGGTTGTAACACCTAGATGTTGCAAATACAATGAATTGGTTCCCCAATCCTGTACCACTTGCAATTGTCGCATAAATGGTCTTCCCAAAATCATCTCATAGGCATGGTTCTTGCTAAAATTGTTGGAGACCTCTTAATCTCCAAAGGTTTGATCTATACTGACTTAAGAACACTTCTATGTCAGTTATAAACCAAACTTTACACAAACAATGTTCTTCTTTACCAAAACTTCAAGCAACACTTCTCTGAGTGAAGAAGTGTCTACTTCAGAAAGTCTGCTTCAGGAATCCACTTCATTACCTGCATAAAGTTTCAAATTTCTTCAAGCAAATGATGCACAAGTATTCGCAATACCTTTGCGCAAACATGTCAACCATTAGTTCTCAAAACTAATCACCAAAAGTTTAATTTGATCATTAAGATCAAAGACATGTCAGAAAATGTCTCTCAGAAGTTGCGCCTTCGACATAGTCAACTTCTTAAGTTGATTTCTCCCAATCTAAAACCCGTTTTGCTAAATGCTTTTAGCCATAGCTTCCTTATCTTCTAACTTAAATTTTAAGTGCTCACTCATCAAAAACTTTACAGTATACACTCAGATCTGATCAAAATACTGAGACGGAAAAGTGCGCTACTCTCAGGCTTCAGTTCCCAAAGTTCACATATGAATGTTCCTATTGATCATTCTCACAGTAGGAGAGAAGTTAGATTCTGAAACTCTAGACATAGCTTCATTAGCTTCTCAATTAGATGTGTACAAAAGGATTTCTGATCCACGTGATCAGACAGAGAGCACTCAGAGAAAAACCCATCGCTACTTTCTAGGAAAAAACTCTCTACACTTCTTTTTGAAGTTTGTCATCTACAAATGACTCTCTTTTTTATTTCTTGTCCTCATTAACTTATATATACATGACTTTTGACTCATCCCGCGTCTATGACATTGCTACTAATCATCCTAAAGACTTAGCTATACTCAGCTTACAAGATTCTTCACTTATATGTACATATGTGTACAAGACATCATCCTGAAATCTTCTTCACTTTCATAAGTATCTTCCTTCACTTCATTCTGACCATAAGTCTTCTTCAAGATCTCTATAATCACCAATTTGTGATTGGCTTGTTCCAACAAAAATCACAGATAGAAAATGTGTGCTCAAACTCTACACCAGATGTAGTGAGAGTTATTCCTTCAAGTAGTCCTAAGGGCCTCTCTATGTGACCATCAGCCATTTGCAATTTCATCCTCATAGGCCTGAGTGCTGGCTTGCCCCACCGCTTCCATAGGGAAGTGGTAGCAATAGCAACTCCTGCACCTGAGTCTAGAATTGCCTTAGTTGTGTACCCCTGATGGGTAATGGGAAGATAGGTGTTTCCTTCTTCACCTTCACTCATATCTCCTATCTTTTCTAGAGGAATTTCTGGCACTGTCCTATGAGAACCTACCTGGGAACGAGGTTTGCTATCTCTGGTACTTGTTTGGCTACATGTTTCCATAGTTCTGGCCTAACTTTGAGTAGCTCTTCTAAGGTGAGGTTGCACTACACCTTAGTGTTTTTCACTACCTCCGTATTCCTAGGTATGACTGAGTCTTCGTTTCTTACCATGACCGTGGGTGCTCTCATACAGGTCGACTTGGCTTCCCATGGGCTTGTGAAATGGGGTAATTCCTGTAGGGAGTTAGACTCAAAGTCTAACCTCTCTTGATTTTGTGCGCTCTCCTGCTCTCCATAAATGGAAGGAATATATTGTGGGAATTGATCATGTGTGTCATCCACAAGTTCAATGGGAGGAGGGGCTTCACTTTCATTAACCCATTTGTCTTCTTGAATCTCTCATAGGAATTCTAGAGTGAACCTATTCATAGAAGAGGAGGTGTCTGGTTCAGTGGAATTGGGCACAAAAGCTTCCTGTGGGGGAAGGCTTATTCTTTTGCTTGCCTCATCTCTTCCTTGATTTTTTTCTTCCTTGGCAGATCTTGCAATTATGCTCTCTAACTTCTCTAGGAGTCCATCCAAGTGCAATTGTGTCTTAGCTGAGCCAGAGTAGTTGAAGAGACGACTGGCTTCAAACATGGTCTGAGCCAATGTGACCATTTTCGCGCAAAGCTTGGTTCTTTCTATCTCTAGGTCAGCTCTAGGGTAGCACTTGTTATGCTCCGTCACATTTGGCCCTTCTTGGATTCTGGCCTGATATGCCTTAAGCATCATGTCTATATCTTGAGGAGTGGGGTCAGCTAGCACTGATCCTACTCTAGGGGTTGGTGGGGTGGTCTGAGGTAGGGGGACAGATGGTGGGTTAGATGGTGATGGAAATGAGGGTGGTGGTGGTATGTGAGAGTTTTTTTGAGAGGTGAGTTCAACAATTTTGGCTTTTGTTTCTCTTATGCTTTCTTCTAAGTCACTCATCTTTTTAGACCATTGTCTTTTCATTCTCTCTCGGCTATCCCTCCAAGCTCTCGATCGTTTTTTGGCTATGCTCTCGGTTTCACTAACCTCTGCACTCTTCTCTTGACCTATTCCTGGGTTCTGTTGCAAAGCCTGGGCTCTAGTGACCACTTGCACTAGTGCAGTGGAAGTGACACTTCCGGTTGAGTCTACAACTAACCCAATAACGTTAATTGGAGTTATTTTTGGCATATTATTAGGATTCTTTGGGCAGTCTCGTAAGAGATGCTCCTTCCTGCAATCTTGGCAAAAAGCCCTGAATTGTCACTGATTGGGGTTGTGTAGGTGGGGGTAAGGGGCAATCAGGAATGAGGTGATCTCCCTGACATCTGTAGCATGGTCCTCTAGGGAATGGGGGTCTTACTTGCCTAGGCTGGGTCCTAGGGTTAGGGTTTGTGTACATTACATTTGTGTAATCTGGCTCCCACCTAGGTTCACTTGGTTCTTCACTGTAGTAGGACTCGCCATGTTCAGGAGATTGCATGTAGTAAGCCTGGGGACTATCAATATGTGTAGAATCAAAGCTATGGTCACTGGGATCACTTTTTGAAAGCAATGGTGTTACTGGCACTATAGCCCTATTCAAATTCTCTTCAGGAGCTGCATACTTTACAGGAATCACATTAGCGAGGGTTGGAGGTTGTTGAGCTAACACAGGTTGTGGCCTTTGTTGGTTTTGGTAGAGTTGTTGATAGGATTGTTGCGGTCTACCATATTGTTGTGGAGGGTACTGGTTTTGGTATCTTCCCTGTTGTGGATAGGGCTGAGGGTAGGTTTGTCTAACCGCTTGCTTATTGTATGGACAGTCTTGTGCTGTGTGATTTGTGTATCTCTGTTCTATGGTGCAGTATTGGCTACTAGGATTCACTTGGGGTTGGGCCATGATGGGACATGCGTTCGCCATATGGTCACCACCGCAAGTATAGCACCTCTTTACTAGGGCAAATCTAGGAATTTGCTTACTACAGACACCTAGTTTTTTAGCTACTTTCTCTGTTAATTCCTCGATTGATATGGATTGCGAGGAAGAGAGGCTAGAAGCACTATCGGAATCTTTGTAGATTTTTGAAAGCTCTAGTTCCTCCCCTAGGTTATCCTCAATGTCAATGCACATGCGTACACACTCTTCTATGGTCCTAGGGTCCTTCAAGTACACATAGGATCGCAACTTTGTACTTAGCAATCCATCCAAGAATAAAGCCACTTGTTTGGCTGGTGTTGGTAGCTCAAGAACGGGGCATCTCTCAAGATATTGCCTAAATCTTCTTCCTGCGAGCCTCATGGTCTCTTGAGGGGTCTGCTTGAAGCTGTATATCAATGAGGAAGTATTATGCCTTATGCCACTCTTAGGGAATTCGGTGATGAAAGCCTCTAAGAGTTGGCCTATGCTCCTGAGCTGTCTCTCATTCAATGGTTGAAACCATGTAAGGGTTGTGTTCCTAAGTGTTAGACCAAAGGCATTATATTGCATGAATAGGTCCTCAACTTGTTTAGCTCTCAAGACTTGCCTAAATTCGGCCACATGATCATATGGGTCTCCTATGCCATCAAAGTAATTCTTCATGGACTTAACCAGTTGTGTAGGTCTCAGTATTCTGGTGTGCTCCCTAGGCCTTGGCAGAGGGAAATCATCAGCATTCCTTTGGTTCCTTGGGGCTCTAAGTCCCTCAGGTTCCACTCTATTTATTTCCGTTCTCGTTCGGTCTCTTCCCACTGGGTTGGCAAAGCTTACCTCTGGTCTATCTCTATGTCTGTCTCTTTGAGTTCCATGAGCTTGGGATGTTCCAGCTCCTGGGTGACCAAAGGAAACATTTGATCTTGGTTGGGGGAAAATAAATTCACCTTTCCAAGTGTAAGCATGCCTATCATTTTTTGTAACCACAAAGATCCTCTCTAAGGAGTGATCTAAGTAGGTCACTCTACCTGGGCTATCAAGATCTTTAAACTCATATATCATGGTTGTTCCTACCTCATTCGGCTGATTAGATCTATATCTCCAAAAGGCTTCATCAGTCTCTCTATTCAGGAGTAGATCTATGCTCTTATTGTCTTGGGGAATCCACTCTGGTGTGATAATCCTAGTGAGAATAGATTTGCCTCGGGGGGTTCTAGGTTGTGACTGCATATATTGTCCCTTCTTTGTCCAAGTACGCTCCATTTTCAAACTTGACCGCTGGATGTTCTAGTCCAATGGATTGGTCTGGGTTTTTGATCTGGACCACAGATCTTCCTAGGCCGTCCTCATAGATGCTAGCACCTAATCGGTTGGTCCTAAGGTATTCGAGTTGCGTCTTGTAAGGGCCTTCCACCCTATGTAAATATGGCACTCCAGAACTTCCTGTAGGTCTCTCCATACCGTGGGACATCTCAGACTTGCTAGTCTCAGAGCTAGGGTAGTACGAATGATGGCTCAACTGCTGGGCCCAAGACCTAGCAGTATGATTGACACTAGCCTCTGAAGATCTAAGACTTTGTCTATCTCTCCCTAGGTGTCGTCTGGATCTAAGGTTCATAAGCCCAATTGAATAATCCCAATTTTTTCCCAAGTACACTTTGCGTTGCTGAGTTCTTTTGTATTAGTCATTTGTTCTTTTTTAATTGCCCTTAGGGTGTCACTTCTTGTCCAATTAATCTTCGTCGCAAGGAACACTTAAGTTTTTATTGTACTTTGAGTGCGGTCGCTCAATTTAATTTCTTTTCCCTTAGGTTGTTTCGCAATTGTAATCTCTTAGCACTTGCACTTGAGTGATTAGAGTTCTTGGACTTGGTTGTTCTTAACGTGTTCCTAATTAATCAAAACCTCTATCCGCACTTAGCCTATGCTAGGGATTGACAGAGAATGTTGAGAATTTCCAACCTTGAATTTCTTCCCTTGGTTGCCCTTGTATGCCTAGGAAGCGTGTTCCCAAGCTCGCACTTACTCTTGCTTCAAGCACCCTTTGATGCTCTCAAAGAACCTGAAAAAGTCCACAATTAGCTCAAGAATTGAATTCAATTGACAGACAGATCATTTTCATGCATGTAATTCACAGACCCAATTGCCTTGTGCCTCTATGGAAATCAATCCCAAGGGAAACTTAGTTTTCCTACCCCAGGATATGGTCACTTCAAATTACCCTATCTAATAATCTTGACATTAATTCTCCCGTAACGAGTGGAAGTTTTGGTTGTACTCCCCACAAGCTTTCCAACAAAACAAAAATCACCGCAATCAGATTTCCTATGAGGAAGTTATGTCCATTCAGGGTTTTGGGGCCAAATCAGGATATTAAACAGGTTAGCACGCAGATAGGACTTCTCGAAATGCTTTGGGTATAGGCCTCACAAGCAATGATGAACCCTAGTATTTGTTCCATAATTTGTCAAAAATAGACTACTCTTTTTTGCCCTAAAATATTAGCCAAATTTGCCGGTCAATCGCGTTTGCAAGCTCTGTCAGTCGCGATTGATAGGTCAATCGCGATCGACGTGTCGGTCGCGATTGACAGGTCCGTCGTGGCTATCAGCCGCAATTGATGGGTCCATCGTGGTTGTTAGTCGTGATTGATGAGTCAATCGCGATTGACATGTGACCCGGATTTTCAATCGATCGTGGTCAAAGGGTCGTTGACTCTGTCAGTCACGATTGATGGGTCGATCGCGATTGACAGGTCCGTCGCGAGGGTGTGTCCGTCGTGGTCAAGCAATCGTTGACTGTGTCGATCGCGATTGATAGGTCTGTCGGGGCTGTCAGTCGCGATTGACTGGTCGATCATGATTGATGGCTCGATCGCGATTGACACGTGTCACGCGTAGGTTCTGTCAGTCGTGGTCAGTCGGTCGTTGACTCTGTCGATCGCGATTGACGTGTCAGTCACAATTGACAGAACCGTCGGCATGTGTCCGTCGTGGTTTGTCGATCGCGATTGACAGAAATCTGAGGAGTTTTAAAATTTTAATCACACATTTGGGAAGCTCTAGGCCTGTAGATTATGGTTATGCACTTTGTTTAACAAAAAGACCATTTTTTTTGTCGGTCGCGATTGACAGAGGCCAACGCCTCGGGACCTGCACAGTCAAATTGGTTACATGCTAGAGCTGGTGCAGCTACTGGGGATGCTAATTCCTGCAGAAAATCTCAAAAAACACAAAAAATTATAAGCACACAAACGCTCTCTCGCTCTCTCTCACAAGTGAAATGAGGGGAATGGTATGGGTGGGGTGATATGACCAAAAAGTGAAATTTTTCACGATGATGGAGATGGATGTGGGAGATGGTGAGGATGATGATGGTGATGAGAAAAACAAAGAAAATAGATAAAAGTGAAGAAAATACCTATAACTCCAATGCGTCAACTCTACATCTTACCATCACACGCTCGTCCTCAAAGCTCGATCCCCGACAACGGCGCCAAAATTTGGTGTAGCTCAGTGATGAGTAGCACCTCCTTTAATGTCAATCCGGGAAGATGTGAGGATGGTATGATGACCTCAAGCAAGTGAAGGCACAAGTGGGTGAGTGAGAAGCACACTAACATGCACACACATACACACACACGTGCACACACGGCAAGACAAAGAGTGAGAAGCAATGGAGTTCTTAGATTACTTTCAAAAAGCTCATACAAGTTCAATTCAATTACAAGCTAACCTCAAAAATGAGCTCTCTAGCTCTATTTATAGTTTTTGACTAGGTTTTGGCCTTGTCCAGACCTAGTGTCCGGCCTAGTTAAAAATTAGGTTCTCTACCCTATTTGGAGGTTCAAACGGAGTCTAAAAAATGTGAAAACTGATAGGTAGGTACTTCTAAAGCTCCTCAAGCTCAAGGACTCCTTGGCTTGCACAAAATGGAAATGGTATTTACAATGGTTTTTAGTGATGAAAATCACTATTTTTGTAGGGATTTCTTCTAACATTTTGACATACATTTCCTGGAGCTCCCTACTTGCTCCTTCTTCTTGTGTGCCCAACTCTTTGATGCCTGAAAAATTTAAATGGCCTACTTGCGAGATCTTCTTTGACTACTGTGTCTGCTTGTGCTTTCTCTTCGCTCCGACTCCCTTCGTAGGCTTCCTTGTCTTGTGACTCCTTCAGCTCCTTGACTACTGCCAACAAGAGGCCTCTGCAACAACCATTCAAACCTCTTTCTTCTTTGCCTCTTTTGTAGCTAGTTTTGGACAACTCTTTATGACATGATCATTTCCTTTATAGTAGTTGCAGAATTGTTTTTGCGTTTCTGTTTTCTTCTTGTCTTTGTCTTCCGTTTTTGAGTTAGCAAAATTAGCATATTTATTGTTACTAGGAGACAAGACTCATTTATCTTTTCCCTTCTAACTAGATAAGAAAGCTTGATCTACAACATGCATAATGGAACTTTTCTTCCTAGACTAATCTTCCTACAATAAAATAGAGACTAACTCCTCAAATGTTAAGGCATTTGGATTTCCTTTCATCATCAATCAACGAGTAGAAGCAAAAATCTAATATGACTTGGAAGATCATTAAGAAAGGTCTGCACAAGTGAACTGTCTGGCAAGACTTCATCTACATAAATCAACTTCTCTTTCAAATATTTGATCTTTGTCAAAAAATTGTCCATAAAATCTCCATCATTCATATGCTCACTCTTCAACTTTTTTTAGATTTAAGAAACACAAGCCTCATTTCTTGCCTGATATAAAGTGGTAAGTGGATCTAATGCATCCTTTGTTGTTTTGCATAAGAAAATATGAGGGATAATGGCATGTTAGACAAAGCTATCAAGGCATGTGCCTGAGCATCTCTACCATCCCATTGAAGTTGCTTTGCAATAGGTGCAACATAAATTACAACACAAACAAGAATTTGAAGATCATCATCTTCAACGCCATCTGCATCACCTTCAATAATTGTATTTGTAGGTGTAGTAGGTTGTTTTTCAACACCTTGGAAAATATTCCATAGTCCTATTATCATCAATACATGATGCATCATATATGCCCATAATAGCCATCCAATTTTTCCTCAACAAAAAACATACAAAATACATCATCGCTTTCAAACATGGCCACTGACTAAAATAGCGTGATGTAGAAAAATGACTGCATCTTAAAAAGTTGAACATAACTATCCTATTGAGCTCTGATAAACCTATAACAGACTTTGAGGAGCTTGTACTGGCAAACCAAAACTTGTATATATGTTTGGCACAAAAGGTCCAAATTGCCTACTGAAGCACTACAATAGTGCATTTGGAGGCTATGATTAAAGGAGTGTTGACGATGCCCTAGATGAAGTGGTGACTTGCTCTAGTACCAATCGTTGGAGTTTGAGGTCTACGAAAGCATGTGAATAGCACAAGGAAGAAGAAGAAGCTTGGATCAAAACACTTAATATTGAATGTATTGTTGGAACATCAAGCTTACACTATGCTTGAGGTGGATTTGGTCTACATTAAAAGCTATCACTTGGATTGTGTCGAAAGAATATCCGTGGGAGATTTCTTTTTCTTATGCTCACTTATTGTATTTTTTTAGAAAAGATTTTTCATGGATCTTTTACCATTGTAAAATCCTAAAGCTTTACACATGTACGAGGATAAAAAGAGAGTCCAAATGCCACAAATTTATGGTGGTTGATTGCATTCAATCAATCAATCAATCACCTACAAGTAGATCTTCACTTTTCCTAGATTGTAGGAAAGTGAATTGATTCCCTCCAACATCCCACCTTCATTTGAATTCAAAATCCACTTGTAGAAGTCATGGATCAATTCTAGAGTCTATATAAAGACTTCAAATCACTTGTACAATACATGGAAGCAATAAACATACACTTGTGACCATCATTGTCTTGCTCCTTCATTTCTCTACATTATCTTCTTCACCAACAATAATTTTGCAGAGGCTGCAGCTCTCTAAAAAGAGTTCCAAATTGGATGCGAGATGACCCATTGGAAAGGTATTGGTGTGTGGTTTATGCCTCTAAAATTTCATACCATTTGGTTTAGTAAATTGGGATAAATCTTAGTTTTTCTGTCTCGGGGTCAATCTCTATGTATTCCTGAAAAATAGGAGGTACCACTGTTGAATGTCTGATTCATTCCTGTAGCATATTTTGCTTATTCCTTATACCTTTCTGCATTATATACACTCTAACCTATGTGTATCACTCCCATAAAAGGATTTTTTCTAATTGTAATCACGCTGGTTGCTATGAGCATTTGAAGTTCATTGTCTCTTCCATCGATAGTAAGTTTTTTGAGCTAGTCGATGCGCAAAGCTATTTGTTTTGTATCGACTCTTTCCCCTTGATGTTGCAAAGAACATAGTGCACTTCATTGCACTTATTGCATGCCCATAAGGTCTATTTGAGTCTCCATAAGCTCAAGGATTGGTCTTGTGCTGGTTGGCTGCACATGCACAATGAGTGGACTTTTGACTAGAGAACTCGTGGGTCCCTAGTTCAATATGAAGCATTGCTTACTAACCCAAACCTTAAGAATATGTTTTTTAAGGTTCAAGTCAACTACGTGGTCATATATCCAATCTTGGACCAATTTCAAAGGTTATGTGAGATCTTCATCATGGCATACTAATAACTTTGCTATCAAGGGGACATCCTCTATGAGGATAGGAAATTTTGCCTACAAGAGGTCTCCACACCTCCTAATCCTATGAGATAAGCCTCAATCAAATTCATTTGTAGTTACCTATCTTGTCAACATGAATACCTAATGGCACTAATGACAACTTTTGAATCAATTAGGGATTTGATTATCTTGATTGTGGTGCTCTTTTCTAGCTTTGCTAAAATCAATGGTCTTCTATGCACTATGCTAGGAAAGGTATTCTTCCTAGTTTGGCACATTTCCATGTGATATCTTGGGGAATCTAACTAGGAGTTGAAAGTTATGAGGTGGAGGTCTTCAATGTTTGCATTCATATGATTACCTAAGCCCTCTCATCTCAACTTTATGTGTTTAATGTGTTCTAGGGCTTCAACTTGGGCTTCTTCTGTAATTCTTATCTCTTCCTCTTTATGCTTCTTAGCCACATTTAGTCGTTTAAGCATCTCTTCCGTCAGCGGTTCTTGATAAGGCTTGACTTGGCATCCATTGATTTAGTTTGACATTACATCTCCTTTTAAGGTGGCTAATTGTACACCACTAGTGAAAATTCTATTGATGATCATAGGTCCATAACCGTGTTTTTTAAGCTTACAAGTGTGTTGTTTCAAAGCGTGTACCAATACTAAATCGCCAACTTTTAAGACTTTTTCTTTCACGTGTGCATCAAAGTAAAACGTTTTTTTCTTTGTTGTGTATATGCCTTCTACTACTCTTAATCTTGTCTCTCATAGATGTTCTAAATCCACTATCCTCAAAGATAGCTCGTGGCCTATCTATTGATTCTCTTGTGCTACCCTTAGCATGGGTATCATGAAATCTAGTGGTAGCATGACATTTTGGCCAAATACCATCTGAAATGGAGTTCATTGAGGATCATTTTATAGGCCACTCGATATGCTCAAACAACATGATGTAACTATTTGTCCCAATTGGAGTGTTTGATTATCTATGAGCTTCATAAACATTTTATGAAAAACTTTGTTAGTACTTTTTGCTTGTCCGTTCACTTGTGGGTGATATGATGCTCATTTCTTGTGTATCACCATGAAATCTTTAATAGATATTCAATCACTTCATTCAAGAAATGAGTTTCCCTATCACTTGCATATAGATGTTTGCTACAAGTATCGGATATTTTTGAGACTTTATTACTTCTTTCTAATGTGTTTTTTCTATAGGGTTCTTGGGTCCATACATTAAGATTGAAACTAATGTTTGTGCTCAATTTGGAACTACTTCAAGGTTGAACATGTTAGATATGCTCAATACTCCACCCTCAAGTGACCACAAATGATCCATGGTGCTCTAAGTTGTAAGGCCCCCATTATGAGGAGAAGCCATTGTGAGAGCCCAGACATTTGTGCAACCCTAACTTAGATGCAGCCTTTGTGTGACTTTTGATGGTTATAGATGATCTTTGTGAGCCTAGCCATTAGCTTAGGTAGGGTGTAAACTTCCCAACCATTGGGTTGCCATTCAAGGTGAAAATAAAGGCCATATGTCATCACATGGTTTCCCCATAGAACCTTAATAGGAGGAGTGTAGAGGGGGGCTTGCCCCCTTCTCTGAGGTCAGGGCAGCCTATCCCCCCAACTCATAGGGCCGAGATGATAGGACTTCTATTCATGGAGATATTGTCGGATTGTATACTTTACCGACTGTTTTGTATCTCCTAACTGCGTTTATCTATATTGACTCCCCTTGCAAAAGCTATACAAGCATGGCCCAGGTTGAGCTTTACCTAGCATTGCACACTAGTAAGCCCTTCATGTAGAGTCTATCTAGATCACCATCTAAGCTCCACATTGGGAGTGCATGGGTGAACAACACCATTGTTGTAACTGCAATATGTTTGGCAATATGAGAATCTGAGTTCTCTATCTCTCAGGCTACATCTATCTTTGTTTATGTTTTTCTCTCAACTATGTCTACTTGTCTATTCCACAGTGGTGTTATTTTATTACATGGTATCAAAGGTCAGGAGACTCTTAGTGGTGCAGAAGCAAAAACGTAGAGGTTTCAATTACAAAAGAGAGAAGATGTCAAGCAGCACATCATCATCTATAACTAGGAATCAAGGTGGTTTGTCAACAGAAGTAGGTGGAGCACAGACATGAGCAGCAATGATGCTGGTCATACGAACATTGCAGATATGACCACTAGCCTTTATAGAAGGTAAAATTGATGGTACGAATTGCTACTAGTAGAAAGGTTTGTTGATAGTGAGATTGTAGAGGTGTTTATAACTCGCATAAAGAATCTATGAGATCAAATGACTTGAGTAGGTGTACAAAAGTCAATTGATGAGCTAGCTTGACATTGTCTTCAAATCTAACCACCTAAGTTTGATGGTTTGGTAACTGCTTTTAATACACAAATCAGACTTCAATCACTAAATTTTGAAGAATTCAGTGCCTTACTCATGGAGGAGGAGCTTCACCTCAAGGCAAGGAGTGGTGGAAGCAAAGGAGATGTTACATTCACAACAAATGCCAAAGGAGGCAAAGTGGACTCTTCAAAAGATGGAGACAAAAAGAAGAACGACAAAAAGAAGTTCAAGGGAGAGTGTTTTCACTACAAGAAGAAAGGACACAGAATCTAAGACTTTTGCATCAAGAAGGCAAAAGAGAAGAATGGCTCTTCAAAAGGTGGCAAAGGTAAGGAGTCTGCCAACACAATAGAAACAGAGCTTGAATTATTTGTTATGATAGAGGAGCTATGCTTCTTAGCTGAAGATTCAACAATGCATGACTCATGGGTGTTGGACAATGGTGTATCTCATCACATGACGAGTAGAAAAGACTTTACAATTCATTAGAACCTCTAAATGAACCCATGATAGTAAAGGTAAGAAAGAATGTAAGATGTCCTATAGAGGGTGAAGGTATGATTTCTTTGATTAACTCTAATGGGGATGTCAAAAAGCTTTCAAATGTGTTGTATGTTCCACAAATCAAACAAAATCTACTTTCAGTAGATTTCATAACTAATAAAGGTAATCAAGTATCTTTTAGTAAGACATGAGCTAAGATTATGGACAATTACAACAACATTCTTGGGACTGGTAAAAGAAGGAACAACTTGTATTAGTTGTGTGCTCTTACAACCACTACAAGTGTGAGCAAGTAAGCTATGGCATGAGAGATTTGGCCACATTGGACACCCTGTATTGAAGGAGATGCATCATAGGGGTGTGGTTGCACAACTACCATCGATTACGGAAATGAAGGAACCATCTGAAGCTTGCGTGATGGGAAAGCAATAGATGGAGGTGTTTCCACAAGAAAGCAAGAACAAGGCAAGCTATCTAACTTGTGCAGAAAAATTCCTACACAAGCCTTGGGTGGATCTTCCTACTTCATGTTCCTTGTCGATGACTATTGTAGGAAGATGTGGGTATACTTCCTTCATGATAAGGCTCAAGCTTTTGGTAGCTTGTTGAAACTGAAACAAAAAAGAAGATGAAGAAATTCACGATAGATGGTGTTGGTGAGTTCACATCAACAGTTTGAAGATTTTTGCAAAAGTAAAGGAATCAAGCATCAAGTCAGAGTGGCACATAGCCGTCAACAAAACGGTGTTGTAGAACATCGGAAAGGAACCATCATGGAGATGGAAAGGTGCATGTTGAAGGGAAAGGGTTTGCCTAATTAATTTTGGATAGAAGTTGTCAACGTTGTTGTCTACATCTTGAATTGAAGCTACATTGAGGCACTTTATGGAAAGACTCCACAAGAAGCCTACACTAGTAAAAAGCCTTTTTTTTCGATTTCAAAGTATTTGGAAGTGAATGTTATGTACATGTTCCAGATATGCTCGTAAGGCCAAGATGGTAGGACTTCTGGTAATGGAGATATTGATAGATTGTGTATCTCCTAACTACATTTATCTATACCAACTCCCCTTCTAAAAGTTATATAAGCATGGCCCAAGTTGAGATTTACATATCATTGTGCACTAGTAAGAGCTTCATCTAGAGCCTATCTAGATCTCCATCGAAGCTCCACATTGGGAGCACACGGGTGGACAACACCATCATTGTAAGTGCATTACACATCGAAATCTAAGAATTTGAGTTCTCTATCTCTCAAACTGCATCTATCTTTGTTTGCATTTTTCTTTCAACTACTAGTCTATTCTGTTGTGCTGTTATTTTCTTATAGAACAAATATGTAGGAGGGAGATCATTTGACACAACTTATGGTATTCTCTTGAAGTGAGTCACGAATGGTGATCTACCCTAAGGTCGGTCTTACCTTTCCTAGCCACAAATTCAAAATCATACTCCATTAGTAAGAGAAACTGTCTTACTAACCTGCCATTATTACAAGGTTTTTTCACAAAGTAACTTAAGGCTTGATGGTCTCTAAAGAATTTGAATTTATTTGCAACCAAATAATGTTTGAACATTTTGACTGCATAGACCATGCCTAGTCCTTCTCTTTCAGTTGTTGTGTAATTCCTTTTTGCAATGTTCAATTGTCAACTCACATATTCCTTCTCCCATTGGTTGTGCTAGCATGCATCCAATTGCAAAATTGGAGGCATCCACATGGACATGGAACAACTTGCTCCAATCCATTGTTGTCAAAATGGGGGCTAAGCACAAACCTCGTTTTAGCTACACAAATGATTTATCACAGTCATTATTCTACTTAAGTTTTTCAAAAGGTTTTATAGGGGTTTTCCTATGATTGCGTACATGTGGATAAATTGTCCATAATATCCATAATGACCCATAAATGCTTGTACTTCCTTGAACATTCTAGGCCTTGGTAATTCTGATATTGCTCTCACCTTATCTTTGTCTGTTGATATTCCATTCTTTGATACAATATTTCCTAAGATACTACCTTGTCTAACCATGAACACACACTTCTTTGGGTTTAGACACACTTGGTATTCTCTACATTTATCAGAGATTTTCTTGAGTTTCGTGATATAAGTTTGTCTTATGTGGGAATGAGCACACAAATCATCCACATAGACTTTTGTTGACACTCAAGGTCAAGCACAAGGTGCATGAACACATCAAAGAAGTGGACACACAAGAAAATGGTGCTTGTAGGGAGCTCCAAGAAGTATATGTCAAATTTTCAAAAGAAATCTCTATAAAAACAATGATTTTGATCACTAAAAACCATTGTACATATCATTTCACATTTTTGCAACTCCATTTTGTTCAAGCCAAGGAGTCCTCAAGCTTGATAAGTATTAGAAGTATCTACTACTTTGAGCCCCCAAATAAGCGCTGGAAGCTAATTTTTAACTAGGCCAGACAGTAGGTCATGGGCCAAAACTAGTCAAACAACTATAAAAAGAGCTAGAGAGCTCATTTTTGGGGTTAGCTAGTTGGAGAGTGAACTTATTCTTGAGCATTGTAAAATTTCTTTGAGCTTGCTAAGAGAAGCTTCCATTATTCCTATCTTTGCTATCTTACCTTGTGTGCATGTGTGTTTGCTTGTCACTCACATTTGCTCACCACAATTGCTCATGATCTTCATATCCTCCTCACGTCTCTGTGGATTGACAAGTAAAGGAAGTGGTGCTCACGCTTGGGTTACACCAAATTTTGGCACCATTCGTGGGGTGCATTGCTCGAGGACGAGTATTGTGATGGTAAGATCATAGATTTATGGTGTTGGAAAGTAAAGCATAGTCAGTTTCTATTAAGTTTCCAATTTTCCATCTTCTTCATCTTCATCACCATCTTCTCCCACCTTCATCTTCACAAAAATTCATAGTTTTTTATCATATATCCACTATTTTCACGTTATTTTTCATTTGTGGCTATGCGAGAGAGAGAAAGAGAGGAAAAGTGTTTATATTTGTGAGTTTCTATGCTTTTCATGACCCTCTACATGACAGATAGACCTCAGTGGTGAAATTCAAAATTCCCACAAAAAAGCTTAGATAATCGCGATTCTGTGGTGAAAATTGTGATTTTGTGAAAAAATCAATTTTTTTTTTAAATCGTGATTTTCTAAGTTTTGGAATTTCTTGCCTAAGAGCATTATAAAAAAGAACATGATCCTGAGGTCATTCTCAGAATTGTGACTTTTAGGTTGTGCTCAAGATCGCGATTCTCTAGTTGTCTCAAAAAACATGATTCTCTAGTCATTCTCAAAAAGATGATTCTCCAGAAAAACATGATTTTCAAGAAAAACATGATCCTCAGGCAAAACATGATTCTCAGTCAAAATCATGATTTTTAGGTCATTCTCAAGATCACAATTTTCAAGAAAAAATGCAATCCTAGGGCAAAACACGATTCTTTAGAAAAATGCGATTTTCATGAAAAAAAACATGATACTAAAGAAAAAAACACGAATTTCAACAAAAACATGATTTTCTGGAAAAAGTACAATTTTTTGGAAAAAACACACAATTCTCAAGAAAATGCAATTTTCAAGTCATTCTCAAGATTGCAATTTTCAAAAGCACGATTCTCAATCAAAATTATAATTTTTAAGTGATTTTGAAAAACGTGATTCTTAGTCAGGATTGTGATTTTTGGTGATTCTAAAAAATGCTATTCTGAGTCAAGATCTTGATTTTTTGGCGATTCTCAAAAATGCAATCTTGGGTCAAGATCATGATTTTTTGGCGATTCTTAAAAACACAATTCTCAGTGAGGATCGTGATTTTCAAGGTTGTTCAAGATCACGATCCTCAGTCAAGATCGTGATTTTTGGGGTTGCTTAGCATCATGATCCTCAATCAAAATTATGATTTCCAAGTTTTCTCAAGATGGCGATTCTCAGTCAGAACCATGATTTTCTCATAAGATCCTCTTTCCTTGTTTTGACCCCTAGGAGCCTGATTTGACATAACATTTTCATCAAAAGTTTGTTTTTTGAGCTCTATAGCTCCTTGGAAAGCTTGTTTCGGATCCCACAGGTAGATTTCTAGATAGGGTAATTTGAGGTTCACCCTCAAGTGGGATCAAGAACCCAAAGCAACTCAAGGGAATTTTTTATCAATACAAATGGGGAAAATTAAGACTTGTAGATAAAGCTTATGAACCTAAGATCAGGTAGATACCTAGGCTATGATAAACAAAGCATTAGATCTTTTGAGGCTAGTGTCAACCATACAACTAGGTCCTGGGCACAACAACTTAGTAATTATCCCTACGTGCAAAGTTAAAAAACAAGTGATTAAAAAATGTCTTTTAGCATGGAGAGACCCATAGGTAGATGAGGCACTATCTATTTACAGACACCAAAAAGGTCCCTATAAAACACAATTGGAATATATTAGGACCAACCAATTAGGTGCACACATCTATGAGGATGGTCTAAGGTGATCAGTTGTCCAACTCAAAAATCCCAATCAACCCTTCGGACTTGAACACCAGGTGGTCAAGTTTGAAGATGGTTCATATATTGATAAGCAAGGAACGATGTATGTGGTCACCAACTTATGAGACAGGACAGATGAGTTTGGAAATGTCATTTCCGAGAATGAGATAAGAGACCTAGAGCAAGGAGACCTAGGATGAGAACCCAAGGCTCCTAGAGGCAAATCTGTCTTGACCAGATTAATTGCTCTAGAGTGGATTCCCCAAGACAACAAATGCATATAACTATCCTTGAATAGAGAAATGGAGGAAGCCTTTTAGAGATTCAAGCCAGATCAACCTCGCAAAATAAGTGGAATCATCATCCATGAGTTTAAAGATCCCGAGATCCCAGACAAAGTTTTCTATCTATATAATACAGCGGAGAGAATGTTGTTGGTAATCAAGCATGGCAGGCATGCCTACACTTGGTAGGGAGAATTCATTTCCCTCTGCCAAGGTCTAATGTTTCCCATGGCCTTCAAGGGGCAGGATCATCCCACGCTGATGAAAAATAGAGGCAAAGAGTCAGAGAGAGACCTAAGATAAGCTTTGGACACATTGTGGATAGAGATAGATCGGGACATGAAAGGGAAAGACCTAAAAGAGAGAGACATAGAGCACATAGGCATCAAAGAGATGAACATGATTTTCCATTCCCTACACCCTGAGAGTATCCAAGAACCCTTAGACCCTCTCAAGTGGTCAAGACAATGAAAAACTACTTTGATGGGTCAAAAGATCCTTATGATCATGTCACCGAGTTCAAACAAGTGTTAAGATCTGAACAATTTGAGGACTTTTTCACCCAGTTCAAGGCATTTGGTTTGACCCTCAAGAGTACTGCTTTAGCTTGGTTTCAGCTCTTGAATAGTTGCAACTGCCAGAATATAAGTCAATTGCTAGAAGCATTCATTGTAGAATTTTCCAAGAGTAGCATCAGACATAACACATCATCCTTGATCCATAACTTCAACTAGACACCCCAAGAAATAGTTCAGCTGGCTGGATGGAGATTTAAACAATATCTGGAAAGATGTCCCACAGCTGAATTACCTACACAAGAAAAACAAGTTTCCTTGTTTTTAGATGGACTTCTAAGTGAAAAACTTAGATCATATGTATATCTCAAGGAGCCAGTCACACTAGATCAATGCTTGAGAATGTGTATTGACACAGAAGACAAATTGCGTAAGGAGTTAGAATTATCCAAATTCGATAAGGATTTTGATAGTTCTTCTAGTCATACTTCTAGACCCACCACTGAGATATATGAAATAGCTGAGCAAGTTGCCAAGAAACTAGGATTTCAACATAGACAAACACCAAGGGTCACCTCGCTGAAGCGATGTTATACTTGCGGAGGTGACCACATGGCTAATGTATGCCCAATGCAAAACTAGAATGTGAGAAAAATGAATGCTCCATATTGCACTATTGAGAGAAAATACACAAACCATACAACTCAAGATTGGTTGTACAATAGGCAGGCCGTCACACAAGCTTATCACCAAACTTACCAATAGGGTAGGTATCAGAACCAATACCAACAACCATATTATAAGCCACAACACCAATATCAATCTCAATACCAACAACAATATTAGGCACCATATAGGCCACAACTAGTCCTAGGAAACCAACCACCATCTCCTTCCAATGTGATTCGAGTTAAGTATGCAGTGATAGAGGAGAACCCTAATAAAGCATCGGTGCCGATGACCCCATTGGTCTCAAAAAATGACCCTCATGCTCAGATTTCTGACTACACCCATGAAGATAATTCATAAGCTTATTATAAGAGTCAACCTGAGCATTGTGAGACTTATCTGAATCAATATGAGGCACTACCTATGGAACCAAATTTGGAGCTAGAATACTCTAATTTCATGTATATGAATCCTAACCCCAAGCCCCAATTGAGACAAATGAGACCACAAGCCCCTAGAGGACCATGTTTTAGATGTGAAGGTGACCATTTCATTCTTGAATGTCCCCACCCACTGACTCCGAGACAAGGATAGAACATCACAATAGAAGGCTTTTGTCCTGAGTGCGGCAAAGACCATCTCTCGAGAGATTATCCAAGGAACCCCTCTAGTGTGCCCAAGGTTACACCCATTAATGTGGTGGGCTTAGTGGTGTACTCAAATTCAAGTAGCATTAGCATGGCTCCTATATAGTCATCACTAGGGCACAAGCCTTAAAATAGGTTAAACCAGCTAAACAATCAGACTCAAGTAAATCAGGAGAACCTAGTAAGAGGAAAACAAGAACATGGAAGGATACCAAGGAAAAGGCCAATCGTAAGTGGTCTACGAAGTTAGCGGAACTAGAATAAATCCTAAGAGACATGAAAACAAAAATAGCAGACATTGCATCTCAAAACCCCTTGCATGTTGAACATCCATCCACTCCACTTCATCCCACCCGACCACTCATTATAAATAGACCACAAACAGGGTCTATTCTTGTAGATCCAACCCCAGAAGGCTTGGACATGATGTTCAAGGCTACGAGGCTCGACTTCAAGAAGATCCAATGACTACACACCTAGAAAGAGGTACCCTAGAGCAGATTTAGAGATTGAACGGACAAAATTTTGCATGAAAATGGTAGAACTAGCCCAAGATATTCTTGAGACCACTATATTGTTCAATCACACAAATTCTATCAAACCGGGTTTGCATTTCCAAGGCTTATTAGAATGATTAGAGTAGTTGGTATACAAGCCATAGGTTTCTTTACCTCTAGAGTCTCAACCAATTGTTGAAAGGGAAGTCTCACCACAACAGATGTTTATGTTCCTGATTCCATGGATGCAAGAACACCTCTTTCAACTCAAGAGTACTCTAAAGAGTTCTTGTGGGAAATACAGAAAGAGAAATGCGCCAAGGAGAAAGGTAATCCCCCTCCTATTCTTGAAATTCATTACCTCGATGACCAATTTCCCCAAGAAGAACAACAAGAAGATGAAATATTAGATTTTGAATCTAATTCTTTAAAAGAGTTGCCACAATTCATAGGCCCATGGGAATTTGAATCTCTTCAAATCAAAGCTACCACAATATTGATAAGGAATGAAGACTCAGTGGTTCCAAGAAACACTGAAGTTGTGAAGAATACTAAAGTACAGTGCCATCTCACCTTAGAAGAGCTGCTCAAAGTAAAACTTGAGTTGTGGAAACATGTGATGAATCAGGTTCGAGAACTTGGTTTCAATGTTTCAAAAGCAAGCTCCAAGAAAAAAGTCCGAGAGATACCTCTAGACAAAATAGGAGACATGAGTGAAGGTGAAAAAGGTAATACTTATCTTCCAATCACCTACCAAGGTTACACAACCAAAGCTACCCTAGATTCAGGCACTGGTGTTGCATTTGTGACCACCTCTTTGTGGAAGCGATGGGGCTAACCTGCATTAAGACCAACTAGGATGAAGCTTCAAATGGCTGATGCCCATATTGAAAGACCTCTAGGATTGCTAGAAGGGATAACTCTAACCACTTGTGGTGTAGAGTTTGAGCACACCTTTGCTATATGTGACTTTGGTAAAAATAATGTCTATGAAATGATTCTAAGAAGAACCTTCCTATGATAATTGGAAATAGTACAAGATTGAGGAACCAAATGCTCGTACCTGGAACACTTAGGGGTCACCACAAAGGTCAATATGAAGGATTATACCTTTAGAGATGTACCACACCTACAATGGAATGCTATCCATAAGGTGTAAGAAGATTCAATCTCGGTGCATTCTGTAAGTTCTTCGGATCCATCTTGGATGCATGAAGATACTCACTTGTGCATGTGCAAGGTCGCAAAGGAAGAGGAAGATGCCTAAAAGCGAGAGAAGAACAAGCTTCTCAAGGAGCCAAATGACTTAGAGACCTAACCTATACGCAGATGATCTTTCCACATGAGGAATTTGAGCCTCATGGTTGGGCAGAAATATTAGCCACCGTGGACATTGTTGTCAATGAAGAATAGTGGACGCCTCATTTTGGTGACGAGGGCTATGATATCTCTTTGTTCATGTGTGAACCCTTGCTAGAAGAATGTGACTCTAATGAGGTTACAGAAGAAGAAGAGGAAGATGATGATCTATAGTCCATTGTGATGGATAGTTGCTTTGATTTAGAGGATCACTGTTTAGAAAATGTAGGAGTATTTATCCAAAAAGAAGAAGAACCTCTCATAAGCATTAAAATTCTAAATTCAAGGGAGGAAAGTAAAGGTATTCAAAAGAAAAAGAAAAGAAAAGCAGTGAAACAAGTAGAGGAGGAATCAATGTTTGAAGTACTAGAGAATTTCAAGAAATGTGAAGTTGAAGGCTTGAAAATTTTGGTACGAATGTCTAAGAGAGAGGCCATTATAGGAGAAGCATATGACAATAAAGAAAAAACAAAAAAAAAATGTTGTAACCATTGAAGAGAATGAAGAGCGATTTATGTACATAGGAGAAGACCTAAGTGAAGAAGAAGAGGTGGAGCTTGTAGCTTTATTAAGGGAATATAGGGACGTGTTTGTGTGGAACTATAGAGACATGAAGGGGCTAGATCTAGAAATATGTTCTCATATGATTCCCATGACTGCTGATGCCAAGCCCACCAAATAGAAGCCTTACACATATAATGACACTTATGCAACCAAAATAAAAGAATAAATTGATAGATTGATTGAAGCTGGATTTATCTATGAGATTGAGCATACTGAATGGAAGAGTTAATGCTGCTATAATCAGAGATAGTTATCCGCTTCCAATGACCGAACATTTATTCGAGCATGTTGCAGGCAAGGAAGTTTATCGCTTCCTTGATGGATTTTCAAGTTACAACCAAGTATCCATTGCCCCATAAGATCAACACAAAATGGCCTTCACCATAAAGTGGGGAATCTTTGAATTTTGTGTGATGCCATTTGGGCTCACCAATGCACCTGCAACAATCCAAAGGCTCATGTGTCATGTCTTCAAAGAGTTCTTGCGAAAGATTTTAGAAGTATATGTGGATGATTGATGTGCTCATTCCCAAGAAAGAAGATACCACATTCCATAGCTCAGACAAATCTTCAACGAGTTTAGAGAATATCAAGTTTGTCTGAACCTAGAAAAGTGTGTGTTCATGGTACGTCAAGGTAAGATCTTAGGTCATATTGTTTCTAAGAATGGAATATCAATCAATGAGGACAAAGTAAGAGCAATAGCAGAGTTGCCAATGCCAAGGAATGTTCAAGAGGTACAACCCTTTATGGGCCATGGATATTACCAGCGGTTTATCCACATGTATGCGATCATCGCTAAACCTCTTTATGCTCCGTTGACAAATTTTGAGTGGAATGATGAATGCGAAAACTCCTTCAATGCGTTGAAGAAATGTTTGTGCACATCACCAATACTGACCACTCCTGATTGGAATAAACCATTCCATGTCCATGTAGATGCATCCAACTATGCAATGGGATGTGTATTACCACAACCCACAAGTGAAGGAAATCTAGATTTGCCTATAGCATATGCTAGCAGACAACTAAATGCAGATGAACAAAACTATACAACAAATGAGAGAGAAGGCTTAGACATGGTGTATGTTGTAAAGAAGTTTAGACACTATCTATTGGCCAACAAGTTCAAGTTTTTCACTAATCATCAAGCTTTATTATATTTGGTCAATAAACCTTACAATATAGGACGCTTAGTCAAATGGTTCCTCTTATTAAGTGAATATGACTTTGAAGTGGTCGTTAGGCAAGGTAGGATTGACCTCAGGGCAGATCACCTTTCTCACATCACTTTAGGAGAGTCACTACAAGGAGTGTCTGATGAACTACCGGATGCTTATCTGTTCAATTTAGAAGTTGTTCGTAAATGGAGAAATAAGTTGGTACCTATCCTAACTTTTGGACCCATGAATAAGAATGTGAAAACAAACAAAGATGAAATCATAAAATCACAAAACTATCAAATATTGGTAGGAAGTATGTAGAAATAAGATATAGAATGTGCACTAGCTTGTTGTGTGGAGGAGGATGAACATAGTAGTTGGTTGCAACAAGCCCATGAAGGATTGCTAGGAAATCACTATTCTAAACAATGGACATTAGAAAATCTGAAACGTTTAGGAGTCTATTGACCTAGTATGGACAAAGAAATACATGAGTGGATTAAGAATTGTCCATTGTGCCAAGAAAGACCCCCAGTGGAGCATGCTACCCTTTATCACGTGTTGTTAATTCCAAAATGGAGTGCTCCATTGGTAGAATTTATGAGATCGAGAACACTACCCATTGAGGCTAGTCTAGCAAGAAAATGAAGCATGGAGAAGGAAGCTCAAGATTATGCCTTAGTAGGAGACAACCTATACCGAAGAGGCAAAGATGGTTACTTAAGATTGTGCATTCACGAATCAAACCATTTGAAAATCTTAGAAATTTCACACAACGATGTTGTAGGTGGACATTTCAGTCTTGATCAAGTAATTAAGACGATTCTATCCTCAGGAATTTGGTGGCCCACTCTTCATATGGATGCACATACCTATGTGAAGAGATCTGACACATGCCAACATGCACAATATCCGATAAAGAAAGATGCGATGCCATTGAGGCCAATGATGGGAGGACGTGCATTCTCGAAGTGGGGTATAGACTTTGTAGGTCCTATTAACCCCCCAACTAGAAACTCTCATGTACAGTACATCATTGTAGCCACATATTACCTTACAAAGTGGGTAGAAGTCAAAGCCATGACAAAGAATGATGCTCAGACAATAGCTAAGTGCTTATTTGAGAATGTGTTCATCAGATACAAGTTACCAATAGAGTTAGTAAATGATAGAGGTACACACTTCTTGAGCAAAGTTATTGAAGACCTTATCCAAGAGTTCATGGTGATACATGAGAAGTTTTCCCCCTATAATCTACAAGCTAACGGACAAGTGGAGAGCACAAATAAGATCCTATGTAATGTATTGACAAAATTGGTAAACAATAAATGCTCTAATTGGGATAAACAACTTCATCATGCGATTTGGGCTTACCAAGTTGCCTACAAAATGGTACTCAATGCCACCCCATTTCAGATGGTCTTCGAATAGAATGTTGTGCTACCATTAGAATTCTTGATCCAGACTTTAAAAGTAGCACAAGAGCACGAGCAGAATGGACATGAGTTGTCCTCTTGGATATTTGATTTAGAATGCTTAGGTGAGACTAGGCTATGAGTGACAATAGGCATCTATGCTGCAAAAAAAATGGCAAAAGGCATACTTTGATACACACATCAACGGTAAATGATTGACAGAGGGAGACCTAGTGTTGGTTTACACACTAACGCAGCATGCCTGTAAATTGGAAAAATGAGGATATGGACCCATGATCATTAATAGAATTTCCACTAGCGGTGCGGTTCAATTGGCCACTCTAGAAGGTGGCATCTTTCCAAAATACATTAGTGGATGTCGAGTCAAGCTATATCAAGAACCGCTTACAGAGGATATGCTCATGAGACTCAACATTGCTAAGAACTGAAAAGAAAAATAGTTAAGGGTTAGAGAAGAGACACAGGTAGAGGCTAGAGAGCACATTAGGCAAACTTAGTTGAGGTGACAAGGCCTAGATGTCAATTCCAATGTCCCAAGATATCACATGGCCATGTGCCAAACATCGGGTAGAATTGCTCCTCGAATAATCAACTCTAGCCCCTTTGTGACCATAGAGGTAGGACAAGGAAAGAGTGTAAGGACTATGAAAGCCTCAGACTTAGGTGCAACAACTAGTGTAGTTAGATTCCATACTACCAAGATCTACAATTGAATATCAATTCTATAGAATCCTATCTCATAGGCTTAGGAGGTGTGAAAAACCCTTGTTTGGGTGAGGTGGAGCTTCCCATCTACCTTCAAGATGTCCCAACGATAGTCAAAATTCTAGTGTCTCAAGATGAGGACTTTATGGAACCACTAGTAATGGTTCAAGATTGGATCTATGACCATGCAGTCAACTTAAACCTAAGAAGTCAACTTCTTCAAGTTTGGGTACATGAACAATGTATTACATTAGAATTAGAAAATTGCATGATAAAAAATCTAGGTATCACACATTCTCTAGTTCTTCTAAGACTAATCTTCGAGAAGACGATATTGAGTGTGCCAATAGCTCTATGATGCAAAAGGACTCAATCATGGAAGAACACAATCAAGGGGGAGTAGACCTCTCTTCTTTTTCAAAGATTAATGCAACCACAACATTTGAACCACAGAGGCAAGAAAAATAGTATAAGACAACTGCTATATCAAATAAACAAATAACATTCAAGCAGAAAGTACTTTCGAGCATGACGCAGACTTGGGTGCAAAAAGGAGAGCGACCACCAGCTTTTCCACAAAAATTCGCATCCTGGCAAGCCAACCATGCCAAAAGAAGAACCAAGCAACAAGGACAAGCTCAACCACAAGGTATCCGACAAATTTGGGTGCCTAAGCAATTAGTTGCAGCTCAACAAGGGCGATTACACATGTGAGTACCCAAGGAACTCTTACATGCACAAAATCCTAGGCTCTCCATCACAAGAAAGTCTCAACAAAGAAGCCAAGGAGAAGTGTTGAAGCTCAAAGTCAAGGACAAAGCATGGAAGCACATCAAAAGGTGGACACACAAGGAAAGGGAGCAAGTAGGGAGCTCCAAGAAGTGTATGTCAAATTTTCAGAAGAATCCCCTACAAAAATAGTGATTTTCATCACTAAAAACCATTGTAAATACCATTATCTATTTTTAGTAACTCCATTTTGTTCAAGCCGAGGAGTCCTCGAGCTTGAGGAGTATTAGAAGTACCATCGTACCAATTTTCATAATTTTTAGACTTCGTTTGAGCCCTCAAATAAGCCCTGGAACCTAATTTTTAACTAGGCCGGACACTAGGTCTGGACAGGGCCAAAACTAGTCAAAAAACTATAAAAAGAGCTAGAGAGCTCATTTTTGGGGTTGGCTTGTTAGAGAATAGAACTTTGGTAAGAGAACTCTTTTGCAATCTAAGCTTTCCATTGTTCCTCTCTTTGATCTTACTTTGTGCGCGTGTGTGTGTATGTGTGTGCATGTTTGTGTGCTTTCACTCACGCACTTGTGCCTTCACTTGCTCGTGGTCTTCATACCGGTCCTCACGTCTCCGCGGATTGACAAGTAAAGGAGGTGGTGCTTACACTTGAGCTACACCAAATTTTGGCGCCGTTGCTGGGGAGAGAGCTTCGAGGACGAGCGTTGTGATGGTAAGATCGTAGATTTGCGACGTTGGAAGGTAAAAAAAACTGTCATTTCAGTTCATTTTCTGTTTTTTCCTCTTCATCTTCATCATCATCATCATCTCCACCTTCTTCCATCTTCTTCTTCATAGAAAATTTTTGTTTTTTAGTGCATTTTCACCATCTTCATACCATTTTTCATGCATTATTGTGTGGGAAGGAGTTAGGAGAAGCAAGGGAGAGCAAGCGCTGTGTTTTTTTCATGATTTTCTGATCATACGGAGCTCGCCATAGCCGGCGCTCAGAAATTTGAATTTCCTGCCAAAAAAACGCGATTCTGTGATGAAAATCGCGATTCTGTGAAAATTCAAAATTTTTGAAAAATCACGATTTTCTGTTTTCCCGCCTAAAAGTTGACTGAAAAAATCATGATTCTGTGGTCATTCTCAGAATCGCGATTCTGTGATTATGCTCAAAATCGCGATTTTCATATAAAAAAAAAACACGATTCTCTAAAACACGATTCTGTGCTCAAAATCGCGATTTTCATATCAAAAGAAACACGATTTTCTAAAAACACGATTTTCAGCGGGCTCAAAATCGCGATTCTCACAAATCACGATTTTCAGTAAAAAAAACACGATTTTGAGAAAACACGATTCCCTACTCAAAATCGCGATTCTCAAAAAATCACGATTTTCAGTAAAAAAACACGATTTTGTGAAAAAAAAGGCGATTCTGTGTAATCACGATTTTTTGCTCAAAATCGCGATTTTCAAAAAACACGATTTTGTGCTCAACATCGCGATTTTCATGCCAAAAACATGATTCTGAGAAAATACAATTTTCAGCGGGCTCAAAATCGCGATTCTCACAAATCACGATTTTAAGCAAAAAAACACGATTTTGTGAATCACGATTCTCTGAGTCAAAATCACGATTTTCAAAAAACACGATTTTGTGCTCAACATCGCGATTTTCATGCCAAAAAGACGATTCTGAGAAAATACGATTTTCAGCGGGCTCAAAATCGCGATTCTCACAAATCACGATTTTCAGCAAAAAAACACGATTTTGTGAATCACGATTCTCTGAGTCAAAATCACGATTTTCAAAAAACACGATTTTGTGCTCAACATCGCGATTTTCATGCCAAAAACACAATTTTGTGAAAAAAACATGATTCTCTAAAACATGATTCTGCGCTCAAAATCGCGATTTTCATAAACACGATCTTGTGCTCAACATCGCGATTTTCATGTCAAAAAACACGATTTTCAGAAACACGATTTTGTGATCAAAATCGCGATTTTCAGAAACACGATTTTGTGATCAACATCGCGATTTTCAGAAACACGATTTTGTGATCAACATCGCGATTTTCAGAAACACGATTTTGTGATCAAAATCGCGATTTTCACAACACGATTTTCTACTCAAAATCACGATTTTCAAAACACGATTTTGTGAAAACACGATTTTGTGAACACGATTCTCAAGGTACAAAATCGCGATTTTCTCTAAAAGGTCCAGTTTGCCTGTTTTGACCCCAGGAGCCTGATTTGACGTAACTTTTTCATCCAAAGTCCATTTTTTGAGCTATAGCTCGTTGGAAAGCTCGTTTCGAATCCTACACGATCTCAACTGTTTTTTTCAAGAATAACGCATTGATTTTGAGATAGGATAATTTGAAGTTGACCCTCAGGTGGGACTAGGGAACCAAGGGGGCTCCAAAGAATTTTGAACCATACCAAAGGGAAAATTTGGACTCTTGACTAAAGCTTATGAACCTGAGATCTGGTAGACACTTAGGCAAGGATAAACAAAGCATTAGATCTTCTGAGGCTAGTGTCAACCCTACATCCAAGTCTTGGGCACAACAACTAAGTGGTCATCTTTTACTAAGTTCAGACACAAGTGATTCAGAAATGTCTTTTAGTATGGGAAAACCTGCAGGTGGCTCAGGGACGGCCCATCTACAAACACCAGAAGGTCCCTATAAGACACAGTTGGAATATATTCGGACCAACCAATTAGGTGCTCGCATCTATGAGGATGGTCTGAGGCGATCAGTGGTCCAACTCAAAAATCCAGATCAATCCTTTGGACTTGAACACCCGGTGGTCAAGTTCGAAGAGGGTTCATACATTGATAAGGAAGGAACCATGTATGTGGTCACCAACCTACCAGATAGGACTGATGAGTTTGGAAATGTCATTCCTGAGAATGAAATAGGAGACCTAGAACAAGGAAATGTAGGACAAGGACCCCAAACTCCTAGAGGTAAGTCAGTTTTGACCCGAGTGATCACTCCGGACTGGATCCCTCAAGACAACAAAAGCATAGAACTATTTTTGAATAGAGAAACAGAGGAAGCCTTTTGGAGATTCAAGCCAGATCAACCTAGCCAATTGGGCATAGTTATCATCTATGAATTCAAAGATCCCGAGATACCAGGCAAAGTTGTCTACCTGGATAACACATCAGAGAAGATATTCTTGGTAACAGAACATGATAGACATGCATATACTTGGAAGAATGAATTGATTTTCCCTCCACCAAGATCCAATGTTTCCCATGGCCTCCAAGGAGTAGGATCATCCCACGCTCATGAAGCTCAGAGAGAAAGAGCTAGAGAGAGACCTGAGGTAAGTTTTGCACACACCGTAGGCAGGAATAGATCAGGATTTGAAAATGAAAGACCTGAAAGAGAGAGACATCAAGCACATAGGCAACAAAGAGATGAACATGATTTTCCATTGCCTAGACCCCGAGAGCACCCAAGAACCCTTAGACCCACTCAAGTGATCAAGGCAATGAAGAATTATTTTGACGGTTCAGGAGATCCTTATGATCATGTGGCCGAGTTCAAACAAGTGTTAAGAGCTGAACAGGTTGAGGACTTGTTCACCTAGTACGAGGCATTTGGTTTGACTCTTAAGGGCACTGCCTTGGCTTGGTTTCAACCACTGAGTAGTCGCAACTATTGCGATATAGGTCAACTACTAGACGAATTCATTGTAGAATTTTCCAAGAGTGGTATCAGGCATAACACATCGTCCCTGATCCACAGTTTCAAGCAGACACCCCAAGAAACAGTGCGACTACCAGGTAGAAGGTTCAGACAGTACCTAGAAAGATGCCCTACTCCAGAGTTACCCACACCAGCTAAACAAGTGGCTTTGTTCTTAGATGGCTTACTGAGCACAAAATTAAGATCATATGTGTACTTGAAAGAGCCTAGATCCATAGAAGAATGCGTGCGGACGTGCATCGACATAGAAGATAACTTGGGTGAGGAGTTAGGATTGTCCAAACTCTACAAAGATTCGGATAGTTCTACTAGTCATACTTCAAAGATCTCCACAGAAATAGAAGAGATAGCTGTGCAAGTTGCCAAGAAGCTGGGAGTCCAAAATAAACAAACACAGAGAGTCACTCCAGTGAATCGGTGTTATACTTGTGGGGGCGACCACATGGCTAATGTATGCCCAATGCAAAACCAAAACATTAGGGCAAGGAATGCTCCATATTGCACTATTGAGAGAAAATACACAAACCACACGGCTCAAGATTGTCCCTACAATAGGCAGGCTGTTAGATAGAACTATCAGCAACCTTACCCACAAGGTAGGTATCAGAACCAATACCAACAGCCATATTATAGACCACAACAGCAATATCAGGTACCATATAGGCCACAACCTGTCTTGGGAAACCAACCACCAGCTCCAGCCAACATGATTCCAGTCAAATATGCTGTGGGAGAAGAAAATCCAAATAGAGCATTGGTGCCACTAACCCCATTGATACCAGATAATGACTCTCATGCTCATTGTTTAGACTACTCCCATGAAGGTAGTCCACATGCTTATTACACAGAGTCACCTGAACATAGTGAGATTTACTCGTATCAATATGAGGTACCACCTATGGAGCAAAATTGGGAGCCAGAATACTCCAATGTCATGTACACAAATCCTAACCCTAGGCCCCAGTTGAGACAAATGAGACCACAAGCCCCTAGAGGATCTTGTTTCAGATGTCAAGGTGACCATTTCATTTGTGACTGTCCCCACCCATCATCTCCGAGTCAAGGACAGGCTATCACAATACAGGCTTTTTGTCCTGATTGCGGCAAAGACCATCTCCCCAGAGATTGTCCAAGAAACCCCTCCAGTGCACCCAAGATTACACCCATTAATGTGGTAGGCTTAGTGGCAGATTCAAGTTCAAGTAGTAGCAATGTGGCTTCTATACAAGCTGTCACTAGAGCACAAGCCTTAAAACATGATAAACCAGTAGAACAATCAGAGTCGAGTGAATCGGGAGAGCCTAGTAAGAGGAAAACAAGAACATGGAAGGATACCAGAGAGAAGGCCAATCGCAAGTGGAATAAAAAGTTATCGGAACTAGAAGAAAGCTTAAAAGAAGCGAAAACAAAAATAGAAGACATTGCATCTCAAAGCCCCTCGCATGCCGAAACTCCATCCACTCCACCTCATCCCACCCCACCACCCATTGTAAATAGACCACAACCAGGGTCTGTTCTTGCAGATCCAACCCCAGAAGGCTTGGACATGATGTTCAGGGCCTACCAGGCTCGACTTCAAGAAGGGCCTACAGCGGCAAATCTAGACAAGAGTTACCCTAGAGCGGATTTAGAGATTGAACGAATGAAAATGTGCATGAAAATGGTAGAACAAGCTCAAGCTATACTTGAGACTAGTCAAAAGTTCATTCAGACAAACTCTGTCAAAGGGGATTTGCATTTCCAAGGGTTACTAGAAAGATTAGAGCAGTTGGTAAACAAACCACAAGTCTCTTTACCTCCACAGGCTCAACCAGTTATTGAAAGAGGAAGCTCACCACCAATGGGAGCTTATGTTCCTAATTCCACAGATGTTGGAATATCTCCTTCAATTCAACAGTACTCTCAAGAGTTCTTGCGGGAAATACAAGAAGAGAAATGGGCCAAGGAGAAGGGTAATTCCCCTCCTATTCCTGAGATTGATGATCTTCATGATCAATTTCCCCAAGACATTCCATCTATTTACGGAGATGAAGCAGAACAACAAGGAGATGAAAGGTTAGATTTTGAATCTAATACCTTAGAAGAACTGCCGCAATTTCTAGGCCCATGGGAATCTGAATCTCTCCAGATTAGAGCTCCCACAATACTAGTAAGAAATGAAGACTCAGTGGTTCCAAGGAACACGGATGTCGTGAAGAACACTAAGGTTCAGTGTCATCTCACTGTAGAAGAGCTGCTCAAAGCAAAACCTTAGCTTTGGAATCATGTGAAGGATCAGGTTCCAGAACTTGATTCCAACATGCCAAAAGCAGGCTCCAAGCAAAGGGTACCAGAGATACCTCTAGACAAAATAGGGGACATGTGTGAGGGTGAAGAAGGTAATACTTATCTTCCAATCACCTACCAAGGTTACACAACCAAAGCAATCATAGATTCAGGTGCTGGTGTTGCTATTGCGACCACCTCCTTGTGGAAGCAATGGGGCAAGCCCACATTAAGACCAACTAGAATGAAGCTTCAAATGGCTGATGGTCATTTTGAAAGACCTCTAGGATTGCTAGAAGGGATCACTCTAACCACTTGTGGTGTAGAGTTTGAGCACACATTTGCTATATGTGACTTTGAGAAAAATAATGTCTATGAGATGATCCTAGGAAGACCCTTCCTACGACAATTGCAAATAGTACAGGATTGGGGAACTAACTCCTTGTACTTACAGCACTTAGGGGTCACCACCAAGGTCAATTTGAAGGATTACACCTTCAGAGATGTACCACCCCTACAGTGGAATTCTATCCACAAAGCGAAAGAAGATTCCATCTCTGTGCATTCTGAAAGTTCACCTGATCCATCATGGCTGCATGAAGATACTCATTTGTGGATGTGCAAGGTCGCAAAGGAAGAGGAAAAACATTTAAAGGCAAGAGAAGAAGGAACTTCGCTAGGAGATAGACCAGTTAGAGACCCAGCCTACACACCGATGATCTTTCCAGATGAGGAGTTTGAGCCTCATGGCTGGCCAGAAATCTTAGCCACCATGGACATTGCTGTCAATGAGGAACATTGGACACCTCATTGTGATGAGGAGGGTTATGATATCTCAGTTTTCATGTGTCAACCCTTGCTAGAAGAATGTGACCCTAGTGATGTCATAGAAGAAGAAGAGAATGACGATGATCTGGAGTCTATTGTGATGGATAGTTGCTTTAACTCAGAGCAGCACTATCTAGAAGATATAAGAGTGTTCACCCAGAAAGAAGAAGAACCTCTCACAAGTATTAAAACAGTAAACTCAAAGGATGGAAGTGAGAGTAGTCAAAAGAAAAAGAAAAGAAAAGCAGTGAAACAAGAAGAGGAGGAATCATTGTTTGAAGTACCAGAAAACTTCAAGAAATATGAAGTTGACGACCGCAAAATTTTGGTACGAATGCCTAAGAGAGAGGCCATCATAGGAGAATCATATGATAATAAAGAAAAGACCAAGAAGATTGTAGTGACCATTGAAGAGAACGAAGAGAGATGCACATATATAGGAGATGACCTAAGTGCAAGAGAAGAAATGGAGCTCATAGCTCTATTAAGGGAATATAGGGATGTGTTTGCATGGCACTATAGAGACTTGAAAGGGGTAGATCCAAGAATTTGCTCTCATACTATCCCCATGACTGCTGATGCTAAGCCCACCAAACAGAAGCCCTACACATATAATGATACCTATGCAGCCAAAGTAAAAGAAGAAATTGATAGGTTGATTGAAGCTGGATTCATCTATGAGATTGAGCATACCGAATGGGTGTCCCCTATTGTTGTGGTACCCAAGAAGAATGGGAAGTTGGGAGTGTGTATTAACCTTAAAAAAGTTAATGCCGCTACGATTAGAGATAGTTATCCACTTCCAATCACAGAACACCTATTGGAGCGTGTTGCAGGCAAGGAAGTTTATAGCTTCCTTGATGGATTTTCAGGTTACAATCAAGTAGCCATTGCCCCAGAAGATCAACACAAAACAGCTTTTGCTACAGAGTGGGGAATCTTTGCATTTCGTGTGATGCCATTTGGGCTCACCAATGCACCTGCAACATTCCAAAGGCTCATGTGTCATGTCTTCAAAGAGTTCTTGCGAAAGAGCTTAGAAGTGTATGTGGATGATTTATGTGCTCATTCCCAAGAAAGAAGGTTTCACATCCCTGAGCTCAGACAAATCTTCAACAAGTGTAGAGAATATCGAGTGTGTCTGAACCCAGAAAAGTGTGTGTTTATGGTGCGTCAAGGTAAAATCTTAGGTCATATTGTTTCTAAGAATGGAATCTCAACAGATGAAGATAAGGTACGAGCCATAGCGGAGCTACCAAGGCCAAGGCATATTAAAGAGGTACAAGCCTTTATGGGCCATTGTGGATACTACCGTAGGTTTATCCACATGTACGCGATCATAGCTAGACCCCTTTATGCCTTGTTGTCAAATTTTGAGTGGAACGACGAATGCGAGAATTCTTTCAACGAACTGAAGAAACGTTTGTGCATGGCACCAATACTCACCACTCCTGATTGGAATAAACCATTCCATGTCCATGTGGATGCATCCAATCATGCCATAGGATGTGTGCTAGCACAACCCACAAGTGAAGGAAACTTAGATTTGCCCATAGCATATGCTAGTAGATAGCTCACTGCAGCTGAACGGAACTATACCACAACTGAGCGAGAGGGCTTAGGCATGGTATATGCTATGAAGAAGTTTAGACACTATTTATTGGCCAACAAGTTCAAGTTTTTCACTGATCATCAAGCTTTGTTATATTTGGTCAATAAACCTTGCAATACTGGACGCTTAGTAAGATGGTTCCTCTTACTAATGGAATATGACTTTGAAGTTGTTGTCAGGAAAGGTAGAACCCACCTGTTGTAGAGCTAAAGAGCGCACAAAGCAGAGAAAAAGACGGGCCCCAAAATTTTTCCGATTTGGACACACAACTTTTGTATCATAACCACTCTTGTATATATTTTTCGTTGTAAATGCACTAGAGGAGTCCTCTAGATGCATCCCCACAGAAGATTAGTGATTTACCCATGTACAATAGTAGGAAATTAGTCTTTTAGTGAATAAAGTGCCAGTCTCTTGTGTGAAAGGACCAAACTTAGGGCACTAGTATATAAGTCAAAAGTGACTCTTTGTAAAAAACTTTTTGTCATTGTGAAGAAGGAGCACTTCTGAATTTTCGAGTTTGCCTCTTTCTTGCTGATTTCGATCTCCATTTTGCTCTTGTATGTGTGTGATGCTTGAAATGCATGTGTAGGACTATTGTCTACCCCTTCCCCTTTGTTTTGAGCTGCTGTAGTGCGTGCGTAAGCTAGGAGAAGCTGTGGCGCGGGTGTTTGTGACTCCCGTAATTCACTGTTTTTGCCATAACTTGAAGCAGAGTGGTCAGAATTGAGTGAAACCACCACCATTGGATGCGTCTCGTCGAGAGTTTCGAAACGAGTACCCTATTGCCTATGTTCGGAGTTCTGGGCTGGGAGAAAACCTCAAAATACCAAAACTGCTGAAAAGAGGCTTGCGGCAACACTTTCAGTATTTTAGTAGGTGTGAGAGGTAGTAGTCTTTTCTCATGCGTGATTAGCTAAACCACTTCATTTTCCATCACGTGTGCACACGTCTTCATACACTTGGTAAGTCGCTCCTTAGGATTGACATTTAAATGTGTGTTAAAGATCCCACTATATGCACTTGTGTGGCAATTGAGGTATAGTCTCATTGGCACAAGTCCTTGAGTCTTCGTGGCTCGAGTACACACGTTTTTGGCGCTGTTGCCGGGGAGTCACTCTACCAAGGTGCCTTCGTGATAGTTATAGAGCGAGTGTGATTGAATCGTACTTGTAGACGCAAATTCATCCTTTGGCAAGTAGTCCATCAGTTCAGCACTTGTCACTTCTCATCTTCGAGGTGTGTGTGATAAGTTTTAGGTTTAGGTTTAGGAGGAGGGAAGAGAAGAAGGAGTTAGGGTTAGGATAGAAGGAGAGGAGACGTAAGGAGAACAGGAGTAGGAGTAGAACAAAATCCCCAAAAATCACCAAAAAATTTCCAAAATTTCAAGTTCTGTCCAAAAAAAGTATAAAAACCAAAAATTTGATTCATTTGATACTTCACTGCTCACTGGTATCGTCTGCGACAGCGATCGGTATCGTGCGTGCAGTATCGTGTGCTTCAGACCTTCAGAGCTTGTGTGAGAGTTCAAAGAGGAAGCAAGAGCAGATAGAGGTAAGATTTTGACAAGAACATTTACCTAAAACTCTCTAAACATGCACAAACAAGTGATTAAAAGGTATGCGCAGTATCGCGGGGGGGAAAATTTTTGATTAATTGCATATTTTGTGAGAGACAGAGGCCTAGTACTGAGGAGAAGGGTGAGAGGTGCAAGGGGTTACAAAAATTTTCAAGATTGGAGACCTTTTGGCTTGAGTATTGCGATCGGTTGAGTTTTGGTATCGCGATACCAAAATTCCCTTGTATCGCGACACTCGCCAGAGGTGTCGTATCGTTGGATATCAGTCTTGGTATCGCGACACTATTTCGGTATCCCGACACTGAATTGGTATCGCGATCGTGTCCGATCCCTGGTATTGTATCGTCTGGTACTAACACTTGGTATCGCGACACCATTGTGGTGTCGTATCGCCTAAGTTTTTAGTATCGCGACCTCACTTTATGGGGTGGTGTCGTATCGCTTGATACATTGGTATCGCGACACTACTTTGGTATCGCGATCGTACCCTCCCCAAGTATCGTATCGTTGGTTACTTATCTTGGTATCGCGACACTGTAGTGGTATCGTGTCGCCAAGGTTGGTATCGCGATCGCGCTTATCTCGGTGGTATCGTATCGGATAGACCTCTGGTATCGTATCGTCGATCTTTGTCAGTATCGTATCGCCATATTTCCCAGTGGAGTATCGCGACACTATATCTGGTATCGTATCGTCGGTCTTTTTGAGATCGTATCGTGTCCCTTGTGAGATCGTATCGTGTCTTGAGAATTTTGATATCGCGACACCACTGTGGTATCGTATCGTCTGTTCATCAGGACAGTATCGCGACACTGTCATTAGTATCGTGTCGCCGAGATTTTCAGGTATCGTGACTTCTTTGTACAGTATGAGGCGTTTGGACTCACCCTCATAGGAACAGCTCTGACTTGGCTCCAACCCTTAGATCCCAATCAATTTGGAAACATGGAACAATTTTTTCAAGAATTTATAGGAGAATTCACTAAGAGAGGAATCAAACATAATTCATCTTCGTTAATTCACAGCTTCAAACAAAATCCTAATGAAACGGTGAAGACTGCTACCAGAAGGTTCAACCAGTACGTGGATAGATGCCCAGTGACAGAGAGACCGACTCAACAAAAAATGATTTCATTATTTTTGGATGGTCTCACTAACGGAACCTTGAGAACGCTAGTGTACGTGAAAAGACTACAAACTTTGAGTGAGTGTCTTCAGGAGTGTATTGATTTGGAAGATAACTTGGCCGAGGACCTCAACAGCAAGTCCAGCCACACTAAATCGGACGATTCAAGGAGTACCATTTCTTCCAACTCCAGTCATGTGGAAGAGTTAGCAGAGCTATTAGCCAAGAAATTAGGGGCTCAGGGGCAAAGAGCTTATCAACACCCAGCTCAAAATATGCTACGGAGATGTAGCTTATGTGGAGGAGATCACCTCACTCACCTGTGTGTTCGAGGAGGGGGCGGTGCACAACCAGCTTATCCATACAACAGGCAGCAACAACAAGAGACTTCTTGGTACTGTCACATAGAACAGAAATACACTAATCACACTAGTGAGAACTGTCCATTTAATAGGCAAACACGCCCTTTCCAACCACCTTAGTATCGACCGTATGGATATCCACCTAGAGACCCGAACAGAGAGATCCCAAGATACAACCCTTATCCAACACAGACGGGAGTACCTAGACCAATTGAACAGATACCATACCCACCACCACAACCAGTGCTAGGACCCCAACCGTCGCAACCTCAACAAGTAGTATCAGTGAAGTATGCGCAACCAGAAGAAAATCTAGAAAGAGCAATAGTACCAGCCACGACAATGACCCAGATGGAAGCAACAAACCTTGGATACGAAACCCTACCAAGTGAGTACTATCCGTATGAAGCCTACATGATGGAATACGAACCGGCATATGAGACTACATACTATGGGTATGAAGGCTATGATCAGACTTATGGAGCAGAGACTTCCACTCTAATGTATACAGCTCTTAAGGCACAACAACCCATGAGACCACCCAGTAGACCTCCACTACAAAGAGGACCATGCTATAGATGTGGAGGAGACCATTTCATTAGAGAGTGCCCTCGACCATACAACCCTCCACCACCTAGAATCTGGGAAGGATATTGCAGTGATTGCGGAAAGGAACATCTTTTTAGGGATTGCCCTAAGAATCCGGTAAAAAACCAAGGTTCTGCACCAATCAATGTAATAGAGGTCATAGAAGAATCGGGAAGTGATAAGGAGTACACAGTGCCACTAAAAGCCATCACTAGAGCCCAAACAAAACAACAAAAAGAACAGCAATCGGAAGAGGAACAAAAAAACAACACGAAAATAAGCCCTTCAACTCAGATAGTGGAAGATTCTGAGGACCCATGTGAAAATTCCCGCAACACAAAAGCTCAGAAATGGAAAGAAAGACGAGAGAAACTCAAGGATAAATGGGCAAAGAACAAGAGTACAAACAATAAAGGAAGTCTACGAGGAGGTCTCAAGACTCGATAGAGGTAGAGAGGAGACCTTAAGCATTTCAACATTGCCTAATTATATGGGAGAGTACGAAAGAGAGTCAGTGATAATACGAGCACCCACGGTGCAGGGAAAAGGAAAAGGAAAGGGAAAAGAGAGTTCACATAACCTAACTGAACTAAAGAAAACCAAAGTGCAATGCCAATTGACGGTAGAAGAATTGCTTCGACTTAAACCCCAGTTATGGAAGCAAATGGAAGACCAATTAAAAACGCGACCAAAGAATGGAGGATCAAAAGAAAAGGAAATGGAAAATAAGTCCACAATACAAGTTCCAGTTGATAAAGTAGGAGAGTTCAATGAAGGGGATGAAGGGAATACCTGTTTACCTGTCATCTACAATGGGTACATGACCAAAGCTATCTTAGACACAGGAGCAGGAGTAGGAATTGCAACAAAGGAGATTTGGGAAAAGTGGGGAAAACCAGCCTTACGACCCACTCGTATGAAACTCCAATTAGGAGACGGTCATGTGGAGAGACCCCTAGGAATATTGGAAGGAATTAAGTTAACAACGTGTGGAGTAGAATTTGAACACACACTAGCCATATGTAAATTCGAGAAAGCGAACAACTATGAGATGATATTAGGACGACCCTTCATGAGACAATTGCGAGTAGTACAGGATTGGGGCAGAGATTCATTATATCTCCAACATCAAGGGAACACCACCAAGATAAATTTGCACACATTCACTTATCGGGATGTCCCTCCATTACAATGGAATCCAGTCCACAAAGAAGAAGATGACCTATCCATTCACAGTGCTGGATCAAGTGACCAATCTTGGATGCACGAGGATGCCCAGTTGTGGATGTGCAAAGAAGCAAAGAAGGAGGAGTGTAAAAAACAAATGTGGCCAATAGGACACCCTAACTATCGATCGATAGAAGACCCCGATTACATGCCTCAAATTTTTTCAGGTGAACTCTTCGAACCACATGGTTGGATGGAAATTCTAGCCACATTAGACGTGTGTGTGAATGAGGAAGTATTGACGATGAACGATTGTATAGACGAGGAAGGATATGACGTGAACCTCTACATGGTTGTCCTCCAAGAAGTAGAAGAAGGGGAAATTGAAGAGAAAGAGTGGAAAGAAGAGTACGAAAGCATAGAAATGGAACCAGAGTTTGATTATGAGGAACAATATTTAAAAACTATGCAAAAAGAACCAAAAGAAAGACCAACAAAAGTCTTAACAATCGAAACCTTCCCAATAATACGTGAGCATAGAGAGGACACAAGTAAAGTGGAACCGGAACCAGAATGTTTCGAAGTTCCAGAACATTTTAAAAGATACGAAGTGGAAGAAAGGAAAATAGCCACTCAAATGCCTAAACGAGAGGCCCGGGATGGAGAAGCCTATGACAACAAGGAACAAACCAAGAAAATTGTTGTAACGATAGAAGACGGAGAAGAGAGGTGCACATATATTGGGAAAGATGTATCGGAAGAGGAAGAAGAGGATCTCATACGACTCATCCGAGAATATCGAGATGTGTTTGCCTGGACGTACAAAGACCTTGTAAGACAATAGTTACGCAATATAACACAGGAGCAATAGCAGAGAAGATAACAGATATAGGAGAATCTCAACAATTTTCTACTAGCAACAAGTACAAAGATGATGGCGTTGTCCACCCGTGCGCTCTCAAGGTAGAGCTTAAATGGTGATCTAGACAACTCTAGATAGGGAGATACAAGGTAGAGGTATGCTAGCTCAACTCGGTGTCTTAGGTAGTGCAGAAGTCATGTATATATAGGATCATGGGTGGCCTGCCATGGACGGCAATACATGGGCGGCAGAGCGTGGGCGGCCACCGCCCGCGTAATTGCCATACACGGCTTAGACTGGTTGAACCGACCTAACAAATATAAATGTTTTCTGACTCCGACAGGGAATATTCCATGGAATATTCCCTTTACCGTCGCGCCGGGGGCGCTGCCCCCGGACCCCCACCAGGGGGCCCGCTGGCCCCCTGGGACCCCCCAGCCAGGGGGCCCGCTGGCCCCCTTGGACCCCCCAGCCGGGGCTGCTCACCGCTGCCCCGGACCCCACAATTGGGGACCCTGGTAACTCCCTTTCCTTATAATATCTTACATGGTCCAATATGACCTTCATCCAACATTCAAGTTGGGATTCCCATCAATTGGGTAATGCACGCTTGGCTTCTCCTCATAAAGGGGGCCTTACAAAATGTGCATACAATCATGAGGGGTAGACATTGATCATATACTAACACCCCCCCTCAATGTTTACCGATGATAAATCAAGTAGGTCTCGGTCCTATGCCCATCTGTTGAAGATGCTTGTTGAGCTGCTCTCTTCCAAGTGCTTTAGTGAATATGTCAGCACAATTTGCCTCTGTTGGGCAATATTCTAGCTCCACAATTTCATCTTCAATTAGCTCACGAATGTAATGGTACTGTACTTCTATGTGCTTGGTGCGAGCATGAAATACTGGGTTCTTTGCAATAGCCATACAGCTTTGATTATCACACTTGAGTACAGTTGGCATATTTGATGGAAAGCCTAGATCTGCAAGAATTCTCCTTAACCAGACTGCCTCACAAGAAGCAAAACAAGCTGCTTTGTACTCTGCTTCAGTGGAGGAGAGTGCGAGAGTTGGTTGCTTCCTACTTACCCAAGAAAATATTCCTGAACCAAGTGAGAAACAATATCCAGAAACTGATTTTCTAGAATCACAATCTCCAGCCCCATCTGAATCACAATATCCTTGGAGTGTATCACCTGTGGTATACAAAATACCAAAATCCAAGGTTCCTGCAATGTACCTTAGAATTCGCATTCCAGCATTCCAGTGACTCTCCTTAGGTTTGTTGGAAAACCTGCTTAACACTCCAACAGCATAGCAAATGTCTGGTCTAGTGTTGCACAGAAAAATAAGACTTCCAACGAGCTTCCTATACTTCTTAGCATCTACATCAGGCATGTTATCATCCATAGATAGCTTATGATTTACCTCCATAGGTGTGCTAGTTGGTTTGCAGTCCATCATTCCAAATGCCTTGAGAATTTCTTTGGAATATTTTTGTTGTGAGATGAAAATGCCATCCTTCCTTTGCCATACTTCAATTCCCAGACAAAAATGGAGTAGACCTAAGTCTGTCATTTCAAACTCAGTTCCCAAGCTGATTCGAGTTTGATTGATGAGTTCTTGATGATCTCCTGTAATGATCAAATCATCTACATATACAATGACAACAACTAGCTTGCTATCCCTTTTCGTTACATACAAGTTAGCATCAGAAGTACTTCTTTCAAAACCCATATTTTTGAAAAAATGATCTATTCGTTGGTACCAAGCCCGTGGAGCTTGCTTAAGTCCATACAAAGCTTTCTTCAACCTGCAAACTTTATTTTCTGAATTGGGCACCTCAAAACCTGGTGGTTGAGATACATATACCTCCTCCTTGAGGTGACCATTCAAAAATGCAGATTTGACATCCATCTGGAAAATAGGCCAAGACTTTTGTGCAGCTACTGCAAGTACCGTCCGAATAGTTGTCATGCGTGCTGTTGGTGCAAAAGTTTCTTGAACATCAAATCCTTCAATCTGTGAAAAACCCTGTGCAACTAATCGTGCCTTATACTTTTCTAATGTTCCATCAGCTTTATACTTAGCTTTCCAAATCCATTTAGTACCTATTACCTTCTTCTTTGGCGGCAAGTCGACTAGATCCCATGTATCATTTTTGAGTATACTATCATACTCAGACTGCATTGCCGCTCTCCAATCTGGATCATCAATGGCTTCTTCAATGGTGGTAGGTTCCTTTATCGAACCCATGATATCTGCCATTAGAGCCATGTTAACAATGTGTTCTGAGGCTCTTCTTTGCTCCTCTATTCTCTTTGATCTTCGTAATCCATCCGATGATGATTCTGGTACATCTACATGTGGATTGTGATCATCAAAGAGCTGTTGTGCCCACTTTGGTAGTGGCTTACGCTGTGCAGCTACAACTGGTTGGCTTTTTATTGAGGAAATTTCTCCATCAGATGTTTCCTCCTCCTCAACTTTAACCTGTCTTTTGATAGGCACAAGGTGAGATATTTCTCCGTTTGATGAGATAGTAGATTTACCTTTATCTTCTACTAAGTGTGGTCGTTCATCAAACACCACATCTCGGCTGACAAAAATCTTCCTTGCCTCAGGATCCCATAACCTGTATGCCTTAGACTCTTCACTATATCCTAGGAAGACACACTTTTTGCTTTTTGAATCCAACTTTGATCTTGTTGAATCAGGAATATGTGCATAACAGAAACAACCAAAAATTCTGAAATGCAAAACTGAAGGCTTTTTACCAGAATATGCTTCTTGAGGAGTCATCCCCTTTAGTGCTTTTGTGTAGCTTTGATTGAGGATGTACACTGCTGTATTGACTGCTTCTGCCCAGAATGAATCAGGCATGTCTTGAGCCTTCAACATACAACGAGCCATTTCAACTACTGTCCTGTTCCTGCGCTCAACAACGCCATTTTGTTGAGGTGTATGAGCTGTGGTAAGTTGCCTTTTCACACCATGATCCTTACAGTAATTGTTGAATTCTGTTGACAAGAATTCACCTCCTCTATCTGTTCTAAATTTCTTCAGTTTCCTTCCTGATTCATTTTCTACATACTTATGCCACGTTTTAAATTTTTCAAAAGCATCAGCCTTCTCTCGAATGAAATAAACCCACATCTTTCTACTATAATCGTCGACTAACAGCAAAAAGTAGAAAGATCCTCCTAAAGCAGGTGTAGACATTTTACCGCAGAGATCAGCATGTACCAACTCTAGAGGAGCTTGAGATCGATTGCTGGTCTCTCTTGGAAAGGCCTTTCGTTGTTGCTTGCCCATCATACAAGCTTCACAAGGTTCCTGCAAATCTGAAAATGCAGGCAAATGAGCAACCATCCCTGTTCCTTGCATCTCCTTCAAAACTGCAAATCCGAGATGCCCAAATCTTTGGTGCCATAACCTGCTTACATCTTTATCTTCTGTAGCAGTTAAAGCACTTAACTCATACAAGTTATCCCGTCGTATCCCTTTACCTACAACATTACCTGATGAATCCATGATTTCTGCACCACTCTTATTGAAGTGAACTTCAAGTCCACGATCTGTTATTGCAGAAACTGACAACAAATTTCTTTTGAGTGTAGGTACGTAGAGAACATCGGATAACTTTTTCTCAACACCTGGAGAAGTGATAAAAGAGATGGTTCCAGTTCCTTTGGCTGGACACTTGGAGTCATTTCCCACCACTACATTGATGGATTCCCGCAGAGGCATTAGGGAACTATACCAATCCTTCTTACTGGTCATATGGCGAGAAGCTCCACTATCTAAAATCCATGGCTCATCAACACGAGCTTGAGCAGATGAACATACCTCTTCAATAGCTACCCAAAGTTCCAGCTCTGTGTTGTTTGCAGACTCTTTGTTCTTCCATGATGATTTTACAGTCCCATTCCGTTCATCAGCTTGCTTCTTTCTGCAATCCTTGATGGCATGGCCTTTCTTTTCACAATAGAAGCAACTTCCTGTGAACTTTTTCTTCTTTGGCTTCTTCTTTGATCCCTCAGAAGAGCCTTTACCTTTTGCATTTGCTGAGAATGCAGCATCAGTTGTACTTTGCCGATTCTTCAGCCGCATCTCTTCTTCTAAAAGCATCGCACAAAACTCTTCAAATGTAAGAGGAGTTGGCCTTACCTGAGTGTTAAGGGCTGTTACTAATCCATCATACTTTGCTGGAAGAACACGTACAGATCTTCGAGCCAGCTCTTCTGGTGTTATAACAACACCAACTGCAGCCAATTGATCTTGAAGATGCTTTATCCGTTTGATAAAATCTTCAGCCTTTTCAGAATCAGAATGCTTTTCATTTGCCAACTGATTTTCTAAATTCTGTATCCTAGTGTGGTTCTTGGTCTCATATTGTCGAGCCAATATGCCCCAAGCCTCATGTGCTTTAGTAGTATGTTGAACTAAAGTAAGCACAGAATCACTTACACTAGTGACAATCGCACATAATGCATCAGCATTCCGCCTCTTCCAAGCTCGTAGAAGATCTGGATCTGGCTGAATCATCAATCTTGAATTTGCTGGATCTTCAACTGGTATAGGCTCTGGATCCAATCCCATCGGTCCCATGACAGTGTCAAGTAATTCATAGGAGTCCAAAATTGTAGAAATTTTGAACTTCCAGAGTGTATAGTTGGTTCCATCCAGCTTCCCTTCAGTGAATGCAGGTGGACGAATTCGAATAGGTGCAGCATTAACATTAGCAGAAGCACCAAGACTAGTGTTCGACGATGAAGCCATCATGTAATCACTCGAATAATCTACTGATATTCTAGTCTGCTAGTAGGCTAAAATAATGATACTTCTCAAGCTATTCGAACCTTACAGCTCTGATACCATGTAAGACAATAGTTACGCAATATAACACAGGAGCAATAGCAGAGAAGATAACAGATATAGGAGAATCTCAACAATTTTCTACTAGCAACAAGTACAAAGATGATGGCGTTGTCCACCCGTGCGCTCTCAAGGTAGAGCTTAAATGGTGATCTAGACAACTCTAGATAGGGAGATACAAGGTAGAGGTATGCTGGCTCAACTCGGTGTCTTAGGTAGTGCAGAAGTCATGTATATATAGGATCATGGGTGGCCTGCCATGGACGGCAATACATGGGCGGCAGAGCGTGGGCGGCCACCGCCCGCGTAATTGCCATACACGGCTTAGACTGGTTGAACCGACCTAACAAATATAAATGTTTTCTGACTCCGATAGGGAATATTCCATGGAATATTCCCTTTACCGTCGCGCTGGGGGCGCTGCCCCCGGACCCCCACCAGGGGGCCCGCTGGCCCCCTGGGACCCCCCAGCCAGGGGGCCCGCTGGCCCCCTTGGACCCCCCAGCCGGGGCTGCTCACCGCTGCCCCGGACCCCACAATTGGGGACCCTGGTAACTCCCTTTCCTTATAATATCTTACATGGTCCAATATGACCTTCATCCAACATTCAAGTTGGGATTCCCATCAATTGGGTAATGCACGCTTGGCTTCTCCTCATAAAGGGGGCCTTACAAAATGTGCATACAATCATGAGGGGTAGACATTGATCATATACTAACAGACCTCAAGGGTGTAGAACCCAGCATATGCGCTCATCGAATCCCTATGACAGCAGATGCAAAACCCTCTAAACAACGCCCTTATACGTATAACGAAGTTTACGCAGCAAAAATAAAGGAAGAAATTGACAAACTACTAGCGGCAGGCTTCATTTATGAGATTGAACACACAGAATGGGTATCGCCACTAGTAGTAGTGCCTAAGAAAAACGGGAAACTAAGGGTGTGTATCAATTTGAAAAAGGTAAATGCAGCAACTATACGTGATAGTTTCCCTTTACCCATCACAGACCATCTTTTGGAAAGAGTTGCCGGCAAGGAGGTCTATAGCTTCTTGGATGGATTCTCTGGTTACAACCAAGTAGCTATTGCAACTGAGGACCACCATAAAACCGCATTCGCGACTGAATGGGGAGTCTATGCATTTAGAGTAATGCCTTTTGGGCTCACTAATGTGCCAACCACCTTCCAACGACTGATGTGTCATGTATTCAAAGAATTTCTGAGAAAAAGTATGGAAGTATACGTAGGCGACCTTTGTACATACTCAAATCAACGACCAGACCATATACCGGAACTGAGAAAAATATTCAATAAATGTAGATAGTACCGAGTTTGTTTGAACCCTGAGAAATGTGTCTTCATGGTGCGACAAGGAAAAATCCTAGGACACATCGTTTCAAAGAATGGAATATCCACGGACGAAGAAAAGATTAAAGTCATCTTAGATCTACCAAGACCCAAGAATGCAAAGGAAGTACAAGCCTTTATGGGACACTGTGGATATTACCGTATGTTTATTCACATGTATGCCATAATAGCTAAGCCTTTATATGGTCTATTGACTCAGTTCACTTGGACAGACGAGTGTGAGAAGGCCTTCAACGAGCTTAAGAAGCGGCTGAGTACAGCCCCAATTCTAAAATCACCCAACTGGAGCAAGCCTTTTCATATTCATGTCGATGCTTCGAGCTATGCCATTGGATGTATCCTAGCTCAACCGGCTGACGAAGGGAAGCTTGACCATCCAATCGCTTATGCGAGTAGACAATTAAACCAAGCAGAAAGAAATTATACGACTACTGAAAGGGAAGGCTTAGGAATGGTTTATGCAGTGAAGAAGTTTAGACACTACCTCTTAGCCAACAAATTCAAGTTCTTCATAGACCATGAGGCTTTGTTGTATTTAGTCAATAAGCCTTGCAACACGGGAAGATTGGTACGATGGTTCTTACTATTAATGGAGTTCGACTTTGAGGTAATAGTCAAAAAAGGAAACACACATGTAAGAGCAGATCACCTTTCAAGGCTAACGCATGGAGAACCACCTAGCGGAGTACCGGATGATTTACCAGATACGTATTTGTTTAATCTTGAAGTATGTCCGAAGTGGGCGGAACGACTAATCCCTATACTCACCCATGGCCCTCAACACCCAATAAATAAGGATAGCAAAAAAGAGATTCTTCAAACAAGAAATTTACACATTGTTGCTGGAAGCATGTATTATAAGGAACCTAACGGTGTCTTATTAAGATGTGTCGAGGAGGACGAACAGAAGCAACTAATTCAGCAAGCGCACGTAAACAAGTGGAGAACCCATCAAGGGATGCATGGAACAATTCGAGAATTAAAAAGGTTAGGTGTATATTGGCCTGACATGCCAAAAGACGTTCACGATTATGTAAGTAATTGTGTGGAATGCAAAGAAACTATCCCGGAGGATCACGTGTCCTTACCTTTTTCGACCATAGCGCCTAATTGGAGTAAGACATTAGTACAATTCCTCAAAACGAAAGAGCACGAAATAGGAGCTAGCTTAGCAAGAAAGCAATCCCTAGAAGAAATGAGCAAGGATTATGTGATAATGGGAAAACAATTGTTTAGAAGAGGAAAAGACAATCAACTCAGATTGTGTGTGCATGAAGGAGAATATCTTCCCATATTAGAAATGGCACATGCAGGAGCTGCGGGAGGACATTTTTCAGCAGACAGAACTGTCAAGATGATTCTCTTTGCAGGTTTGTGGTGGCCGACTCTACATATGGATGCGGAGACATATGTGAGAAGCTGCGAAACATGCCAGAGAGCAAAATATCCCATTCGAAGAGACGACATGCCTTTGAGACCCATGGTTTGTGCAAGAGCATTTACCAAATGGGGTATTGATTTCATAGGACCTATCAATCCACCGGCGAAAGGATCACATGCGGAGTACATCATAGTAGCCACTGACTACTTAACCAAGTGGGTAGAAGCAAAAGCCACTAGAAAGAATGATGCTCAAACTACAGCAAAATTTCTCTTTGAGCATATTTTCACACGCTTTGGACTACCGATCGAGATTGTGAGTGATCGAGGAACGCATTTCCTAAACGAAGTCATTGAGTCGCTAATGAATGACTTTTTAGTGATTCATAAAAAATCAGCCCCATACCATCCTCAAGCTAATGGACAAGCTGAAAGTTCCAACAAGGTACTATGCACTGTATTGACAAAGATTGTCAATAATGGAAGGTCAGATTGGGACAAACAATTGCATCATGCAATTTGGGCATTCCGAGTTGCATATAAAACGGCCATTGGAACCACACCTTTCAATTTAGTGTATGGGCAAAATGCAATTTTGCTAATTGACTTCTTAGTACCTACATTGAAAGTGGCCCAGCAATATGAGTGGAACGGTCATGAATTGTCCCAGCAACTAGATCAAATTGAAAAGTTGCACGAGACTAGATTGCAAGCTGTAGCGGGCATTTATGCTGCTAAACGCAGACAGAAGGCATATTATGATGCACATATAAAAGACAAGGGACTTAAAGAAGGCGACTTAGTCCTAGTATACACCCTAAAACAACATGCAAAGAAGCTACAAAAACGCGGCTATGGACCATTGATTATAAATCGAATCACTACTAGTGGTGCAGTCAATCTCGCCACACTAGACGGAGACATTCTTCCCAACTACATCAGTGGATGCAGAGTAAGACGATTCATGGAGCCCTTGACTGATCAAATGCTAGCGCGACTGTTAGGTGCTCAAAATAGGAAAAAGGAAGAAGAACGAATTAGAGAGGAAGCTCGACAGGAAGCACTAGAACGCATTAGGAAACGGAAAGAGTGGATCAAGCAAAGAGATGAACGCTATCTCCAAGGAGAAGAGCCCATCCCTATGGCAAACTATCAGGTCAAAAATCATGATACAACGGGTATGTGTAAAACGCAACCTTACCTAAACCTAGGGATTGGCAAGACAGAGTATAAATTGATAGATGCATTGATAGACTCAGGAGCAGGCCTTAGCTGCATGCGAAAGAGAATAGCAAACGAGCTGCAATTAGAAGTGAATCCCACGAAAGCCCAATTAATAGGCATTGGAGGTCATACCATAGAATGTATTGGAACCACGAATGTATCCCTCCACCTAGGAAATTCCTCCATGGAACAAAGAGTCCTAGTGTGTGAGGATGAAGATCTGATAGAGGACTTCATTCTAGGACACGACTGGATCATTGAGACAGAGGCGTGTATCCATCTAGCTCAAGGTTATATTTCGGCTACGATAGGGCATAAGGAGATTTTCAGCTTGCTTGAAGAGAAACCATGTAACCAAACCATGTTAATGCCAAGATCAGAGGAGGTTCAAACAACGACAAAAGAAAGTAGCAACTATGCTCACCACTCAGAAAGCAAATGCATCGAAGCTGAAACTTCAATCCTAGCGACGTCCACCATAGAGTCGAAGTTATCCAATGCAATTGTGGAAAAGTCAATCATGGAGGAGACGTGCTCTCCCATGCAGGCTCGAACCATCCAAAGATCGCACTATTGGAACCCAACAAGCAGATACTCGAACCAAGACCCACCCAAATATAAGTGGGTACGCAAGGATCAGATACAGAGTCAAGAAACGTCCACACCCACTCTGAGGAAGGAAAAAGGCATCACCAAACCAGCTACAAGGAACTATAGACGAAAAGAATCAGTGCAAGTATGGATTCCCAAGCCCTTGCTTGAAGCTCAAAGATCGCGACATCAGATATGGATTCCCAAAAAGGTCATACAAGCAGCTAAACAGAATGTAAGGACAAAGGAGGAAATACCACATCAGACAAGGCAAAAGTCAACAACACATAAGAATCATCAGAGAAAATCGAAGAGCAATGCCAAATTCACTCGGGCAATGGATAAAGCAAATGGAACACGAGCAGCTGCACGAATCGAGAAAACCCAGCGACCTCTCTCTGTGTTCTCAAAATGGATCTGGAAACCAAAGCTACCACGAGGAGCGGATGATCGAGGAAATAAAGCAACCGATTGCACTCATGTAGTATCTGATGCACCTCAAGTATGCATGATAGGGCCGCAATACAGGGCCAAGCATTCGGCACAGGATGTACATTATCAAACTAGTGGTGCACGATCTCCAAGTGAGACTAGAGCTTTAACCTGATAGGAATGGACATACTATGTACATAAACTATGCTTTGGCTATACTAATGATTGTCTTCTTTCAGGAAAAAAGTATAAAAAGAGGCGGTAAGAAATCCCACTCTTGCAATAATGGGGAACGGAGTGACGAGCGACCATAATCACAACAATACACTGCATGGTCTCATAAAGGCCTTTCGAGCTAATGCACTTTTCCTTGTAAGTGCAGATGGCTCCTGAAGACTCTGAAGCTACAATCCAAGAGGAGGTCCAGGAATTTCCTCCCCAATGTCTTACGAAAGCAAAAGGCCATTGGTTCAGAGATGAGCAGCCAGTTGAGGAATATCTATTCTTGGCCAACATAAAGATCATGGACACAGAGCATCACTTTCTGATCATGTCCCAGGACTTCAAAGTTTTACATGGACTGCCATCCACAATCGACATCATGAAGAAAGCAGGAATTCATAAGTATTTTGAACTACTTATCTATAAACCGGATTTCCAATGCTGTACACAAGTCATGAACACCCTACGACCAGCACTATATGATCCATTGGTACCAGAAGCCAATGTGATGGATAAGAATGGAGAATGGGTGGTCATTCAATTTTCCCACGACTTAATCAAAGAAGCATTTGGATGGGAAAAGGATGGTGTCAACACGATCAAGGAAGAGAGTCGTGGAGCAAAAACAAGAACTTTCGTTGACATAAATAGGGTGGACATCGAAGAAGAAGTCAGATTGATTCACCAACACTTCTGCTTCCCGAGTATGAACAGATACACGGCCCCTCAAAAAATCATTGTTCAATTATTATCGCATGCAATCAAACAGATCGGCAACCAAGTAAACCTTACACCCTATGTGCAAGAAAGATTGTTCGAGGCGAAGAAGAAATGGGAAAATAAGAAATTCCTCAATGGGACCACTGCCCTAACAATTATGATTTACCACGCATTGGGCATGCGCGAGTACTTACAGGAGGTGCCATCTTCAATGGAGTTGGCTCAATTTGTCAAATCCGCTACTGTACCGAAACAGAAGAAAGGAAGCAAACAAGTAGAAGAAGCAGAAACAAGCTCGCAACCCCCAATGAGAGGCACAATGAGAGGCACAAAACGACCTCGAGAAGTCCAACAAGCAGAAGAGGAAGTACCAAAAACAAAGAGAGTACATTTACTTCCTACAACCACCACTCAAGGGACTAAAAAGATCACGGAAGAAGAATTAACTCAAGCACTGGAGGAGACTCACAAATATACAGAAGGACAAATTAATCTGCCAGTGCAGGGTCATCATTATCAACAGTCCGAACAAGCTAGGAAACCAAAAGGCAAACTCACCAAGGTACATAGATATCGGGAAATTGGGCTAGACAACTCTAGTTCTGGATCAGACGGCCAAGAGAAGCCCAATACATCATTATTGGATGTAGATATTCAAAGTGAATCGAAGGATGATGGCCAGTGGGCCGAATTACATGAAGTAGACTATGGTGAAGACCAAGAAGGCCACAAGGCTAAAGCTCAATCACCACTGGTAGACCAAAATACGACCAACGAGAAGGCACGAGAAGAAAAACAGCACCCCATTCAACCAAAAGATGCCTCCACTACCCACACCAACGAGGGCAAATCTGATGATGAGGAACATTTAATGATATCAGAGGATAAGCCTCAGGAAGAAGGACAAGAAGATGAAGAACCCTTCACCCCACTAAGGGTTGTGGCAGAACCGTCCCCAATGGATGTCACATTTCAGGGGAGTGCCACGAAGGTTCGTAAGGTGGTGGAAGATGACGCAGAACCGCAAGTACAACTACAGGTCCGACAACCACATAATGAAACGATCCACGTCGCAATGGGACAGGATGTACAAACAAGAGAGACCCCAGACATACCAAAGACATGGCTAAATGTTGATATAGCTCAGCTCAAGCCTGTGGTGCAGGATATGATTCACACTGCACTAGACACTCAACAATTGATGCTTGATGCTGATGAAGATTACGACCAAGCCATGCTCGAAAAGCAGGAGCTTCAAAAAGAAGGTATGAATCTGGCTAAAAAATTATCAAAAGCAGAAGCTCAAGTTCTAAAGAAACACGAGGAGATAAAAACGACCAAAACACAATACAGAATATTAGAAACGAAAAATGCCAAACTCAAAGAACAAGTTTTGGAGCTCACGAAGAAACTAGACATGACCGAAAAAGAGAAAACAAGGATCCACGCTCGTAGTAAGGTACTCGAATCTCAGCTCAAGGTGAGTATGGAGGAAGCAGACCACTTAAGGGACAGGAACAAGGAGCTCATGACAGCTCTACTCAGTGATCAACCACCGGCAGAGACTGATAAATCAAACGAGGATCTAAAAGAAATGGAAGAAAAGATAACCAAGATGGCAGATCAGCTCAAACAGGAGCAAGAAATCATTGCTGATTGGGAACAAAGGTATATGAATGACACTGTAGCTCTACGCAAGAAATGGAAAAAAGTAGAGAAGGATTATTTCCAACAGTGCAAAGAAGACACAGATCACATGCACATAGTTGCACAGGAATTAATCAAACATCAGGAAAAGATTACAAAGGCTGAAGAAGAACTTAAGAATAAGGATGAAATCATCAAACGGCTTCAGGAGCAGATAGAGCTAGAAGGAAAGCAGGGGACACCAGTAGTTCCACATGCTGCGGAGACTGCTGTGGAGACTGAGGTACGTCCTCTCTCTCCCCCCACGTATCATTCACCAATAAGGGCGGAAAAGGAGGTTCCATTCGAACCTAACAAACGAGAAATTGCAGAACTGAGCAGACCAGAAAGGGCACTACTAGTGTCCCAGCTCACCGCTGATTTTGAAGATCAAATTATACAGATAATGAAAGAGGCTCAGATAGAAAACAAACAATTAGATAAAATTTTGAAGCCATTCAATGTACCATACGGTCTACTTAAAGAACAGACACGGATGTATATAAAGTCTGCAACGAACAAAGATCCGGACCACAACCTTCAATTCTAGCATGACACTTTCAAGTATACTCAAGAGGAATTTGAGAAGGCGGATCCGATATGGCGAAGAAAAATTTTGGAGAAGAATCTGACATTACGGGTACAGTGGGAAGCATCACCATATGCACTTCAGGTAAATCCATCTTTTTGTCCTGTACCCCGCAGACGCTCTTGGACGCAATTTTGGGAAGGACAGCGTCAAGGCAATATCAATAATCAGTGGCTTAACTATCCATTACTACCTAGTCCACCACATAATTACCTACCTACAGAGGAATATATGGTCAAAACAATGGAATTATGGATTGCGAGATATGCTACAGTTCCGGACTTAGCCGTCAAGATGACCAACAAAATATTCAGCATGCTCATTACAGTGTTGAAGGTGTTCAAACATGCTAAACATACATTTTTGAATTTCATCGGCATTACGCAAGGGTCTGAGGCTCTTATTTTTGATTTATCAACCATTCCGAGCCGACTCACCATTATGGCGTATTATTCTCGCCTTATGTTTTTGCCATCGACATATATGCAAACTTTCGAAGAAGCATTCTTTACAGGCTTCTTTGAAATGGATTCAGAAATTTTTGTTAAAATGACTTCCAATTCGAATGCAAGGCTGGTGGCCTACGAAACAAGTTTCTTTGCTGATCATAGACAGGCGCCAGAAGACGGAGTAAAGTCAACGCAATGGAAGGAATTCATGTTATGTCACGCAAATCTGCTGAACCAACGAGAGCAAACCGCCATTCAAACATACACACGTCGCCTCAGAAAGCCTGTCGAGGATGACAGAGTTCAGGAGGAGGGACGTGTAGAGGGACAATCAAGCAAAAAGAAAAGAAGAAGAAAATCAAAGTCCAAGACAGTGCAATAAATACACATCTCTGCAGGAAGCCCCGCAGGGGCACGCACCAGGCAAAAAGAGAAATCATCCAGGTCATGCACGGAGGAAAGAAGTAAACAGCCTCAAAGCAATACAACAGGGTCAGATGTGTGCAACCAGGACAAATCAGAGGACCAAAAGTTATAAAGGGGTAGAGGCTGAAAAGTTTAAGAGGGTGACTAAGAACAGCACATTCCTAGTCACTGGTGGCATGCGTGGCAACCCAAGTCAACACGCGAGACAAGTGCAACAGGCTCTCGAGTAGTAGAGCTTGAATCAAGAAGGCCATCGAATCTGCATGTCTGTTTAACTGCAGACAACACTGACCAAGGGAAGCGTGCGGAGAAAAGCAGAGCGCCTCTAAAACGTAATGCAAGATCAAGAATCAGGCAACACGGACCACTGGACGCGTGCGCGAAGCAAAGTCTGTCAAGGGACGACAGAGACGAAGAGGGGGAGAGTGTTGCAGAGCTAAAGAGCGCACAAAGCAGAGAAAAAGACGGGCCCCAAAATTTTTCTGATTTGGACACACAACTTTTGTATCATAACCACTCTCGTATATATTTTTCGTTGTAAATGCACTAGAGGAGTCCTCTAGATGCATCCCCACAGAAGATTAGTGATTTACCCATGTACAATAGTAGGAAATTAGTCTTTTAGTGAATAAAGTGCCGGTCTCTTGTGTGAAAGGACCAAACTTAGGGCACTAGTATATAAGTCAAAAGTGACTCTTTGTAAAAAACTTTTTGTCATTGTGAAGAAGGAGCACTTCTGAATTTTCGAGTTTGCCTCTTTCTTGCTGATTTTGATCTCCATTTTGCTCTTGTATGTGTGTGTGATGCTTGAAATGCATGTGTAGAACTGTTGTCTACCCCTTCCCCTTTGTTTTGAGCTGCTGTAGTGCGTGCGTAAGCTAGGAGAAGCTGTGGCGCGGGTGTTTGTGACTCTCGTAATTCACTGTTTTTGCCATAACTTGAAGCAGAGTGGTCAGAATTGAGTGAAACCACCACCGTTGGATGCGTCTCGTCGAGAGCTTCGAAACGAGTACCCTATTGCCTATGTTCGGAGTTCTGGGCTGGGAGAAAACCTCAAAATACCAAAACTGCTGAAAAGAGGCTTGCGGCAACACTTTCAGTATTTCAGTAGGTGTGAGAGGTAGTAGTCTTTTCTCATGCGTGATTAGCTAAACCACTTCATTTTCCATCACGTGTGCACACGTCTTCATACACTTGGTAAGTCGCTCCTTAGGATTGACATTTAAATGTGTGTTAAAGATCCCACTATATGCACTTGTGTGGCAATTGAGGTATAGTCTCATTGGCACAAGTCCTTGAGTCTTCCTGGCTCGAGTACACACCACCTTCGGGCAGATCACCTTTCTCGCATCACTTCAGGAGAGTCACCGCAAGGAGTGTCTGACGAATTACCCGATGCTTATCTGTTCAATTTAGAAGTTGTTCCTAAATGGGCAAATAAGTTGGTACCAGTCCTAACCTTTGGCCCTGCAAATAAGAATGTGAAAACATCACAAGAAGAAATTGTAAAATCACAAAAATATCACATATTAGCAGGAAGCATGTACAAACAAGATACTGAGGGCGTATTAGCTTGTTGTGTGGAGGATGATGAACATAGTAGTTGGTTGCAACAAGCCCATGAAGGAATGCTAGGAAATCACTATTCTAAACAACGAACATTGCAGAATCTAAAGCGTTTAGGAGTGTATTGGCCTAGCATGGACAAAGAAATACATGAGTGGATTAAGAATTGTCCAAGGTGCAGAGAGAGACCCCCAGTGGAGCATGCGACCCTTTATCAAGTGTCATTAATTCCAGATTGGAGTGCTCCATTGGTAGAGTTTATGAGATCGGGAAGATTACCCAAAGAGGCTAGTCTAGCAAGAAGAAGAAGCATGGAGCAAGAGGCTCAAGGCTATGCCCTAGTAGGAGACAACCTATACCAAAGAGGCAAAGATGGTTACTTAAGACTGTGCGTTCACGAATCAGATTATTTGAAAGTCTTAGAAACTGCACACAGCGGTGTTGCAGGTGGACATTTTGGTCCTGACCGAGTGATCAAGACCATTCTATTCTCAGGACTTTGGTGGCCCACTCTTCATATGGATGCACATACCTATGTGAAGAAATGTGACACATGCCAACGTGCACAATATCCAGTTAGAAAAGACGAGATGCCCTTGAGGCCAATGATGGGAGGACGTGTATTTTCGAAGTGGGGCATAGACTTCATAGGTCCTATTAACCCCCCAGCTAGAAACTCCCATGCAGAGTACATCATTGTAGCCACAGATTACCTTACAAAGTGGGTAGAAGTCAAAGCCACAACAAAGGATGATGCTCAGACTACGGCTAAGTTCTTATTCGAGAATGTGTTCACGAGATATGGACTACCAATAGAGTTGGTGAGCGATAGAGGCACACACTTCTTGAATGAAGTCATTGAAAATCTTCTCCAAGAATTCTTGGTGATACATAAGAAATCTGCCCCCTATCACCCACAAGCTAACGGACAAGCCGAGAGTACCAATAAGATCCTCTGTAACGTATTGACAAAACTGGTAAATAATAAACGCTCTGATTGGGACAAACAACTTCATCATGCTGTTTGGGCTTATCGAGTTGCCTACAAAACGGTACTCAACGCCATCCCATTTCAGATGGTCTTCGGACAGAACGCTCTGCTACCATTAGATTTCTTAATCCCTGCCTTAAAAGTAGCACAAGAGTATGAGTGGAATGGGCATGAATTGTCCTCTAGGATCTTTGATCTCGAACGCTTGGGTGAGACGAGGCTACGAGCGGCAGCAGGCATCTACGCTGCAAAGAAGAGGCAAAAGGCATACTTTGATGCACACATCAAGGATAAGGGATTGAAAGAGGGAGATCTAGTGTTGGTATACACACTAAAACAACATGCCCGTAAGTTGGAAAAAAGAGGATACGGACCCATGATCATTAATAGAATTTCCACTAGTGGTGCAGTTCAGTTGGCCACTCTAGAAGGAGATATCTTGCCAAACTATATTAGTGGCTGTAGAGTCAAGCTATATCAAGAACCTCTTACTGAGGATATGCTAATGAGACTCAACACTACTAAGAAGCGAAAAGAAGAAGAGTTAAGAGTGAGAGAAGAAGCACAGGTAGAGGCCAGAGAGCGTATTAGGCGAAATAAGTTAAGGCGATTAGGCCTAGATGTCAACTCAAAAGCCCCAAAATATCACATGGATATGTGTCAAAAGTCAGGCATAGCGACTTCTCAGGTTATTGACCGAAGACCCTTTGTGACCATAGAGATAGGACAAGGGAAGGGTGCAAGGACGGTGAAAGCATTGATTGACTCAGGTGCAGCAAGTAGTGCAGTTAGACTTTCCTACTGCCAAGACTTGCAGTTGAACATCAATCCCATAGAAGCTTATCTCATAGGATTGGGAGGTGTGGAAACCCCTTGTTTGGGCGAGGTGGAACTTCCCATCTACCTTCAAGATGTTCCAATGAAAGTCAAAGCGCTAGTATGTCAAGATGAGAACCTTACAGAACCACTTGTCTTGGGTCAAGATTGGATCTATGACCATGCAGTTAACTTAAACCTAAGAAGTCAAATTCTTCAAGTTTGGGTACATGAACAATGCATTACATTAGAATTAGAGAACTGCATGCTCCTAAATCATGGCACCACACACTCTCTTAGTTCTTCCAAGACTAATCATATGAAAGAAGATGTTGTATGTGTCAAAAGCTCTAGGATGCAGAAGGAGTCAATCGTGGAAGACCAGGTTCGAAGGCGGGTGGATCTTTCTTCTTCTCCAAAGAATCAAGTAGCCACAGTAGTGAGTTCACCACACAAGCAAACACAACCGTTCACGACAACTGCTACATCAAATAGAAAGACACCATTCGATAAAAAAACAGTTTCGAGCATGAAGCAGATATGGGTACGCAAAGGAGAGCAACCACCAACCTTGCCCCCACAAATTCCATCCATGCAAACCAACCAGGCCAGAAGACGAAGGAAGCAGCTCAGACAAGCTCAATCACAAAGTATCCAACAAGTTTGGGTGCCTAAGAAGTTAGCTGCAGCTCAACAAGGGCAATTACAGATGTGGGTACCTAAGAAGCTCCTACATCCACAACAACCTTTGTTCTCCCACATGCTAAAGGTTTCAACAAAGAAGCCAAAAAGAGAAAAGGGTAAGAACCACGTGCAGAGACCAAAGGAAGATCAAATCAGCTCTTCAACATTAGTAGGAAGACATGCAAAAAGGATATGGGTTTGGAAGCCAAAAGTGCAAGTAGCCTCCACCGAACCAAAGCGTCAACCACACTGGATACCACAGTTCAGAAAGCATCCAAAGAAAAAGACGCCTGAAGTGACCTCTACAGTGCCAAATGATGTTCTAAAATGGACTCCAATAAGGAGGATTACATCAGTTCGAGACTCAATGGATACCTCCACCAAGGTCGGCATCAACCTCCGCAAATAACATCGAAAGCCTCGAACAAGCAACAACCATGTGCTCCTTGCACAACCCTGTCTTTTGCACCATTCAGGTCATGCATTTCCAAAGTATGCATTAATATAGGGCCACATTACACGGCCGTGCATAGACACACTTGAGAATCCCATGCACAAGAGCACAGTGACATATGTTAAACATTTCTATTGATACTAACTTTTGTGTTCTTGTTTTGTGATATCCTTTCCCTCAAAAAAAAAAAAAAAAGAGAGGAGAAAGAAAAGCAGGAGAGAGCTTGTTCCCAGGTTTGGCTTATGAAACATGAATGAGTCATGCTTAGTTGAAGGTGGAACTGTTGATTACTAGGCATTTATCAATTTGGATAGAAGTGTGTCTCGGCCAGCAGTGAGATTATTGCTGCCTTATCTGGTAGATGACAAGCATTTGGCATGAACATGGCATCTACAACTATGATTTTCTCTTACCATGGTAGGAATGAAGAGCTTGAAGGTCCGCAACTTGAGTGATGCTTAACTACTTCATGTACCAGAGCATCCAAGGAGATATCTGCAAAGGGTAGTTCTAGAGGAGAAGACTCTTGCATATGGTGAGCTAAAGAGAATATGTGAAACTCAGCTTGGTGTAGTTACCCAATGTTGCTTGCCAAGGAATATAAAGAAATTCAATTCTCAGTATTTGACAAATGCTGCTTTGAAAAGAGGAGAGGAGATCCACCACTCAAAAGATCTCATCAGTGGACAATCAACATGGACATTCATCAACAATGTTCCATCCCAAAGGCCGAGTGTACAACACGAAGAGAAAAACATCCATCAACCTTCTCCATGGTAAGTATCTTTACTCTGGAAACACCATAACCATGATAGTTTAGGAAACCTCTTCGTCAGCATACCCTTGAGCACTTAGCTCAAGACCCGCAATTTTTGCACCATGCTTCTTCCAATGCATTTTCCAAGTAAGCATGCGTAGGGCTACATTACAAGGCCGTGCACAAGGCACATACTTTTTTCAACCCAGGCACGAACACACTTACCCATCATTCATTATGGGTTATGAGTAGTTGGCATGACTGCTCTCAACATCATCTTTGGAAGAGCTAGCGGACGTTATGGGAACAACATCCATATCTCGGAAGCAAATTGAAGCCAGTAGTTGCTCCAAATCACTCTTGACAACCTCTTTTGAGCAACTTGCAGTTTTGAAAGCTCACAACGACACATTCTTGTTGGAATCCAAGGAACCAGCTCATACAACGGATGGACACCACCTCTCAAAGCACTACATGGAACAACCCTTCCAACAAGGGTCTGTCAAGGACGACAGACTCGAGAGGGGGGGGAGTGTTGAAGCTCAAAGTCAAGGACAAAGCATGGAAGCACATCAAAAGGTGGACACACAAGGAAAGGGAGCAAGTAGGGAGCTCCAAGAAGTGTATGTCAAATTTTCAGAAGAATCCCCTACAAAAATAGTGATTTTCATCACTAAAAACCATTGTAAATACCATTATCTATTTTTAGTAACTCCATTTTGTTCAAGCCGAGGAGTCCTCGAGCTTGAGGAGTATTAGAAGTACCATCGTACCAATTTTCGTAATTTTTAGACTTCGTTTGAGCCCTCAAATAAACCCTGGAACCTAATTTTTAACTAGGCCGGACACTATGTCTGGACAGGGCCAAAACTAGTCAAAAAACTATAAAAAGAGCTAGAGAGCTCATTTTTGGGGTTGGCTTGTTAGAGAATAGAACTTTGGTAAGAGAACTCTTTTGCAATCTAAGCTTTCCATTGTTCCTCTCTTTGATCTTACTTTGTGCACGTGTGTGTGTGTATGTGTGTGCATGTTTGTGTGCTTTCACTCACGCACTTGTGCCTTCACTTGCTCGTGGTTTTCATACCAGTCCTCACGTCTCCGCGGATTGACAAGTAAAGGAGGTGGTGCTTACACTTGAGCTACAAGAAGCAAGAGTTAGAACCAAACACATAAATCAAAAGAAGATCAACTCACCTCTTTGGCAATAATAAGAAGACAATCATCAAGGGTATGGATTTGGAAGCCAAAAGCACCATTAGCCCCTTGTTAGCAGCAGACAAGGGAGTCAACGAAGATCTGGCAAATAGGCCAGTAATTTTCCTCATGAAGAAGCAAGTACGAGCACTCAACGCAGATCTAGCACTAAGGCAACCTTTTAATTTTCAAATCCTTTACACCCATTTAAAGTGATTTTCATCACTAAACACCATTGTAAATACCAATTCATCTTTTTGTAGCTCCATTTTGTGCAAGCCAAGGAGTCCTTGAGCTTGAGGAGCTTTAGAAGTATCTACCTGCCATTTTTCATATTTTTTAGATCTCGTTTGAGCCCTCAAATAAGCCCTGGAACCTAGTTTTTAACTAGGCCGGACACTAGGTCTGGACAGGGCCAAAGCTAGTCAAAAACTATAAAAGGAGCTAGAGAGCTCATTTTTGAGGTTAGATTGTAATTGAAACGAACTTGTAAGAGCATTTTGAAAGTAACTAAAGAACTCCATTGATTCTCACTCTTTGTCTTGCCGTGTGTGCGCGTGTGTGTGTATGTGTGTGCATGCTAGTGTGCTTCTCACTCACGCACTTGTGCCGCCACTTGCTCGAGGTCTCCATACCATCCTCACGTCTTCTCGGATTGACATTAAAGGAGGTGCTACTCATCATTGAGCTACACCAAATTTTGGCGCCGTTGCCGGGGATCGAGCTTTGAGGACGAGCGTGTGATGGTAAGACGTAGAGTTGACGCGTTGGAGTTGTAGGTATTTTCTTCACTCTCATCGATTTTCTTTTACTTTCTTCTCCATCTTCATTTCCATCATCATCATCACCATCTCCCACCTCCATCTCCATCATCGCGAAAATTTCTGTTTTTTTGATCATATCACCTTCCCCACCTCATTTCCCTCATTTCACTTGTGAGAGAGAGCGAGAGAGCAATATTGTGTGTGCGTATTTTGCATGTTTCTTGAGTTTCATTGCAGGTTCTTGCTATATCATCATCCCCAGCTTCTTGCGCAGGTACGAAATTCGAAGAAACTGTCTCGCGGTCGCAGGCTTCTGTCGATCGCGACTGACAGAAATTTTTGGCTTTTCACAAAAGTGAGTGCACCACTAGTACAAGCACAAGGAGCACATCCTAAAACATTAAAAACAGTAGAAAAATTCCGAGGTTTTCTGTCAATCGCGACCGACACCTCTGTCAATCGCGACCGACAGCCTCTGTCAATCGCGACCGACAGACCCTGTCAATCGCGACCGACAGACCCTGTCAATCGCGACCGACAGACCCTGTCAATCGCGATCGACAGACCTCCACGATCGACTGACTGCCACGTAGGACCCTGTCAATCGCGATTGATACCGTCGATCGCGATCGACAGCCACGACCGACACCTCTGTCAATCGCGATTGACACCGTCGATCGCGATTGACTGAAATTCCACGATTGATTGACTTTTGCGCGTAGCCACGTGTCCATCGCGACTGATAGGCCCCCGATTGACTGAAATCTCGGCGAAAAATCCGGAAAACATGTCGATCGCGATTGATACTATCGATTGCGATTGACAGCCACGATCGACTCTGTCGATCGCGATTGACACTGTCAATCGCGACTGACAGCCCCGACGGACACCTCTGTCAATCGCGATTGACAGACTTGTCGATCGCGATTGACAGGCTTTTCGGCCAAAAAATTAGGGTTTTTATTTCAAAATTTGGGGCAATTTTGGGGCACAATAGTCAATCCATTAGCATTTTTGAGGTTCCTACACTTGTGAATTGGGAGAAAACTCTAGGATCTGTCAGCCAGTTTGAATCCTGTTTTAACCCCCTAAACCCTGAACAGTCATAACTTTTCCATACGAAATCCATTTTTTGAGCTCTTGGGCTTGTTGGAAAGCTCGTGGCATATACTACACGCCCTCAACTGTTTTTTATAAAGATAATACGTTGATTTTCAGATAGAGTATTTTGAAGTTGACCATATCCAGGGGGATCAAAGTCAGGGGTCCTTAGGATTGTTTTCTTGAAAATCACTATGCAAGTTTGTGTTTGTGCTACAGGAATGAAAATCAGTGGTTCTGTCTTTAGAATTTAAATCTTCAAGCTAACTTTGGAACTCTTACAGATCTATTGAGAGCATCGAAAGGCGTTCTAAGCAAGTGTAAGTGTGAGCTTGGGAACACATTTCCTGGGCACTCAAGGGCAACCAAGCAGGAAACAAAAGGTTGGAAACTTTTAACCCCCTCTGTCTATTCATAGCTTAGGCGAAGAACGATTAGAGGTAGGAGTAAGTCAGGGTGACGATAGGCAGGTATCAAGTTGAAGACTACCTAAAAACTCAAGTTCAAGCTAAAAACTTAATCTCTGTACTGTCGGTCACATAAAGGAAAAGAACCTAACGTGGAACGATCAACCTGAAAGTACGAAGAACATTCAAGTATTCCTGACGACGAAATATCAGACAAGACCTTAAACACGAGAAATAACTAAAAAGAATCAAGTGACTGATACCAATTGATCGGCAACGAGGTTGTACTCTGGGCAAAAATTGGGCTAATCAGTTAGGCATATGAACCTTAGATCAGGACGACACCTAGTAAGAGAGAGACAAAGCCTCAGATCTTCAGAGGCTAGTGTTAACCACACTGCTAGGTCCTGGGCCCAGCAGTTGAGCCACCACTCGTACTACCCTAGCTCTGAGACCAGTGAGTCAGAGATGTCTCAAGGCATGGACAGACCTACGGGAAGTTCAGGAGTGCCTTACCTGTACAGGGTAGAAGGCCCTTACAAAACGCAGCTGGAATACCTTAGGACCAACCGATCAGGTGCCACCATCTATGAGGACGGCTTAGGAAGATCTGTGGTACAGATTAAGAATCCTGATCAATCCATAGGACTAGAGCACCCAGCAGTCAAGTTTGAAAACGGTGCATACCTGGACAAAGAACAAACCATATACGTAGTCACCAGTCACCCAGATAGGACGGATGAATTTGGAAATGTAATCTCAGAAGCGGACTTAGGTGACGTGGAACAAGGAAACATCGGTGCAGAACCTAGAACCCCCCGAGGCAAATCTGTTCTCACTAGGATTATCACGCCTGAGTGGGTTCCCCAAGACAACAAGAGCATAGAGTTGCTCCTCAATCGAGAAACTGATGAAGCCTTTTGGAGGTATAAATCCAATCAGCCAACTGATATAGGAAATATCATGATCTATGAGTTTAAGGATCCGGATAGCCCAAGTAGAGTGACCTACTTAGATCACACTTCAGAACGGATCTTTGTGGTTACGGAAAATGATAGGCATGCTTACACTTGGAAGGGTGAATTCGTTTTCCCCCAACCAAGAACGAAGGTGTCGTATGGTCACCCTGGAGCTGGAACATCACAAGCTCAGGGAATGCAAAGAGACAGAAGCAGAGATAGACCAGAAGTAAGCTTTGCTAACCCAGTGGGCAGAGAAAGAACGAGGACGGAAACGAATAGGGGAGAACCTGAGATGCTTAGAGCTCACAGGAACCAAAGAAACGTGGATGGATTTCCGCTGCCGAGACCTAGAGAGCACACAAGAACCCTGAGACCGACCCAGCTAGTTAAGTCCATGAAGAAATACTTTGATGGCATAGGAGATCCCTATGATCATGTGGCGGAGTTCAAGCAAGTCTTGAGAGCTGAACAAGTGGAGGATTTGTTCACACAGTACAATGCCTTCGGTCTAACCCTTAGGAACACAGCACTTACATGGTTTCAGCCATTGGATGAGCGGCAGTTCAGGAGCATAGACCAACTCCTAGAGGCTTTCATTGTAGAGTTCTCTAAGAGCGGCATAAGACACAATACCTCCTCATTAATTCACAGCTTCAAACAGACCCCCCAAGAGACTGTCAGATTGGCCGGAAGAAGATTTAGACAATATCTTGAAAGGTGCCCTGTTTCGGAGCTACCCACATCTGCCAAACAAGTTGCCTTATTCCTTGATGGATTGCTGAGTACGAAATTGAGATCCTATGTGTATCTGAAGGACCCTAGGACTATAGAAGAATGCGTACGCATGTGCATTGACATCGAAGATAACCTAGGGGAAGAACTAGAGCTTTCCAAAATCTACAAAGATTCAGATAGTGGAACTAGTCACTCTTCCACGCAATCCACATCAATTGAGGAACTTGCAGAGAAAGTGGCACAAAAACTAGGCGTCTCTAGCAAACAAATTCCAAGGTTTGCCCCTGTGAAAAGGTGCTATACGTGTGGTGGCGACCACATGGCGAACGTCTGTCCCATTATGGCTCAACCCCAAGTTAATCCTAGTAGCCAGTACTGCACCATAGAACGGCGATACACCAATCACACCGCACAAGATTGCCCATACAACAAGCAGGCAGTTAAGCAACCCTACCCTCAGCCCTACCAACAAGGCAGATACCAGAACCAGTACCCTCCACAGCCATATGGCAGGCCACAGCAACCCTATCAGCAACCATATCAGGCCCAACAGAGACCCCAACCGGTGCTAGCTCAACAGCCTCCAAACCCCGCTAACGTGATCCCGGTAAAGTATACTGCTGGAGAAGAGAACCTGAATAGAGCCTTAGTCCCAGTAACATCCTTGCTTTCTGAAAGTGACCCGAGTGACCATAGCTTTGATTCTACACATGTCGATAGTCCCCAGGCTTACTACATGCAGTCTCCAGCACATGGTGAGTCCTACTATAGTGAAGAACCGAGTGAACCTAGTTGGGAGTCAGACTACACAAACGTCATGTATGCAAACCCCAACCCTAGGCCTCAACCTAGGCAGGTACGACCACCATTTCCTAGGGGACCATGCTATCGATGTCAGGGAGATCACTTCATTAGCATCTTTTACGAGATTGCCCAAAGAACCCCAATAATATGCCAAAAATCACTCCTATCAATGTGATTGGATTGGTTGTAGACTCCTCAGGAAGTGTCACTTCCACTGCACCAGTACAGGTAGTCACTAGAGCTCAGGCATTGCAGCAAAACCAAGAGGCAAGCCAGGAAAAGGGCCCAGAGGCTAGTGAAACCGAGAGCGTGACAAAGAAAAGGACTAGAGCGTGGAAAGATAGTCGGGAAAGAATGAAAAGACAATGGGCTAAAAAGATGAGTGAACTCAAGGAAAGCATAAGGGAAACAAGAGCCAGGATAACCGAACTCACAACTCAAACTCCCTCTCACACTACTCCACCACCACCACTCCCATCTCCATCCGACCCACCACCTCCCCCACCGCCTCATCAAATCCCACCACCCCCTAGAGTAGGATCAGTCTTAGCTGATCCCACTCCCGAAGACCTAAATATGATGCTGAAAGCATATCAGGCCAGAATCCAAGAAGGGCCAACCATAACCGATCATGAAAAATGCTACCCTAGAGCCGAGCTAGAGCTTGAACGAACAAAAATTTGCGCAAAAATGGTGGAACTGGCCCAAGCCATGTTCGAAGCTAGCCGCCTCTTTATTATCTCTAGCTCAGCTAAGACGCAGTTACATTTTGATGGACTGCTAGAAAGAATAGAGAGGCTAATTGCACAATCAGAGAAGGAACCTGCCCCTCAAAGAAAGGAAAGGGCGAGAGAACGGATAAGCCAGCCTCTTCAGGAAGCCCATGTGCCTCCTCAAGAAGCTTATCTTCCCCCCCAAAAGGCAGATGAGCCTCCCGTGAAAGCTTACGTACCTCCTCAAGTTGCCTACATTCCTTCTCAGGGAGCGTATGAGCCTGATCGGAAGAATAATAGAATAAGTAATCCTCCCCAGGAAGCTTGTGCTCCAGCCATCTATGAGAACGAGGAGAGAGCCAATGATAGAATAAGCCCTCCTTCCCAGGTTGCTTATGCGCCTAATTCTACGGAGCCAGACACTTCTTCTTTTATGAATCGGTTTGCACCAGACTTCCTACGAGAGATTCAAGAAGACAAATGGGATAACGAAAGTGAAGTTGCCCCTCCATTTGAACTTGTGGATGATGCACACGACCAATTCCCACAAGACATCCCATCTATTTACGGGGAACATGAGAGTACTCAGTCTCACGAGAGATTGGACTTTGAGTCTAATTCCATACAAGAGCTACCTCACTTCACAGGCCCATGGGAAGCAAAGTCCACGTGTATGAGAGCACCCACAGTCATGGTAAGGAACGACGACTCAGTCATATCAAGGAACACGGAGGTAGTAAAGAACACCAAGGTGCAGCGCGATCTCACTTTGGAAGAACTGCCTAAGAATAGACCAAAAGCGCGGGAATATGTAGCCAGTCAAGTAACTGAAGCTGCAAAACCTCGTTCCAGGGTAGGATCCCTTAGGACAGTGCCAGAAATTCCCTTGGATAAGATAGGAGATATGTGTGAAGGTGAAGAAGGGAACACCTATCTTCCCATCACCTATCAGGAGTACACCACCAAGGCAATTTTGGACTCAGGTGCAGGAGTTGCAATTGCCACTACTTCCCTATGGAAGCGTTGGGGCAAGCCGGCACTCAGGCCAACGAGAATGAAATTGCAGATGGCCGATGGTCACATAGAGAGACCCTTAGGATTGCTAGAAGGAATAACTCTCACCACTTGTGGTGTTGAGTTTGAGCATAGCTTTGCTATATGTGACTTCAGCAAAAATCATGCCTATGAGATGATTTTGGGAAGACCATTTATGAGACAGTTGCAAGTGGTACAGGATTGGGGAACCAACTCCTTGTATTTGCAACACTTGGGTGTTACGACCAAAGTCAATCTCAAGGATTATTCTCATAGAGATGTCCCTACTATCCAATGGAATCCCATCCATAGAGCCAAAGATGATACAGAATCGGTGCATTCCATAGGGTCTGGATCCTCATGGATGCATGAAGACACTCACTTATGGATGTGCAAGGTAGCAGCAGAGGAAGAGAAGAGAGAAAAGGCCAGAGAAATAGGTGCAAACGAAACTCATAGATCCATTCAAGACCCAGCCTATGCACCTGTAGTCTTTCCTGACGAGGAATTTGAACCCCATGGCTGGGCGGAAATTTTAGCAACCATGGACGTAGCCATCAATGAAGAACAATGGACACCTCACTGTGATGAGGATGGCTATGACATTTCAGTCTTCTCCATAGAGCCAATCATGGGAGAGGCAGTTTTAGAAGAATGCGAACCTAGCCCTGATGCATTTGAGGATGCAAGTGACTCCGATCTAGAGTCAATCATTATGGACCCACCATTTGCATCAGATGAAGAATACTTCCATGGAGTAGAATTTCAACCCCAGAGGCATGGAGAAGTTACAAATGATGTAAGATTAGCAACACATGTGACCCCGAAGGAAGAAGGAAAGAAACGAAAGAAGAGAGAAGCCTCACCAGAAGAGGAAGAATCTTTGTTTGAGGTCCCAGAAAATTTTAAGAAGTATGAGATAGATGACAGAAGAGTCATGATAAGAATGCCTAAACGAGAGGCACAATCAAGAGAGGCCTATGATAACAAAGAAACCACCAAGAAAATAGTAGTGGCCCTAGAAGAAGGAGAGGAGAGATGCACATACATAGGCCATGACCTGACAGAAGAAGAAGAGCAAGAATTGATTGCCTTGCTAAGAGAATACAGAGATGTATTCGCTTGGAGTTACAAGGATTTGAAAGGTGTTGACCCTGACATATGCTCACACACCATTCCCATGACCTCAGATGCCAAACCCTCTAAGCAAAAGCCCTACACATATAATGATAATTACGCTGCTAAGATCAAGGAAGAGATAGATAGACTGGTCGAAGCTGGATTTATCTATGAAATTGAGCACACTGAATGGGTATCCCCCATCGTAGTGGTGCCCAAGAAGAATGGCAAGCTGCGTGTGTGCATTAACTTGAAAAAGGTTAATGCCGCCACGATTCGAGATAACTATCCGCTTCCCATCACAGAACATCTCTTAGAAAGAGTGGCAGGCAAGGAAGTGTACAGCTTCCTTGATGGATTTTCGGGCTACAATCAAGTAGCCATAGCTCCAGAGGATCAGCATAAGACAGCCTTTGCCACAGAATGGGGCATTTTTGCTTTTAGAGTAATGCCATTTGGGCTTACCAATGCACCAGCTACCTTCCAGAGGCTGATGTGCCATGTGTTTAAGGAGTTCCTGAGGAAGAGTTTAGAAGTCTATGTTGATGATCTTTGTGCTCATTCCAACATTAGACAAACCCATATTCCTGAACTCAGACAAATCTTTGACAAATGTAGAGAATACCAAGTCTGCCTGAACCCAGAAAAGTGCGTTTTTATGGTCAGGCAAGGCAAGATTCTAGGACACATAGTGTCAAAGAATGGCATATCTACCGACGAAGAAAAAGTGAGAGCCATAGTAGAGCTACCTAGGCCAAAGAATGTCAAGGAAGTACAAGCTTTCATGGGGCACTGTGGTTATTACCGACGATTTATACACATGTATGCTGTCATTGCAAAGCCCATGTACGGACTTCTGACAAACTTTGAGTGGACGGATGAATGTGAGAATTCCTTCCAAGAGCTTAAGCGAAGATTATGTTCAGCACCAATCTTGACCACACCAGATTGGAATAAGCCATTCCATGTTCACGTGGATGCATCCAATTATGCCATTGGATGTGTACTTGCACAACCTACTGGTGAAGGTAATATGGATCTTCCAATTGCCTATGCCAGTAGACAGTTGAATGCAGCTGAACGGAATTACACCACTACAGAGCGAGAAGGCTTAGGCATGGTATATGCTGTTAAGAAATTTAGACACTATTTGCTTGCAAATAAGTTTAAATTTTTTACTGATCATCAGGCATTGTTATATCTTGTAAACAAGCCATGCAATACAGGAAGATTAGTAAGATGGTTTCTCTTGCTCATGGAATATGACTTTGAAGTTGTGGTAAGGAAAGGTAGGACTCATTTGAGAGCTAATCATCTCTCTAGGCTCACATCGGGAGAAGCCCCACAAGGAGTGTCAGATGATCTTCCTGATGCTTACTTGTTTAATTTGGAAGTTATACCGCAGTGGGCTAAGCCATTGGTCCCAGTATTGACGTACGGGCCTAACCATCCAGTGGTAAACACACGGAATAGAGAGGTTGTAAAAGCCCAAAAGTACCACATCATGGCAGGAAGCATGTACAAGCACACAGATCAAGGGATCTTGGCTTGTTGCGTAGAAGAGGATGAGTACTCTAAATGGTTGCAATTAGCACATGTAGGTGCACTAGAGCAACACCATTCAAAGCAACGAACTTTACAGACCCTAAAGAGACTCGGAGTACATTGGCCAACTATGGAAGCTGATGTCCAAAAGTTGTACAAGGAGTGCCCAATCTGCTGCACTAAACCACCTGTGGAACACGCTACTCTTTATCAAGTATCCATAGTGCCAGATTGGAGCGAACCTCTAGTATCCTTCCTGAGGACAAACACATTCCCTCCAGACATGACTCTGGCGAGGAAAAGGAGTTTAGAACAAGAAGCCCTGGATTACTCACTCATTGGTAATAATCTATATAAGCGTGGTAAAGATGGTTACCTGAGGCTATGTGTCCATGAAAGTGAATATCTTAAGATCTTAGAAACTGCTCACCAAGGTGTAGCAGGAGGGCACTTTGGACCAGATCGGGTGATCAAGGCGATACTATTTGCGGGCTTCTGGTGGCCGACCCTTCACATGGATGCACATACCTATGTGAAACGGTGTGATGTCTGTCAGAGGACTCAGTATCCTATACGCAAAGATGAGATGCCACTGAAACCTATGATGGGAGGACGTGCATTCTCTAAGTGGGGAATAGACTTCGTAGGTCCTATTAATCCCCCAGCTAAAGGTTCTCATGCGGAATACATCATTGTTGCAACAGATTATCTCACCAAGTGGGCAGAGGTAAAGGCTACGACAAAGAACGATGCTCAAACAACTGCCAAATTCTTGTTTGAGAATGTATTCACAAGATATGGACTACCTATAGAGCTTGTAAGTGATAGAGGCACTCATTTCTTGAACGAAGTGATTGAAAATCTACTCCAAGAATTCTTGGTAATACACAAGAAGTCTGCCCCTTATCACCCTCAGGCTAATGGACAAGCTGAGAGCACTAATAAGATCTTATGCAATGTACTGACAAAATTAGTGAACACAAAACGCTCTGATTGGGACAAACAGCTACACCATGCTGTTTGGGCATACCGAGTGGCCTACAAAACGGTACTCCAAGCCACCCCCTTTCAGATGGTATTCGGCCAAAACGCTGTGCTACCCTTGGACTTCTTGATTCCTACATTGAGAGTAGCACAAGAGCACGAATGGATAGGTCATGAGCTCTCCTCCAGGATCTTTGACCTTGAACGATTAGGGGAAACAAGACTGAGAGCAGCTGCAGGAATCTATGCAACCAAGAAGAGACAGAAGGCATATTTCGATGCCCATGTGAAGGATAAAGGCTTGAAAGCAGGAGATCTAGTCTTAGTCTATACACTGAAACAACACGCAAGGAAACTAGAAAAGAGAGGCTACGGACCTATGATCATCAATAGGATCTCCACGAGTGGAGCAGTACAACTGGCCACATTAGAGGGTGATATTCTCCCAAACTATATTAGCGGTTGCAGAGTCAAGTTGTATCAGGAACCCCTCACGGAGGAAATGCTCAGCCGACTCAACACTGCTAAGAAACGCAAAGAGGAAGAAATGCGAGTTCGAGAAGAGGCTCAAGCAGAAGCTTTAGAACGCATCAGAAGGATGAAGTTACGAAGGCAAGGTAGAGATCAGCCTAGGGCGAATGACTATGCAGATCAAGGATATCCTATGGCCATGTGTGAAGTTGCAGGAACAAGCTCGCATAGGATAATTGATAGACGTCCTTTCATAACCCTAGATATAGGACAAGGAAAGAGTGCAAGGAACGTAAGAGCCTTGATTGACTCAGGTGCAGCCACTAGTGCTGTTAGAGTGTCTTACTGCCAAGAATTACAGTTGACTGTCAATCCTGTGGAAGCATATCTCATAGGATTGGGAGGCGTGGAAACCCCTTGCATGGGCGAGGTGGAACTTCCCCTCTACATTCAGGATGAGGAAATGACTGTTAAAGTACTGGTGTGTCAGGATGAGGATCTCACTGAACCTCTTGTCTTGGGTCAAGATTGGATCTATGACCAAGCAGTCAATCTAAACCTAAGAGGTGGACTTCTCCAGGTTTGGATCAATCATAGTCGAATTACCGTAGAATTGGGTAATGGAGCACTCAAGGAACTAGGAAAGGCACAGACTCCTGGTCCTTCCAGGGGTACACATGAAGATGACCATGCTGTTCTTGTTCAAAACCATGTGTTGCAGAGGAATGATATTTGCAAAAAAGGAGTCAAGAATGCAACGGAACTCCCTTCTCTTCCAAAGGCCAGAAGGAGGCAGCAACCCAAGGTGGATCAAAGGCAGAAGAAGCAAAGTACTACCTATGTCCGAGATCAAAAGTACCTGCGCAGCAGAATGTCCCAGAAAATAAACCATGTGTGGGTGCGGAAAGGCGAACAACCGGTTGCACCACTGTCAACTACACGGGCGAAGTTTCTTATTAATAACCAACGACATGACATTAATAAGAAGTCTTGCAGAAATTCTCCTGCTAACGTGAAATCTATTTGGGTGCCCAAGAAGTCGATGAAGGCTAGCCCACAATCAAGACAAATTTGGGTGCCTAAGGCTTGCTTGAGGGCACAAGTAGCTACGCCGAGGCCACAACCTAAACAGCATAACGCAGCTACGCATACTGCCAGTATCCACTCGTTCTCAACGCTCAAGAACACACCAAGACCCAAGAGCGCGCATGTAATCAATTGTAAATGGGTCCCTAAAAAGCCTCATTTTCAAACCACGACACCGAGGAAGCCCCCACATCGAGTGCACCCCCATCACCTCCCTTGCCACCTTCTCCCCCACATCCACCTCACTCACCTCCCTCTACCACTATAGCCTCCACTGTCACCACCTCTGAAACCACTATACACACCAACGCACAAACCATCAGCCCACCCACACACTCTACTTCCACTGAAAACACGAGTCTAACTACAGCCACGGTACACCTCACCACCCCGAGCACACTTCCTAGAAGTTCACAATTACACACACCTCTATACACATTCACCACCCTCACCGCCACCACAGTCCCCATGTTCACGGTCACTCCCACCACGATCCCCACTTTCATGGAGGTGTCACCCACCTCTGCACCTCTCCCATCCCCCATGTACCCCCAATCTCCCATTCCCCCACCTCCCCCCTCACCCGTCCCCAGTACTGCATTCACAACCCCCTTTCCCTTTCCCTACCCCTCTGCATTCAATACTATTCCTCTCGGTAACTTATTTAATAATATGCATCAATGCATGGCCCAACTTCAGCAACATTACCAACACTTGGACAACCAACATACAAGGCTCTTCCGAAGCCACGAGGATCTCCAAGCAAGATGTAGGGATCTTGAAGAGTAGAAGCAGCGACTAGAACAGCAGCACATGACGTTACAGGAGCAATACGCACAATTAGAAGCCAACCCACCCCAAGCAGATGACGACGAACGACGACACATGGACGAGCTGCTACACTCTCAGATCACGGAAAACCTGAAGCTTCGACGGAACTTGGGCCTCCTCGGCAAGCATATGTCGACCGCGTTAGAAGAGAATAAAAGATTACAGAAACAGAACGAAGAAAACCTGGAAGCGGCCATGGAGGGTTCCCCACAAGAGATTGACCCATAACGATTCAAGGCAATTCCCTCTGAGAATATGCAGGTGGTGTTAGAAACTCATGCCGATCTAATGGAGGCCCATGCCGCTTTAGAAAAAGAAAGAGATGAGTTACGAAGACAGTTGGCCACCCGACAGACAGAACCCAGCCAGAGCATAACCGCAGAAGAAACAGTTGAAGAGGTCACTAAACTCCGGGCCGAACTTGAGGAATTACGCAGCAAGGTCATGCAATATGAGCGTCAGCCCTCCCCTCTGGTCGACCCCGAGCCTGACGATCTGGTGCCAATTGAAGTAGAAGAAACATTCGAGGATCCCTATGTACCAATGCCAACACCCGGCGGTAAGCGCACAGAACAGGGCATGGACACAATTGAGATTGAGGCACCGGAATGGATGCAAAAGTTAGAGAAAGTAGCCACGACGCATGATGACAGGGTGGCCGTCCAAATCGCATTGATGTCAAAATTGGAAGAGGTGGTAATAAAATCTGATTATTTTCAGAATCTTTCACACCATAGGTGGATCGGCCCATCGGATGATCTGTATGTACCTTTTTGCATGCTAATGGCGGATTATAATGCGGAGATCAAGCGCCACACCTCAAGGGAACCCACCTCTGCCACCCAATTTGCACCCGATGACATCCCAGAAAGTGCCAAGCAAGGACATATCCGCCAACCAACGTGGAGAATTCGACTGCTCGAAACCTACCCGGAAATGGTAAGAACATGGAACAACATGCCATTGTACATCAAATATAATCCATGTTATTGCCCTGTGTTTCGAAGGAGATCCTGGCCGGAGTACACACATACAGTGCTGACGATTAAAGGATGTGAGAAGTGGCTAAATTACGTGTACTTTGCACCCCCTAAAGGCGCACCTACAATTGGCTATATGATCTCAACGATCCGACATTGGGGGGTTCGTTTCAAGAATGTTCCTGATATCATGACTCATATGTGCCTGAAAATTTTCGAACTTATGCTGGTCACCTTCAGGACCTTCAAAAATGTCAAGGAACCGCATCTCTCAGCACTAGGATTTAATGAAGGGAACCAGGACCTTGTATACGACATGAGCACAACTCCATCGATCAATGTGGTGTATGCATGGCACGCTCGCATCAAATATCTACCGGCCTGCTTCAAGCAAACATTCGAAGAGATGTTTGTCACGGGATTCTGGGAATATCACTCCGAGATATTCATTCCCAGACCATCCCATCTCTTGCAGTTGTTTGCAGTGGAACAAGCTCTCCACTCCGAAAAGCTACGCATGCCACATCCAGAGGTTCCTGGGCCGGTAGACTGGGATGCTCTTCTGACAGACTTGGCCAAGGGGTTGCGAATTGCTGAACATCATTTAGCGCAGGACGTCGTCGAGTACTACATCCAGAAACCCTCTCAACAAGGGTCTGTCAGGGACGACAGACGCGAGAGAGGGGGGGGGTGTTAGCAGCAGACAAGGGAGTCAACGAAGATCTAGCAAATAGGCCAATAATTTTCCTCATGAAGAAGCAAGTACGAGCACTCAACGCAGATCTAGCACTAAGGCAACCTTTTAATTTTCAAATCCTTTACACCCATTTAAAGTGATTTTCATCACTCAACACCATTGTAAATACCAATTCATCTTTTTGTAGCTCCATTTTGTGCAAGCCAAGGAGTCCTTGAGCTTGAGGAGCTTTAGAAGTATCTACCTGCCAATTTTCATATTTTTTAGATCTCGTTTGAGCCCTCAAATAAGCCCTGGAACCTAATTTTTAACTAGGCCGGACACTAGGTCTGGACAGGGCCAAAGCTAGTCAAAAACTATAAAAGGAGCTAGAGAGCTCATTTTTGAGGTTAGATTGTAATTGAAATGAACTTGTAAGAGCATTTTGAAAGTAACTAAAGAACTCCATTGATTCTCACTCTTTGTCTTGCCGTGTGTGCGCGTGTGTGTGTATGTGTGTGCATGCTAGTGTGCTTCTCACTCACGCACTTGTGCCGCCACTTGCTCGAGGTCTCCATACCATCCTCACGTCTTCCCGGATTGACATTAAAGGAGGTGCTACTCATCATTGAGCTACACCCCTATAGAACCAAAGATCCAACCATGAGGGATACAAAGTTCACAAAACCATCCAAAGATGTAGAGTCCAAAAGTGATCTCTATGTGACCAAACACTATTCTTAAATGGATCCCTATAAGGAGGAATGATAATCTATCATTCAACCATCATGTGATTGCAACTATTTGCAATCCAATGGATACCTCCACCAAAGATTGCATCAACATTTGCAAGTAACATCAAAAGCCTCAATGTGCAAAAACCATGTGCCTTTGGCATAACCCCATCTTTTGCACCATTTAGGTCATGTACTTCCACAGTATGCATTAATATAGGGCCACATTACAAGGCCATGCATAGACACAAAATTGAGAATCCGAAGCACATGAGACACATGTAAACTATTTTATTGATACTAACCACCATCTTCTTGTTTTGTGACATTGTTCCAAAAAAAAAGAACAAAAAGAGAAAGGATAGAACTGTGCGCTCGAAGAATCTCATCAACAAATCATCAACAAGGACATCCATCAACAAGAAAAGAGAAGCGAGTGGCCAATCACCATGATGGGAGTACAACACAGAGGGATGAATATCGATTGACCTTTCATCATGGTAAGAATCCCCTAGTTTGGCCACACTATAACAAGGATAGATTAGGAAAACTCTTCATGAGCATACCCTTGAGCACTTAGCTCAAGACCTAATTTTTTGCACCATACTTCTTACCATGCATTCCCAAATTAAGCATGCATAGGGCCACATTACAAGTCTATGCAAAAGGCACACCTTTTTTCGACCCATGCACTAACACACTTACCCATCATTCTTGATAGGTTAGGAGTACTTGGCATGACAACTATGAAACACATGTTTGAAAGATCCAGAGTACATCAAAGGTTACAACCTCATTACCTAGGAAGCAATTCATACCCGATAGCTGCTCAAAATCAACATTGAAAACCTCTTTTGAGTAGCTTACAATTTTTGGAAGCTCACTGTTGGCAGCAGTCAGGGAATCGAAGGAGCCACAAGACGAAGAGAGTCAGAGCGAAGGGACAGCACAAGCAGACATGGCAGTCAAAGAAGATCTGGCAAGTAGGCCATCTAATTTTTCAGACATCAAGGAGTTGAGCACACAAGAAGAAAGAGCAAGTAGGGAGCTCAAAGAGGTGTATGACAAATCAGTAGAGGAAATATCATTTCGTATTTTTGTAGCTCCATTTTGTGCAAGCCAAGGAGTCCTTGAGCTTGAGGAGCTTTAGAAGTATCTACCTGCCAATTTTCATATTTTTTAGATCTCGTTTGAGCCCTCTAATAAGCCCTGGAACCTAATTTTTAACTAGGCCGGACACTAGGTCTGAACAGGGCCAAAGCTAGTCAAAAACTATAAAAGGAGCTAGAGAGCTCATTTTTGAGGTTAGATGGTAATTGAAACGAACTTGTAAGAGCTTTTTGAAAGTAATTTAAGAACTCCATTGCTTCTCACTCTTTGTCTTACTGTGTGTGCGAGTGTGTGTGTATGTGTGTGCATGTTTGTGTGCTTCTCACTCACGCACTTGTACCTCCACTTGCTCGAGGTCTTCATACCATCCTCACGTCTTCCCGGATTGACATTAAAGGAGGTGCTACTCATCACTGAGCTACACCAAATTTTGGCGCCGTTGCCGGGGATCGAGCCTTGAGGACGAGCGTGTGATGGTAAGACGTAGATTGGAGACGTTGGCGTTGTAGGTAATTTCGTTACTTTTCCTATTTTTCTCCTTCTTACCTTACCACCATCATCACCATCATCATCATCACCATCTTCCACCTCCATCTCCATCATCACGAAAAATTTAGTTTTTTGATCATATCACCTTCTCCACCTCATTTCCCTCATTTCACTTGTGAGAGAGAGCGAGAGAGCGAAATTGTGTGTGCTGTTTTTGCATGTTTCTTGAGCTGTCTTGCAGGTACAGGCCGCATCATCATCCCCAGCACTCTGCACAGGTACGGAATTCGCCATAACTGTCTGTGTGTCGCCGACCTCTGTCAATCGCGACCGACAGAAAAAATGCTCAAATTGCCAAACAAAGTGCAAAACCATGATCTACAGGCCTAGAGCTTCCCAAAAATGTGTTTAGTTTTTTGAAATTCATCAGATTTCTGTCAATCGCGATCGACAAACCACGACGGACGGACCTGTCAATCGCGATCAACACATCAATCGCGACCGACAGCCCACGACGGCTCTGTCAATCGCGACCGACAGAGTCAACGACCAATTGACCACGATTGACGGATCATACGCGTGACACGTGTCAATCGCGATCGAGTCATCAATCACGATCGACCCATCAATCGCGACTGACAGCCCACGACGGCTCTGTCAATTGCGACCGACACAGTCAACGATTGTTTGACCACGACGGACAGACCCTCGCGACCGACCTGTCAATCGCGATCGACACATCAATCGCGATCGACAGAGTCAACGACCCTTTGACCACGATTGACTGAATTTTCGGCCACGTGTCAATCGCGACTGACCAGTCAATCGCGACTGACAGCCACGACGGACCTGTCAATCGCGATCGACACGGTTAAATTAAGATCAGGAATATTAGATAGGGTATTTTGAAGTTGACCATACCCAGGGGGAACAAAATTCAGGGATCTCTAGAGTTGTGTCCAAAAAGTCATAGGGTAAATTGGTGAAGTGTTACATGAATGAAAATGATTGGTTCTGTCTTTTGAATTTAAGTCTTGAGCTAACGGTGGGCCTTTTACAGGTCCTTTGAGAGCATCGAAGGGTACGCAAAGCAAGAGTAAGTGCAGGCTTGGGAACGCGCGTCCTGGGCACACCAGGGCAACAACACAAGGAAAGGAACTCAAGGTTGGAAAACCCGCAACACCCTCTGTCAATTCTTAGTTTAGGCTAAGTGCGAGTAGTGTTAGAAGTAATTCCAGGCAATGATAGGCACGAGATAAATCAAAGACTATCTAAGAAATCAAGTTCAAGTCAAGAGATAACCTGTGTGTGTGAACGACAACCTTAAAGGAAAAGAACCTAACGTGAAACGACCAAACTAAAGTGCGAAATTAAACTCAAGTATTCCTAACGACGTGATATCAGACAAGAGTATAAATACGATAATCAACATAAAAAGGGGATTAAGTAATTGATACAAAGGACTCAGAAGCTGGTTGTACCTGGGAAAAATTGGGTTAATCAGTTAGGCATATGAACCTTAGATCAGGACGACATCTAGTAAGAGATAGACAAAGCCTTAGGTCTTCAGAAGCTAGTGTCAATCATACTGCGAGATCTTGGGCCCAGCAGCTGAGTCACCACTTGCATTACCCTAGCTCTGATACCAGTGAATCAGAGATGTCTCAAGGCATGGATAGACCTACGGGAAGTTCAGGAGTGCCATACTTGCACAGGGTAGAAGGCCCTTACAAAATGCAGTTGGAATACCTTAGGACCAACCGATTAGGTGCCAGCATCTATGAGGACGGCCTAGGAAGATCTGTGGTACAGATTAAGAATCCTTATCAATCCATTGGACTAGAGCGCCCAGCTGTCAAGTTTGAAAACGGAGCATACTTCGACAAAGAAGGAACCATATACGTAGTCACCAGTCACCCAGATAGAATGGACGAATTTGGAAATGCGATCTCAGAAGCGGACTTAGGGGACCTAGAGCAAGGAAACATGAGTACAGAACCTAGAACCCCTCGAGGCAAATCGGTTCTCACTAGGATTATCACACCAGATTGGATTCCCCAGGATAATAAGAGCATAGATTTGCTCCTCAATCGAGAGACTGACAAAGCCTTTTGGAGGTATAAATCTGATCAACCAACTGATATAGGAACAATCATGATCTATGAGTTTAAGGATCCTGATAGCCCAGGCAGAGTGACCTACTTAGATCACGCCTCAGAGAGGATCTTTGTGGTGACAGAAAATGATAAGCATGCTTACACTTGGAAGGGTGAATTCGTTTTCCCCCAACCAAGATCGAACGTGTCCTTTGGTCACCCAGGAGCTGGAACCTCCCACGCTCACGGAACTCAAAGAGACAGACATAGAGAAAGGCCGGAAGTAAGCTTTTCCAACTTAGGGGGCAGAGAAAGAACGAGGACGGAAACAAATAGAGTAGAGCTTGAGGTACTTAGAGCTTACAGTAATCAAAGAAATGCGGATGAGTTCCCTCTACCACGACCTAGAGAGCATACAACGACTTTGAGACCGACTCAGCTAGTTAAGTCCATGAAGAATTACTTCGATGGCACAGGAGACCCATACGATCATGTGGCTGAGTTTAGACAAGTCTTGAGAGCTGAACAAGTGGAGGATCTATTCACGCAGTACAATGCCTTTGGTCTAACCCTTAGGAACACTGCCCTGACATGGTTTCAGCCACTAAACGAGAGACAGTTCAGGAGCATAGACCAACTCCTAGAGGCTTTCATTATTGAATTCTCTAAGAGTGGCATAAGGCATAATACCTCTTCATTGATTCACAGCTTCAAGCAAACCCCTCAAGAGACCGTGAGACTTGCAGGAAGAAGATTCAGGAAATACTTACAGAGATGCCCTACCCCTAAGTTACCCACGCCAGCTAAGCAAGTGGCTTTATTCCTGGATGGATTGCTAAGTACCAAATTGAGATCCTATGTGTACTTGAAGGACCCTAGGACTATAGAAGAGTGTGTACGCATGTGCATTGACATTGAGGATAACCTAGGGGAGGAGTTAGAGCTTTCCAAGATATACAAAGATTCAGATAGTGCCTCTAGCCACTCTTCCACGCAATCCACATCGATTGAGGAACTTGCAGAGAAAGTTGCTCAGAAACTAGGTGTCTCTAGTAAACAAATCCCAAGGTTCGCCCCTGTGAAAAGGTGCTATACTTGTGGTGGCGACCACATGGCGAACGTATGTCCCATTATGGCTCAGCCCCAAGTAAATCCTAGTAGCCAGTACTGCACCATAGAACGGAGGTACACCAATCACACCGCACAAGATTGCCCCTACAATAAGCAAACAGTTAGGCAAACTTACCCTCAACCCTATCCACCGCAGGGAAGATACCAAAACCCGTACCCTCCAGAGCCATATGGTAGGCCACAACAACCTTATCAGCAACCATACCAAAACCACCAAAGGCCTCAGCCTGTGTTAGCTCAACAACCCCCTACCCCAGCTAATGCGATCCCAGTAAAATATGCAGCAGCAGAAGAAAACCTGAATAGAGCTATAGTCCCCGTAACACCATTGCTTTCTGAAAGTGACCCCAGTGACCATAGCTTTGATTCTACACATGTCGATAGTCCCCAGGCCTACTACATGCAGTCTCCTGAGCATGGTGAGTCTTACTATAGCGAAGAGCCAAATGAACCTAGTTGGGAGTCAGATTACTCAAACGTCATGTATACGAACCCCAATCCTAAGCCTCAACCTAGGCAAGTAAGACCCCCATTCCCTAGAGGACCATGCTACAGATGTCAGGGAGATCACCTCATTCGTGATTGTCCCTTACCTCCACTCACACAACCCCAGTCAATAACAATTCAGGGCTTTTGCCAAGAATGTGGAAAGGAGCATCTTTTACGAGATTGCCCTAAGAATCCTAATAATATGCCAAAAATTACTCCTATTAACGTTATTGGGTTGGTGGTAGACTCCACAGGAAGTGTGACATCCACCGCACCAGTACAGGTAGTGACTAGAGCTCAGGCATTGCAACAGAACCAAGGAGTAAACCAGGATAAGAACCGAGAGGCTAATGAAACCGAGAGCATGACAAAGAAAAGGACTAGAGCATGGAAAGATAGTCGGGAAAGAATGAAAAGACAATGGGCTAAAAAGATGAGTGAACTTGAGGAAAGCATAAGAGAAACCAAAGCCAGGATAACTGAACTCACATCTCAAACTCCCTCTCACACTACCCCACCACCACCATTCCCATCGCCGTCCGACCCGCCACCTTCCAACCCATCTCATACGATTCCACCACCCCCTAGAGTAGGATCAGTATTAGCTGATCCCACTCCTGAAGACATAGACATGATGCTTAAAGCATATCAGGCTAGAATCCAAGAAGGGCCAAATGTAACGGATCATGATAAGTGCTACCCTAGAGCTGACCTAGAGATAGAAAGAACCAAGCTTTGCGCGAAAATGGTCGCATTGGCTCAGACTATGTTTGAAGCCAGTCGCCTTTTCAATTACTCGGGCTCAGCCAAGATGCAATTACACTTGGATGGACTCCTAGAGAAGTTAGAGGGCATAATTGCAAGATCTGCCAAGGAAGAAAAAAATCAAGAAAGAGATAAAGCAAGCAAAAACATGACCCATCCCCCATCGGAAGCTTATGTGCCCAATCCCACTGAACCAAACAACCCCCCTTCCCTAGGAAGAATAGAGAATCTAATGGCACAATCACAAAAGGAACTCGCCCCTCAACACCATGACAAGGCTAGTGAAAGAGCAGGTCTTCCTACCCAGAAGGCCTATGTGCCTGAGGCCTACGTGCCTAACTCTACGGAGCCAGACACCTCTTCTTCTATGAATCAATTCACACCAGAATTCCTACACGAGATTCAAGAAGACAAATGGGCTAAAGAAAGTGAAGTCCCTCCTCCCGTTGAACTTGTGGATGATGCACATGAACAATTCCCACAAGACATCCCATCCATTTATGGGGAGCAGGAGAGCACCCAATCTCAAGAAAGATTAGACTTCGAGTCTAATTCTTTACAAGAACTACCCCATTTCACAGGCCCATGGGAAGCAAAGTCCACCTGTATGAGAGCACCTACAGTCATGGTAAGAAACGAAGATTCAGTCATACCTAGGAACACAGAGGTAGTGAAGAACACCAAAGTGCAGTGCAATCTCACTTTGGAAGAGCTGCTTAGGGTTAGACCAGAGGTGTGGAAACATGTAGCCAATCAAGTGCCCGAGATAGCAAAACCTCGTTCCCAGGTAGGATCACATAGGACAGTGCCAGAGATACCCTTGGATAAAATAGGAGATATGTGTGAAGGTGAAGAAGGGAACACCTATCTTCCCATTACCTGCCAGTAGTACACCACCAAGGCAATTTTGGACTCAGGTGCAGGAGTTGCAATTGCCACCACTTCCCTATGGAAGCGTTGGGGCAAGCCAACGAGAATGAAATTGCAGATGGCCGATGGTCATATTGAGAGACCCTTAGGATTGCTAGAAGGAATAACTCTCACCACCTGTGGTGTCGAGTTTGAGCATACATTTGCTATATGTGACTTCAGCAAAAATCATGCCTATGAAATGATTTTGGGAAGACCATTTATGCGGCAGTTGCAAGTGGTACAAGATTGGGGAACCAATTCTTTGTATTTGCAGCACTTAGGTGTTACGACCAAAGTCAATCTTAAGGATTACTCTCATAGAGATGTACCACCTATTCAATGGAATCCCATCCATAGAGCCAAAGATGAGACTGAGTCTGTGCATTCCATAGAATCCGGATCCTCGTGGATGCATGAAGACACCCACTTATGGATGTGTAAGGTAGCAGTAGAAGAAGAGAAGAGAGAGAAAGACAGAGAGGTAGGTGCAAAAGAAAACCATAGATCAATTCAAGACCCAGCCTATGCACCTGTAGTCTTTCCTGATGAGGAATTTGAACCTCACGGCTGGGCAGAAATTTTAGCAACCATGGATGTAGCCATCAATGAGGAACAATGGACACCTCACTGTGACGAGGATGGCTATGACATTTCAGTCTTCTCCATAGAGCCAATCATGGGAGAGGTTGTTCTAGAAGAATGCGAACCTAGCCCTGATGCATTTGAGGATGCAAGTGACTCCGATCTAGAGTCAATCATTATGGACTCACCTTTTGCATCAGATGAAGAATACTTCCATGAAGTAGAATTTCAACCCCAGAGGCATGGAGAGCTTACAAATGATGTAAGATTAGCCACACATGTGACCCCGAAGGAAGAAGGAAAGAAACGAAAGAAGAAAGGAGTCTCACCAGAGGAGGAAGAATCTTTGTTTGAGGTCCCATAAAATTTTAAAAAGTACGAGATAGACGACAGGAGAGTCATGATAAGAATGCCTAAACGAGAGGCACAATCAGGAGAGCCCTATGATAACAAAGAAACCACCAAGAAAATAGTAGTGGCCCTAGAAGAAGGAGAGGAGAGATGCACGTACATAGGCCATGACTTAACAGAGGAAGAAGAGCATGCGTTAATAGCCTTGCTAAGAGAATACAGAGATGTATTCGCTTGGAGTTACAAGGATTTGAAGGGTGTTGACCCAGACATATGCTCACACACCATCCCCATGACCTCAGATGCTAAACCCTCTAAGCAAAAGCCCTATACATATAACGATAATTACGCTGCTAAGATCAAAGAGGAGATAGACAGACTGGTCGAAGCTGGATTTATCTATGAAATTTAGCACACTGAGTGGGTATCCCCCATCGTAGTGGTGCCCAAAAAGAATGGCAAGCTGCGTGTATGCATTAACTTGAAGAAGGTCAATGCAGCCATAATTCGAGATAACTATCCGCTTCCCATCACAGAACATCTCTTAGAAAGAGTAGCAGGCAAGGAAGTGTACAGCTTCCTCGATGGATTTTCGGGCTACAATCAAGTAGCCATAGCTCCAGAAGATCAACATAAAACAGCTTTTGCCACAGAGTGGGGTATATTTGCCTTTCGTGTAATGCCATTTGGGCTTACCAATGCACCAGCTACCTTCCAGAGACTAATGTGCCATGTATTTAAAGAGTTCCTGAGGAAGAACTTAGAAGTCTATGTTGATGATCTTTGTGCTCATTCCAACATTAGACAAACCCATATCCCTGAACTCAAACAAATCTTTGACAAATGTAGAGAATATCAAGTCTGCCTAAACCCAGAGAAATTTGTTTTCATGGTCAGGCAAGGCAAGATTCTAGGGCACATAGTGTCGAAGAATGGCATATCTACTGACGAAGAGAAAGTGAGAGCCATAGCAGAGCTACCTAGGCCAAGGAATGTCAAGGAAGTACAAGCTTTCATGGGACATTGTGGTTACTACCGCCGGTTCATTCACATGTATGCTGTCATTGCAAAGCCCATGTATGGACTCTTGACTAACTTTGAGTGGACTGAGGAAAGTGAGAATTCCTTCAATGAGCTTAAAAAAAGATTATGTTCAGCACCAATCTTGACCACACCAGATTGGAATAAGCCATTCCATGTTCATGTGGATGCATCCAATTATGCCATTGGATGTGTGCTTGCTCAACCTACTGGTGAAGGTAATATGGATCTTCCAATTGCCTATGCTAGTCGACAACGGAATGCAGCTGAACGAAATTACACCACCACTGAGAGAGAAGGCTTAGGCATGGTATATGCAATCAAGAAATTTAGACACTATTTGCTTGCAAATAAGTTTAAATTTTTTACTAATCACCAAGCACTGTTATATCTTGTGAACAAGCCATGCAATACAGGAAGATTAGTAAGATGGTTTCTCTTACTAATGGAATATGATTTTGAGGTAGTGGTGAGAAAAGGGAGGACTCATTTGAGAGCAGATCATCTCTCTAGGCTCACATCTGGAGAAGCCCCACAAGGAGTATCAGATGACCATCCTGACGCTTACTTGTTTAATTTGGAAGTGGTACCGCAGTGGGCTAAGCCATTGGTACCAGTATTGACATACGGACCTAACCATCCAGTAGTAAACACACAGAATAGAGAGGTTGTGAAAGCCCAAAAGTACCACATCATGGCAGGAAGCATGTACAAGCACACGGATCAAGGAATCTTGGCTTGTTGTGTGGAAGAGGAGGAGTACAATAAATGGTTGCATTTAGCACATGTAGGTGCATTAGAGCAACACTACTCAAAGCAACGAACCTTACAGACACTAAGGAGACTCGGAGTGCATTGGCCAACTATGGAAGCGGATGTCCAAATGTTGTGCAAAGAATGCCCAATCTGTCGCACTAAACCACCAGTGGAACATGCCACTCTTTATCAAGTGACCATAGTGCCAGATTGGAGTGAACCACTAGTATCCTTCCTGAGGACGAAAACATTCCCTCCAGACATGACTCTGGCTAGGAAAAGGAGTTTAGAACACGAAGCCCAGGATTACTCACTTATTGGTGATAATCTATACAAACGTGGTAAAGACGGTTACCTGAGACTATGTGTCCATGAGAGTGAATATCTTAAGATCTTGGAAACTGCGCACCAAGGTGTAGCAGGAGGACACTTTGGACCAGATCGGGTGATCAAGGCAATACTATTTGCAGGCTTCTGGTGGCCGACCCTTCACATGGATGCACATACCTATGTGAAACGATGTGATGTCTGTCAGAGAACTCAGTATCCTATACGTAAAGATGAGATGCCACTGAAACCTATGATGGGTGGACGTGCATTCTCTAAGTGGGGAATAGACTTCGTAGGTCCTATTAATCCCCCAGCTAAGGGTTCCCATGCAGAATATATCATTGTTGCGATAGACTATCTAACAAAGTGGGTAGAGGTAAAAGCCACAACGAAGAACGATGCTCAAACAACTGCTAAATTCTTGTTTGAAAATGTATTCACTAGATACGGACTACCTATAGAGCTAGTTAGTGATAGAGGCACTCACTTCTTGAATGAAGTGATTGAAAATCTGCTCCAAGAATTCTTGGTAATACATAAGAAGTCTGCCCCCTATCACCCTCAAGCAAATGGCCAGGCTGAGAGCACCAACAAGATCTTATGCAATGTATTGACGAAATTAGTGAACAATAAACGCTCTGATTGGGACAAACAGCTACACCATGCTATTTGGGCATACCGAGTCGCCTACAAAATGGTACTCCAAGCCACCCCCTTTCAGATGGTATTTGGCCAAAACATCGTGCTACCTTTGGACTTCTTAATACCTACATTAAAAGTAGCACAAGAGCACGAATGGACGGGTCATGAACTCTCCTCAAGACTTTTTGACCTTGAACGATTAGGAGAAACAAGACTGAGAGCAGCTGCAGGGATATATGCAGCTAAGAAACGACAGAAGGCCTACTTTGATGCCCACGTTAAGGATAAAGGTTTAAAGGCAGGCAACTTAGTTTTAGTCTACACATTGAAGCAACATGCGAGGAAACTGGAGAAGAGAGGCTACGAACCCATGATCATTAACAGAATCTCAACAAGTGGAGCAGTGCAACTAGCCACATTAGAAGGCGATGTTCTCCCAAGTTATATCAGCGGATGCAGAGTCAAGTTGTATCAGGAACCTCTCACAGAGGAAATGCTAAGTCGACTCAATACTGCTAAGAAACGCAAAGAGGAAGAAAAGCGAATCCGAGAAGAAGCTCAAGCAGAAGCCCTAGAGCGCATACGGAGAATGAAATTAAGAAGACAAGGTAGAGAGCACCCTAGGCAAGATGCATATGCAGATCAAGGATACGACGTGGCTATGTGTGAAGTTTCAGGTGTTAGCTCTCATAGGATAACTTCAGGTGCAGCCACTAGTGCTGTTAAATTGTCTTACTGTCAAGAGTTGCAATTAACTGTCAAACCTGTGGAAGCATATCTCATAGGATTGGGAGGCGTGGAAACCCCTTGCATGGGCGAGGTGGAACTTCCCCTCTATATTCATGATGAGGCAATGACAGTTAAAGTACTAGTGTGTCAAGATGAGGACCTCACTGAGCCCCTTGTCTTGGATCAAGACTGGATCTATGACCAAGCAGTCAACTTAAACCTAAGAAGTGGACTTCTTCAGGTATGGGTGAATCAAACTAGAATTATGATTGAGTTAAATAATGGAGCACTCAAGGAACTAGAGAAGACACGGACTCCTGGTCCCTCCAGGGGTGCACATGAAGTTGACCATGCTGTTCTTGTCCAAGGCTATGTGATGCAGAAAAATGAAGATCTCAAAAAAGGAGTCAGAACCACAATGGAACTCCCTTCTTTTCCAAAGGCCAGAAGGAGGCAGCAACTAAGGGCAGATCAATCACTGAAGACTCTCCAGGCGAGAGACCAAAAGAACGTGCGAAGCAGAACAACTCAGCCGATGAAACAAATGTGGGTGCGGAAAGACGAGCTGCCGGCCGTAACTAAGCTGCAACAACGGTCTCAACTTCCTATTAGTAATCAACAACTTGATGTTAATAAGAGGACTCCTAAAACCTCGGTGGAGAAAATAAAATCTATTTGGGTACCCAAGAAGTCGATGAAGGCTGACCCACAATCAAGAAAAATTTGGGTGCCTAAGGCTTGCTTGCGGGCTCAACTAACCCCACACAATTCACATCATACACGACAGGGTTCACTCGGTCAAGCAGTCACTACCCACTCTTGTCTGATACACTCGAACACACTGCCACCTAGAAGCATGCACAGACTCACTTGTAGATGGGTCCCAATGACACAACAACTCCCAGTAGAATTACTCATGCAACCCTCCCGAGTCTCCACGAAACCAAGACCAAAAGCCATCCATGGTGTTTGGCAACCTAAGACTTGTAATAAACCCCCCGACCCCAATCTGTGAATTCATCTCCACTTACTAACTGCATTAGTCAGACAGTGCATCATTTCCATCTAGCTCCTAGGACTATCCAGGCATTAACTACACACACTGTCATCGTGCACTTACTAACCACTGACTCATCATCTACCTCATGTTAATGTTGTAACGGGGACAACAACGGGTTTATTCTGTCCATTACAATGTTAACACATGGTTCTATATTCTCACAGAACCAACAAGCAAGCAGTGCCATGGCAGAAGCCGGAGGTCCCAGTTCTCACGCCGGATCCAGCGCACAGATTGTGGATATAGAAACACTCCTCCTCGAACCACATCTCACCGAAAGACCGCAAGAACTTCAAGCTGTGCATGTACTCCCAGTTCAGGATCCTCCCCAGGGGCACACCTCTCAAGTGGGCAAACACGCTCATTGGTTCAGTGATGTTGCAGGACCATTGGGTGATGGAACCTATTTTTGGGAAGCTGAATTGGAGTTTAATGGTAAATGGGGACGCTACCATTTTTTCACGCGCGAATTTGAGAGCTATCAGAATGCCGAAGTCATGCGTTCAGTATGGACCAAAGCTGGCTTGGACAGTTATTTCAGGGCCCACTTACCAAAGCCGGATTTCTTACGTTGTTCTTATCTTATCAGTACCATCACTCCGAGCAGGGCCAAGGGAGGTGACAGCACCTTTGTGTTACCCTCACTGTTGTCGGGCCACGAACTTAAAAGATTCAAACTGACCCTCAACCTGGTACGAGAAGCATTGGGCATGTATGGTATGCACATTCCTACTGAAAAGGAAACAATGGTTCCAGGCAGAATGAAACATAAAGATCTCAATAAGCTGAAGGATATGGTAGCAATGACACCGACCATTGCTCTTCACCTACGGACTGTCATGCAACATTTTGCTTTCCCCGCCCAGGAAAGATTCACCATGCCCCCAAAGAAGATATGGTTTAGCTTGTATTTGGCAGAGACAGAAAGCCTCCCTATCAACGTACCACATTGGATCATAGATCAGATTCACCTAGCCCATCAACGGTGGAACAAGAAGCAGAAAAATGTGCTCCACGGGTGTTGTGCTTTGACCAAGATAATCTATCGATGTCTAGCCTATGACGTGCCTATTCAGCGGGCACTCGTATGGTCCCGGGCCCAGGAGTTCCAGAGAAGGCTATCAGCGGCAGGTCCTCCATCAAAGAAGATGAGAGGGGGAGTCCAATTACCCTGCGCTCAACCAAGGGGAGCCACCACTACACCTGAAATTACCCCTCCCCAGACACGACGCATTAGACCATTCACCATCCGGCTACCAAGACCAAGTACAGAGGGACCCAATCTGGTGTTTCTTCACCACTCTCTTCACTAACGTCACATCCACCCCACCCACGATCCCCATCTACACGGTCACTCAAACATTTGACACTATGGAAACATCTCCTGCCACTGCACCGCTCCCTCCCCCCATGCCACCTCCATCTCCCATACCCCCTCCACCCACATCTCCACTTGCATCCACATCATTCACAACTTCCTTTCCCGCCCCCATTCCCCCTGCATCTTCACCCCTCCCTGCATTATTTAATGTAAATAGTATATTTCTAGCATTAAATCAATGTGTATATCAGCATCAGAATGAGTACAGAGCTCTTGACGACAGGTATCAACAACTGACAACAAATCACCAGAACTTACAAAGGCAACTTACAATTCTTGAAGAGGAAAATGCAGATGTGAATCAACGTTATACAACGCTTGAGCAGGCTCACCAAACACTACTGGAGGCACCCCAACCATCGAAAGAATCAGGTGTCAAACAACTAGAAGCCTTGCTCGAAGTATACCAGGCCGATAACCTACGAGTCAGACGTAACTTGGCGCTACTCAGGAAACATATGGCCATAGCACTTGAAGAGAACAAGAGATTGCAGAAACAAAATGAAGAGAATCTGGAAGCGGCAATGGAAGGCTCTCCCCACGAGATAGATCTAGAGCAGTTCAAAGCAGTTCCCTCGGAGACGATGAAAACCAATTTAGAAAGCTATGCAGATCTTCTGGAAGCCCATGATGACTTAGAAATAGAACGTGACACACTACGGAGCAGACTTAAGGAACAGGAAGAACAACCGAAGAGTGTCCCATCAACCTCTACCTCAGACGAGGTAAAGGCCTTAACTGAGCAGGTGGCAGAACTACAAAAGAGGTTACTGACATACGAGAGGCAGCCCTCTCCAATAGTAGAACCAGAGCCAGAAGAGTTGGTCCCTATTGAGGTAGATGATTCGTACGAAGAACCGTATGTTCCTATGCCGATGCCAGGAGGGCAACGAACCTCAGAGGGACTAGACACCTTGGAAGTGGAAGCACCCGAGTGGCTTCAGACACTGGAAAAGACAGCGAACACCCACGAAGAACGGGTGGCCATTCAGATCCAATCACTAGCGAACCTAGAAGAAACTGTCATAAAGTCAGAATATTTCAGAAGCATGTCTCATCATAGATGGATCGGCACCAATAATGACCAATATGTGCCATACTGCATACTTTTGGCCGATTACAACGCCGAGATTCAACGACAATGCGGCAAGCCTCCCACATTTGCTACACAATTTGGTCCAGACGATATACCGGAAAGTGCTAAGCGTGGGTCCATCCATCAACCCACCTGGAGAATCAGGCTTTTGGAAACATATCCTGAAATGGTCCGAACCTGGAATAATATGCCGTTGTTTATTAAATATAATCCCTGTTACGTTCCAGTTCTTCGAAGACGCACCTGGCCTGAATTCACTATTGCCGTCAGAGACATCAAAGCCTGCGCAAAATGGTTAAATTACGTTTATCTAGCACCTCCACGAGGACCCCCCACGGTGAACTACATGATTTCTACAATCCGTCACTGGAGCATTCGGCTACGCAATAATCCCGATGTGATGGCCCAGATGTGTATGAAAATATTTGAATTAATGCTGATCACTTTCAGGACGTTTAAGAATATTAAGGACCCCCACTTCTCAGGAGCAGGCTTCGTGATAGGAAACCAGGATCTCGTGTACGATATGAGTACCACCCACTCAATTGAAGTAATATATGCTTGGCACGCCAGAATCAAGTACCTCCCAGCCTGCTTTAAACAAACATTTGAGGAGATGTTCATCAAAGGATTCTGGGAATATCACTCCGAAATCTTTATACCTAGACCATCACATCTCCTCCAATTATTTGCTGTGGAGAGAACTATTCACTCAGAACAATTGAGGGTGCCTCATCTAGATGTTCCCGGACCTGTGAATTGGGATGATTTGCTCACAGATCTAGCACGCGGCTTACGACTCGAAGAACACCACCTAGCCTCCGATGTCGTCCAATATTATGTTCAAAAATCCTCTAGACAAGGGTCTGTGAGGGGCGACAGACGCGAGAGTGGGGGGGGTGTTGGCAGCAGTCAGGGAACCGAAGGAGCCACAAGACGAAGAGAGTCAGAGCGAAGGGACAGCACAAGCAGACATGGCAGTCAAAGAAGATCTGGCAAGTAGGCCATCTAATTTTTCAGACATCAAGGAGTTGAGCACACAAGAAGAAAGAGCAAGTAGGGAGCTCAAAGAGGTGTATGACAAATCAGTAGAGGAAATCCCTACACAAATAGTGATTTTCATCACTAAAAACCATTGTAAATATCATTTTGTATTTTTGTAGCTCCATTTTGTGCAAGCCAAGGAGTCCTTGAGCTTGAGGAGCTTTAGAAGTATCTACCTGCCAATTTTCATATTTTTTAGATCTCATTTGAGCCCTCTAATAAGCCCTGGAGCCTAATTTTTAACTAGACAGGACACTAGGTCTGAACAGGGCCAAAGCTAGTCAAAAACTATAAAAGGAGCTAGAGAGCTCATTTTTGAGGTTAGATGGTAATTGAAACGAACTTGTAAGAGCTTTTTAAAAGTAATTTAAGAACTCCATTGCTTCTCACTCTTTGTCTTATTGTGTGTGCACGTGTGTGTGTATGTGTGTGCATGTTTGTGTGCTTCTCACTCACGCACTTGTGCCTCCACTTGCTCGAGGTCTTCATACCATCCTCACGTCTTCCCGGATTGACATTAAAGGAGGTGCTACTCATCACTGAGCTACACTCACCAATACACAATATTGCTGGAATCCAAGGAAGAAGTACATAGACAAGGATTAAAACTTACAAAGGTTAGTAGTGAAAAAATGAAGAACAGGATAACTAACCCTACTACATTTGGAAGACAGACCACTCTTGTTGATACATGATGGATGCTACCTCTCAAAGTACTACATGGAGCACCCATTCTGTTGGAACATCAAGCTTACACTATGCTTGAGGTGGATTTGATTTACATCGAAGGCTATCACGTCGAAAGAATATCCGTTGGAGAGTTCTTTTTCATATGCTCATTTATTGTATTTTTTGAGAAATTTTTGATGGCTCATTTACCGTTGTAAAAGACTTGAGTTGTACACATGTAAAGGTACAAATATAGAGCCCAAATCCCACGAATTTTTGGTGGTTGAAGTTGCATTGAATCAAGCAATCAATCACCTAAAAGTAGATCAATCAAGATCTTCACTTTTCCTAGATTGTAGGGAAGTGAATTGATTCCCTCCAACAACCATTCCCACCTTCATTTGAATTCAAATTCAAGTTGTAAAAGTCATGGAACATTCCTAAAGGCTATATAAGGAGTTGAAATCACTTGTACATTACATGGAAGCAATATACATACACTTGTGACCATCATTGTCTTGCTCCTTCAATTTTCTGCATCATCTTCTTCGCCAACAGTAATCTTGCAGAGGCTGCTGCTCTCTCCTCAGAGCTCCAAATTGAGTGCACAAGGATTCATTGGAAAGGTATCAGTGTTTAGTTTATGCCTGTAAATTTTCAAAGCATTTGGTTCAGCATATTTGGAGAAATCTTAGTTTTTCTGCCTCGGGGTCAATCTCTGCGTATTCCTGAAAAATAGGAAGTACCACCGGTGAATGTCGCATTCATTCCTATAGCATATTTTGCTTATTCCTTATACTTTTGTGCATTCCATACACTCAACCCTATGTGTATCACTCCCATAAAAGGATTTTTTCTAATTGTAATCACGCTGGTCGCTATGGGCATTTGAAATTCATTGTCTCTTCCATAGATAGTAAGTTTTTTGAGCTAGTCGACCCGCGAACCTATCTGTTTTGTATCGACTCATTCTCCTTGATGCTCCAAGGTACATAGTGTGTTTCTTTGCACTTATAGCATGCCTATAAGGTCTATTTGAGTCTCCAAAAGCTTAAGGGCTGGTCTTGTGCCGATTGGCTTGACCAAACTTCATCGCTTCGAAACGCACTTTTCTACCTTCGACAAGCTTCTCCAAGTTCTTTCACATTCCAACAAGGGTCTATAAGGGACGAAAAACTCAAGAAGGGGGAGAGTGTTGTTATCCTACCTTGTGTGCATGTTTGTTTGCTTGTCACTCACCACAGTTGCTCACAATCTTCATATCCTCCTCACGCCTCCATGGATTGACAAGTAAAGGAAGTGGTTGTGTACCTAAGAACAACCCTAGGGACTTGTGGAGAAAGAGACTATACCTCAATCCCCCTCAAGTGCATATAGTGGGGATTCACGCTTTATTTATCAATCCGAGGAGTATCAAAACCTAGCCGAGTGTATGAAGACATGCATTCAAATGATGATCAATGCAAACATGCTTCCCAAAGAGTGCAAACAAGGCTAAGACTAATCCAAACAAGTTTCAACTGTCAACCAAGGTGTAACGATACTTGGAGCAGCAGCCAACAATAAGTTGAGCTTTTCTCTCAGCTCCAAACTCCAAATATAGAAAATAGCATATGTATTTTGAAGCTCTCGAGAAGACGCATCCAATGGTGTATTTTCACTCAACTCTGACACTTCTACTTCAAGTTATGAGCAAAATACTGAGTCATGGGAATGACCTTCTTACACTTCAGCACTTCCTATACTTCACACACACCTTAACAACAGTAAATAGACACTTTCATGGATAGACAACACTTCCTAACACTCTTTTCAAGCAACACACATGCATACAAGCTCACAAAGAAGATGATACAGAGAGGAGAAGACAGAAATTCGAAATTTTGTGCTCTTGATTCTCACAATGGCAAAAAGTCTTTACAAAGAGTCACAAATTGACTTATATACATGTGCCCTAAAAATGGTCCTTTCACACAAGAGACCGGAACTTTATTCACTAAAAGGCTAATTTCTTACTAATTTACATGGGTAAGCTACTAATCTCCATGGGTATGCATCTAGAGGACTCCTCTACTTCATTTACAACGGAAAATATGTTACAAAAATGGTTATAATACAAAAATAGAGTGTCCAAATCGGAAAAATTTTGGGGCCCTTCTTTTTCTCTACCTTGTGCTCTTCTTAGCTCTGCAACATTCTCCCCATCTTTGTCTCTGTCATCCCTTGATAGGCTTTACTTCTTGTCTATGGCTTGTTTTCTACATGCATCTCTTGGTCAGTTTTGCCTCTTTGTCAGATTGGCATTACGTTTTAATGGCCCTGTTCTTGATTCTTGTTTTACATCCTCTGGGCCTGATGCATTCGTTTTGCCTGTTCTTTTCTTTTCATCGCCCGCAACCCGTGGAGATGGACTACCTGATGTTCGTAGTCTAGCTCGCCATTAACCTCTTTAATTCCGGGTTTAATTCCGGGTTGCTGTGTTAAGTCGGGCTACCATGCACGCCACCAGTGGAAGGTATGAGGATTTGGTCCTTCAGTCTTCGATCTCGACCTTCCAAAGACCCAGATGTTGAAGGACCTTCTTGTGGTTCTGGAACTGCCGGTTATCTTCTTGCACTTCTTCATGGATACTTTCTGGCCCTAGTTCCTCCTTCCCTCCTACGTGCTTTTCCTTGATGTGTGCCCCTGCGGGGCTTCTTGCAGAGATATATCTTCAAATATGATCTTCTAGTGAAGCTTCTTCCTTTTTCTTCTTCTTTTCTTCTTTTTGCTTGACTCTCCCTCAACACTGCCCCCCTCTTGAACTCTGTCGTCCCCGACAGGCTTTGGAAGTCGACGGGAGTATGTTCTGTACACTTTTTGCTATGTTTCATTAAGCAGATTAGCTTCACGTATCATGAGTTGCTTCCACTGTTCTGCTTTCACACCGTCATGTGGTGGCTATCTGTGGTCAGCGAAGACGCTTAGCTCATATGCCACTAATCTGGCATTCAAGTTGGATGACATCTTTAGAAAGATTTCTGAATCAATTTCAAAAAAACCTATGAAAAAGGCTTCTTCGAATGTTTGCATATATATACTCGGTAAAAACATCAGCCTAGAATAATATGCCATTATTGTGGGTCGGCTAGGCATAACACACAAATAAAAAATGAGGATATCTGTTCCTTGATTAGTACCAATGAAATTCAAAAAGGTATAAGCCGCGTGCTTGAACACCTTTACTACTGTAAGTATCATGCTTAGGATTTTGTTTGTCATCTTGATTGCTAAATCGGGGACTGTTGCGTAACAGTGTAGCCAAAATTCAATGGTTTTCACCATGTAATCCTCAGTTGGTAGATAATTATGCGGTGGAATGGGAAGTAGCGGATAATTCAACCACTGTTTATTAAGCATGCCATTCTTTTGCATGTCCAAAAATTCTCTTGCTTCTCTGTGACGTGGTGTTGGGCAAAATGAAGGATTTACCTGTAATAAGTATGGTGCTGCTTGCCCATGCACCCGCAATGTAGGATTTTTCTCCAAAAATTTTCTTCTCCATACAGGCTGTGTAGCTTCAAATTCTTCTTGAGTATAATTGAATGTGTCATCTTTAAAATGCAATTGTTCGTCTGGATTTCTCTGTGTGATCTTCTTTATGTATTGCCTTTTCTTCTCTTTCAATAATCCGTACGGAATGTTGAAAGGCTTCATTATCGTATCCAAGTCTTTCCCCTTTATTTTTGCTTCTTTCATTACTTTGAATACTTCATTTTCGAAATTCTCTGTCAACCGGGACACCAATAGTGCCCATTCCTTCTGACCTATTTCTGCAGTGTATGGCATTGGATGATCATCATGTGGTTCCGCTATCTGCTCTTTTATTGGAGAATTATAAATCGAGGGAGATAGAGGATGTACCTCTACCTCGTCAGTAGGATTCTCTTGTATTGGCTCTACTGGTGTCCCGATTGGTACTTTCTCTTCTGCTTTAGTTTTTAATTGTGTGATGTGTTCAGTCTTCTCTTTAACTTCTTGCATAGCTGCACGGAGTGCCTCTTTGGTAGCAAGTAACTCATTACCAATCTCTGCTACCTCCCCACCCACCATCTCCGAGTCAAGGTCAGGCTATCACAATACAAGCTTTTTGTCCTGAATGTGGCAAAGACCATCTTCCCAGAGATTGTCCAAGAAACCCCTCCAGTGCACCCAAGATTACACCCATTAATGTGGTAGGCTTAGTGGCGGATTCAAGTGCTAGTAGCAATAATGTGGCTCCTGTACAGGTAGTTACTAGGGAACAAGAATTAAAACAAGATAAAATAACAGAACAATCGGAGTCGAGTGAATCAGGAGAGCCTAGTAAGAGGAAAACAAGAACATGGAAAGATACTAGAGAGAAGGCCAATCGCAAGTGGAATAAAAAGTTATCGGAACTAGAAGAAAGATTGAAAGACGCAAAAACAAAAATAGAAGACATTGCATCTCAAAACCCCTCGCATGCCGAAACTCCATCCACTCCATCTCATCCCACCCCACCAGCCATTGTAAATAGGCCGCAACCAGGGTCTGTTCTTGGAGATCCAACCCCAGAAGGCTTGGACATGATGTTCAAGGCCTACCAAGCTCGACTTCAAGAAGGGCCAACAGCTGCAAACCTAGAAAAGAGTTACCCTAGAGCGGATTTAGAGATTGAACGGATGAAAATGTGCATGAAAATGGTAGAACAAGCTCAAGCTATACTCGAGACTAGTCAAAAGTTCAATCAGACAAACTCTATTAAATCGGAATTGCATTTCCAGGGCTTACTAGAAAGATTAGAGCAGTTGGTAAACATACCACAAGTTTCTTTACCTCCACATGCTCAAACAGTTATTGAAAGAGGAAGCTCACCACCAATGGGAGCTTATGTTCCTAATTACACGGATGCTGGAATACCTCCTTCAATTCAACAGTACTCTCAAGAGTTCTTACGGGAAATACAAGAAGAGAAATGGGCCAAGGAGAAGGGTAAATCCCTCCCCCCCCCCTATTCCTGAGATTGATGATCTTCATGATCAATTTCCCCAAGACATTCCATCCATTTACGAAGATCAAGTTGAGCAACAAGAAGACGAAAGATTAGATTTTGAATATAATACCTTAGAAGAACTGCCTCATTTCCAGGCCCATGGGAATCTGAATCTCTTCAGATTAGAGCTCCCACAATACTGGTAAGAAATGAAGACTCAGTGGTTCCAAGGAACACTGATGTTGTGAAGAACACTAAGGTCAATGTCACCTCATTGTAGAAGAGCTGCTCAAAGCAAAACCTGAGCTATGGAATCATGTGAAGGATCAGGTCCCAGAACTTGAGTCCAACATGCCAAAAGCAGGCTCTAAGAAGAAAGTACCAGAGATACCTCTAGACAAAATAGGGGACATGTGTGAGGGTGAAGAAGGTAATACTTATCTTCCAATCACCTACCAAGGTTACACAACCAAAGCAATCATAGTTTCAAGTGTTGGTGTTGCTATTGCAACCACCTCCTTGTGGAAGCAATGGGGCAAACCCACATTAAGACCAACTAGAATGAAGCTTCAAATGGCCGACGATCATTTTGAAAGACCTTTAGAATTGCTCAAAGGGATAACTCTAACCACTTGTGGTGTAGAGTTTGAACACACATTTGCTATATGTGACTTTGAGAGAAATAATGTCTATGAGATGATCCTAGGAAGACGATTACTATGACAATTGCAAATAGTACAGGATTGGGGAACCAACTCCTTGTACTTACAGCACTTAGGGGTCACCACCAAGGTTAATTTGAAGGATTACACCTTCAGAGATGTACCACCCCTACAGTGGAATCCTATCCACAAAGCGAAAGAAGATTCTATCTCTGTACATTCTGAAAGTTCACCTGATCCATCATGGCTGCATGAAGATACTCATTTGTGGATGTGCAAGGTCGCAGAGGAAGAGGAAAAACGTTTAAAGACAAGAGATGAAGGAACTTCGCCAGGAGATAGACCAGTTAGAGATGCAGCCTACACACCGATGACCTTTCAAGATGAGGAATTTGAGCCTCATGGCTGGCCAGAAATCTTAGCCACCATGGACATTGCTGTCAATGAAGAACGATGGACACCTCATTGTGATGAGGAGGGTTATGATATTTCAGTGTTCATGTGTCAGCCCTTGCTAGAAGAATGTGACCCTAGTGATGTCATAGAAGAAGAAGAGAATGAGGATGATATAGCATCCATTGTGATGGATAGTTGCTTTAACTCAGAGAAGCACTATCTAGAAGATATAGGAGTGTTCACCCAGAAAGAAGAAGAACCTCTCACAAGTATTAAAACGGTAAATTCAAAGGATGGAAGTGAGAGCAGTCAAAAGAAAAAGAAAAGAAAAGCAGTGAAACAAGAAGAGGAGGAATCACTGTTTGAAGTACCAGAAAACTTCAAGAAATATGAAGTGGACGACCGCAAAATTTTGGTACAAATGCCTAAGAGAGAGGCCATCATAGGAGAATCATATGATAATAAAGAAAAGACCAAGAAGATTGTAGTGACCATTGAAGAGAACGAAGAGAGATGCACATATATAGGAGATGACCTAAGTGCAAGAGAAGAAATGGAGCTCGTAGCTCTATTAAGGGAATATAGGGATGTGTTTGCATGGCATTATAGAGACTTGAAGGGGGTGGATCCAAGAATATGTGCTCATACGATTCCCATGACTGCCGATGCCAAGCCCACCAAACAGAAGCCCTACACATATAATGACACTTATGCGGCCAAGATAAAAGAAGAAATTGACAGGCTGATTGAAGCTGGATTCATCTATGAGATTGAGCATACTGAATGGGTGTCCCCCATTGTAGTGGTGCCCAAGAAGAACGGGAAGTTGTGAGTGTGTATTAACCTTAAAAAAGTTAATGCCGCTACAATCAGAGATAGTTATCCACTTCCAATCACGGAACACCTATTGGAGCGTGTTGCAGGCAAGGAAATTTATAGCTTGATGGATTTTCAGGTTACAATCAAGTAGCCATTGCCCCAGAAGACCAACAGAAAACAACTTTTGCCACAGAGTGGGGAATCTTTGCATTTCGTGTGATGCCATTTGGGCTCACCAATGCACCTGCAACATTCCAAAGGCTCATGTGTCATGTCTTCAAAGAGTTCTTGCGAAAGAGCTTAGAAGTGTATGTGGATGATTTATGTGCTCATTCCCAAGAAAGAAGATTTCACATCCCTGAGCTCAGACAAATCTTTAACAAATGTAGAGAATATCGAGTGTGTCTGAACCCAGAAAAGTGTGTGTTCATGGTGCGTCAAAGTAAAATCTTAGGTCATATTGTTTCTAAGAATGGAATCTCAACAGATGAAGATAAGGTACGAGCCATAGCGGAGTTGCCAAGGCCAAGGAATGTTAAAGAGGTTCAAGCTTTTAGGGGCCATTGTGGATATTACCGTAGGTTTATCCACATGTACGCGATCATAGCTAGACCCCTTTATGCCTTGTTGTCTAATTGTGAGTGGAATGACGAATGCGAGAGCTCCTTCAATGAGCTAAAAAGACGTTTGTGCACAGCACCAATATTGACAACCCCAGATTGGAGTAAGCCATTCCATGTCCATATGGATGCCTCCAATCATGCCATTGGATGTGTGCTAGCACAACCCATAGGTGAAGGGAATTTAGATTTGCCCATAGCATATGCTAGTAGACAACTAAACCCAGCTGAAAGAAATTATACCACAACCGAGCGAGAAGGGTTAGGCATGGTATATGCTGTGAAGAAGTTTAGGCACTATTTATTGGCCAACAAGTTCAAGTTTTTCACTGATCATCAAGCTTTGTTATATTTGGTCAATAAACCTTGTAATACAAGACGCTTAGTAAGATGGTTCCTCTTACTAATGGAATATGACTTTGAACTTGTTGTCAGGAAAGGTAAAACCCACCTCTGGGCAGATCACCTTTCTCGCATTACTTCAGGAGAGTCACCTCAAGGAGTGTCAGATGACCTACCTGACGCTTATCTGTTCAATTTGGAGGTTGTTCCTAAATGGGCAAATAAGTTGGTACCAGTCCTAACCTTCGGACCCGCAAATAAGGACGTGAAAACCTCGCAAGAAGAAATTGTAAAATCACAAAAATATCACATATTGGCAGGAAGCATGTACAAACAAGATACGGAGGGTGTATGATGGAATTGAAGGACTCACAAGGCAAGGAAGCTTACGAAGGGAGTCAGAGAGAAGAGAAAGTACAAGCAGATAGAGCAGTCAACGACAATTTGGCAAGTAGGCCAATATTTTTTCAGGACACTAACGCATATAAAAGAGGTGGACACACAAGGAGAAGGAGCAAGTAGGGAGCTCCTGGAAATGTATGTCAAAATGTTAATAGAAACCCCTACAAAAATAGTGATTTTCATCACTAAAAAACCATTGTAAATACCATTTCTTATTTTTGTAGCTCCATTTTTTGCAAGCCAAGGAGTCCTTGAGCTTGAGGAGCTTTAGAAGTACCTACCTGTCAGTTTTCACATTTTTTAGACTTCGTTTGAACCTCCAAATAGGGTAGAGAACCTAATTTTTAACTAGGCCGAACACTAGGTCTGGACACGGCCAAAACCTAGTCAAAAACTATAAATAGAGCTAGAGAGCTCATTTTTGAGGTTAGCTTGTAATTGATTTGAACTTGTATGAGTTTTTTGAAAGTAATCTAAAGAACTCCATTGCTTCTCACTCTTTGTCTTGCCTTGTGTGCGCGTGTGTGTATGTGTGTGCATATTTGTGTGCTTCTCACTCACGCATTTGTGCCTTCACTTGCTCGAGGTCATCATACCATCCTCACGTCTTCCCGGATTGACATTAAAGGAGGTGCTACTCATCACTGAGCTACACCAAATTTTGGCGCCGTTGCCGGGGATCGAGCTTTGAGGACGAGCGTGTGATGGTAAGACGTAGATTTGAGACGTTGGCGTTGTAGGTAATTTCTTCACTCTTCTTATTTTTCTCTTTCTTACCTCACCACCATCATCATTATCACCATCTCCCACCTCCATCTCCATCATCGCGAAAATTTTCAGTTTTGATCTTATCACCTTCTCCATTCCATTTCCCTCATTCCACTTGTGAGAGAGAGCGAGAGAGCAATATTGTGTGCATTGTTTTTGCATGTTTGTTGAGTTTTCTTGCAGGATCCAGCTGTATCATCCCCTCCAGCATGCTGCGCAGGTACGGAAAAACTCAGAAACTGTCTCTATGTCGCCGACCTCTGTTGATCGCGATCGACAGAAAATTCGACCAATTGGTAAAACTAAGTGCACCACTAGGACAAGCACAAAGAGCACATTCCAAATCACTAAACAAAATTGAAAAATTCTGTGTTTCTCTGTCAATCGCGACCAACACCATCGATCGCAATCGATAGCCACGATCGACAACATCTATCAATCGCGACCGACAGACCCTGTCAATCGCGACCGACAGACCCTGTCAATCGCGACCGACAGACCCTGTCAATCGCGATCGACAGACCCTGTCAATCGCGACCGACAGACCCCACGACCGACTGACTGTTACATAGGATTTAGTCGCGATTGACACTGTCGATCGCGATCGACTGAAAATTCACGATTGACACCAAAATTCGCGTTGCCACGTGTCCATCACGACGGACACATCCCTCGACAAATGTAGAGAATATCAAGTCTACCTGAACCCAGAAAAGCGCATTTTTATGGTCAGGCAAGGCAAGATTCTAGGACACATAGTGTCAAAGAATGGCATATCCACTGATGAAGAGAAAGTGAGAGCCATAGCCGAGTTACCTAGGCCAAAGAATGTCAGGGAAGTAGCTTTCATGGGGCATTGTGGTTATTACCGACGGTTTATACACATGTATGCCATCATAGCAAAGCCTCTGTATGGACTTTTGACTAACTTTGAGTGGACTAATGAATGTGAGGACTCTTTTAATGAGCTTAAATGGCGATTATGTTCAGGTTGACGTACGGACCTAACCACCGAGTCATAAACACACAGGATAAAGAGGTAGTAAAAGCCCAAAAGTATCACATCATGGCAGGAAGTATGTATAAGCACACAGATCAAGGGATCTTGGCTTGTTGTGTGGAAGAGGATGAGTACGCTAAATGGTTGCAATTAGCACATGTAGGTGCATTAGAGCAACACTACTCAAAACAACGAACCCTACAGACACTAAGGAGACTCAGAGTGCATTGGCCGACTATGGAAGCTGATGTCCAAAAGTTATGCAAAGAATGCCCAATCTGCTGCACTAAACCACCTGTGGAACATGCCACTCTTTATCAAGTGTCCATAGTGCCAGATTGGAGTGAACCACTAGTATCCTTCCTGAGGACGAAAACATTCCCTCCAGACATGACTCTGGCTAGGAAAAGGAGTTTAGAACAAGAAGCCCAGGATTACTCACTCATTGGTGATAATCTATACAAGCGTGGTAAAGATGGTTACCTGAGACTATGTGTCCATGAAAGTGAATATCTCAAGATCTTGGAAACTGCTCACCAAGGTTGTAGCTCAGTAATGAGTAGCACCTCCTTTAATGTCAATCCGAGAAGACGTGAGGATGGTATGAAGACCTCGAGCGAGTGGAGGCACAAGTGCGTGAGTGAGAAGCACACTAACATGCACACACATACACACACACACACGCACACAGCAAGACAAAGAGTGAGAAGCAATGGAGTTCTTAGATTACTTTCCAAAAAGCTCATACAAGTTCAAAACTATTACAAGCTAACCTCAAAAATGAGCTCTCTAGCTCTATTTATAGTTTTTGACTAGGTTTTGGCCGTGTCCAGACCTAGTGTCCGGCCTAGTTAAAAATTAGGCTCTCTACCCTATTTGGAGGTTCAAACAAAGTCTAAAAAATGTGAAAACTGACAGGTAGGTACTTCTAAAGCTCCTCAAGCTCAAGGACTCCTTGGCTTGCACAAAATGGAGCTACAAAAATATGAAATGGTATTTACAATGGTTTTTAGTGATGAGAATCACTATTTTTGTAGGGGTTTTTAATAACATTTTGACATACATTCCCTGGAGCTCCCTACTTGCTCCTTCTCCTTGTGTGTCCACCTCTTTTATATGTATTAGTGTCCTGAAAAAATATTGGCCTACTTGCCAGATCGTCGTTGACTGCTCTGTCTGCTTGTACTTTCTCTTCTCTCTAACTCCCTTCTTAAGCTTCCTTGCCTAGTGAGTCCTTCAGTTCCAACACCCCCCCCCTCTCGCGTTTGTCGTCCCTGACAGACCCTTGTTGGGTGGGATGTTGGATGTAGTACTCAACAACGTCTTGTGCTAAGTGATGTTCTGCAATCCGCAACCCTTTGGCCAAGTCCGTGAGTAGAGCATCCCAATCTACTGGCCCGGGAACCTCTGGATGTGGTATACATAGCTTTTCTGAATGAAGAGCTTGTTCTACTGCAAACAACTGCAATAAATGTGATGGTCTGGGAATGAATATCTCTGAATGATATTCCCAGAATCCCGTGACAAACATTTCTTCAAACGTCTCTTTGAAGCAGGCTGGTAGATACTTGATACACGCGTGCCATGCATATACAACATTAATAGATGGGGTTGCGCTCATGTCGTAGACGAGGTCCTGATTTTCTTCATTAAATCCAAGGGCTGACAGATGAGGTTCCTTGACATTCTTGAAAGTCCTGAATGTGACCAACATGAGCTCAAAAATTTTCAAGCACATTTGGGCCATGACGTCTGGCACATTTCTAAACCTGATCCCCCAATGCCGAATCGTCGAGATCATATATCCTATGGTAGGTTGGCCTTGGGTGGTGCTAAGTAAACATAATTAAGCCATTTCTCACATCCTTTGTTTGTCAGCACAGTTTTTGTGTATTCTAGCCATGACCTTCTTCGAAATACAGGGCAGTAGCATGGGTTGTATTTGATGTACAAGGGCATGTTATTCCATGTTCTTACCATTTCTGGGTAGGTTTCCAGTAGACGAATCCTCCACATCGGTTGATGAATATTGCCCTGCTTGGCATTCGCTGGGATGTCTTCCGGTGCGAATTGTGTGGCGGAGGTTGGTTCCTTTGAGGTATGTTGCTTTATTTCGGCATTGTAGTCCGCCATTAAGACACAGAAGGGAACATACAAATCGTCGGATGTGCCGATCCACCTATGATGAGAGAGGTTCCTAAAATAGTCCGATTTTATGACTACCTCTTCCAAGCGTGACATAGATGCTATCTGGACTGCCACCCTATCATCATGGGTTGTGGCCACTTTTTCCAACTTCTGCATCCATTCAGGAGCCTCTATTTCAATGGTGTCCGTGCCCTCCTCTGTTTGCTTGCCCCCTGGTGCAGGCATGGGAACATACGGGTCTTCGAAAGTTTCCTCTATCTCGATTGGCACTAGATCTTCAGGCTCGGGCTCGACAAGGGGAGAGGGCTGACGTTCGTATTGCATGACTTTGCTGCGTAATTCTTCGAGTTCTGCCCTGAGTTTTGTGACTTCTTCGGATGTGTCGTCTGTGGCTGTGGCTTTGCTTGGTGACTCCTGCTGAGTTGCCAGTTGCTTAAGTAGATCATCCCTTTCTCGTTCTAACGCTGCATGGGCCTCCAGGAGGTCGGCATGGGTTTCTAACACAGTTTTCATATTCTCTGAGGGAATGGCCTTGAATTTTTCTGGGTCGATTTCTTGCGGGGAACCCTCCATGGCTGCTTCCAAGTTCTCTTCATTCTGTTTCTGTAGCCGTTTATTCTCTTCGAGAGCTGTAGACATGTGTTTTCGTAGGAGGGCCAGGTTGCATCTGAGTTTGAGATTCTCCGTGATCTGGGAGTGTAGCAATTCATCCATATGTTGTCTTTCCTCTGCATCTGACTGGGGTGGATTGGCTACTAACTGTTCATGTTGTTCCTATAAAGTGGCATTTTGTTGTTGTAGTAGCCGCTTTTCCCTTTCGAGATCAATGAATCGGAGTTGAAGTTCCTCATGGCTTCGAAAGAGTCATGTGTGTTGGTTATCAAGATGTTGGTAGTGCTGTTGCAGTTGCGAGATACACTGATACATATTATTAAATACATTATTGATAAGGGTGGATGCGGGTAGGGTGTTGAATGCAGAGGGGAAGGGAAAGGGGAAGGGAAGTGGAAGTGTGGATACGGTGCTGGAAAATGGTGATGTGGGAGGTGGGGGGATGGGAGATGTTGGGGGTATAGGGGGAGGGAGGGGTGCTGAGGTGGGTGAGATATCCATAAAATCAACGGTGGGTGCGGTAGTGGGGGTGATTGTGAATATTGGAATTGTGGGTGCGGTGATAGTGGTGAAAGTGTACAGTGGTATGTGCAATTGTGAACACGAACTGTCGGGGAGTGTCATCGGGGGGTCGAGATTTTCTGTGGCAGTGGTTAGAACTACTGTTTCAGTGGCCGTATAGACAAAGGAAGTGGAGATAGGGTGTGTGGGTTGTGTGACGGTCTGTGCTTCGGTATGGGTAGTGGACTCGGAGGCGGTGACGGTCGTGGTTACACTAGTTGTGGGAGGTGAATGTGGTGGAGTTGGAGGCAGGGGTGGCAAAGGGGGTGATGTAGGTTCACTTGATACATGGGTTTCCTCAGTATCGTGGACAGTGTGTGTGGTGCCCATGGTTGTGGATGTGCCTTGTGGTTCTGATACTAGTACATTCATCTGCTTTCCTGCTCAAGGGGGACGTCTGCCATATCTTCGTTCCGTTCTTTGTGCTTGTGCAAGGGCGGTATGCACCGTTTCAAGGACACCTAATGCCTCAGATATCATGTCAAGGGTGGCACGATATTGCTCGTCGACGCCTTCCTCCTCAAGGATCTGATTCATAAGGGCCTTGCCTGCTGCTAGGGACAGTCTATGTTGTTCTTGAACTCTGTTCATGGTGTCATAGAGCTTTTTCAATGCTTTCGTATAAGCTGGGGCCCCTTCAAGTACCTGTAGAGCTTCCTGATCATATTCCTGCTCTTCTTCATTTGATTGCTCCTCGTGTTCCTCCTCTTGTTCTCCTTCTTCTTCACCCTCTACATCGACGACGTCTGGGTGTCTGAGATGGGGTTGGTCTGTAGCCGTTTGTTGCCCACTAGCTTGTTCTGCCTCAACTTCTGCATTAACAACATCGATGATTCTGGCTACCTCCTCATCAGTTAGGTCTTCTAAAGTGAATCCGTGAGGAAACTCTAGGTCGGTTGGTATGGGTGGGAACACCAAATTAGGTCCGTCAGTGCTGTGCCTTGGTAATTTGATAGTGAAGGGTTGCACCCGTCTTGGAAGTCGTGGAGTGGTCTCTGGAGTCAATGTCGCACCGCGGGGTTGTGCACAGGGCAACTGAACTGCGCCACTCATTTTCTTGGAGGGTGGCCCTGCGGAGGATAATCTGCGCTGAAATTCCTGTACCCTGGTCCAAATGAGTGCCCTTTGCACTGGTACATCATACGCGAGACATCTATACACAATCCTGGTAAGAGCACAACATCCATATAGTACATATTTTTGTTTCTTATACCACCTTTGATGAGCCAAGTGGATTTGGTCGATAATCTAGTGGGGCATATTGATTGTCAGATCAAAGGCATCAGCCAAATATAAACTAAACCATATCTTTTTGAGTGGCATTGTGAACCTCTCTTGAGCGGGAAATGCGAAATGCTGCATGACCATTTGCAAGTGAATGGCAATTGTAGGCGTCATTGCCACCATGTCTTTTAACTTTGTCAGATTCCTGTTCTTCATATTGTCGGGGACCATAGTCTCTTTCTCCGTAGGAATGTGCATACCTTTCATGTCCAGAGCTTCCCTTACCAAGTTGATAGTTAATCTGAAACGCTTGAGCTCATTGCCCCTTGTGAGAGATGGGAGGACAAAGGAGCTGTATCCCTTTTTGTCTTTGCTCGGAGTAAGGGTGCTGATCAAATAAGAGCATCTTAGAAAATCCGGCTTTGGCAATTGGAATTTGAAGTACTCGTAGAGTCCTGCCTTCTTCCATATAGGTTTCAATCCTTCATTATTCTGCAGTCTCTCAAATTCCCTGGTGAAAAAGTGATACCTGCCCCAGCGCCCATTGAATTCTATCTCGGCCTCCCACATATAAGTGCCTTCACCTAGGGGTCTTGCCACATCACTAAACCAATGAGAGTTTTTACTGACTGGCATAGTGTGCCCTTGTGGAGGGTTCTGAACTGGTATGGTGTGTAATGCCCTCAATGCCACAGGGCGTTCCTTCAATTCCTCTTCAACTGGGAGACTTTCAATGTCCATGACTTGGGGGCTGGTGCCTGCCTGGGAGCTAGTTCCTGCCGTATCTGCCATGTTGCTTCTTGCCTCTTGATTCTGTGAGAATATAGAAACAGGTGTTAACATTGTAAAGGACAAGATAGAACCGTTTTTGTCCCCATTACAACATTAACATGAGGTTCGGGAGAGATTAGGGGGTTATTAAGTGCTCGGTGCTTGTGTGTGTAGTTAGTAATTCGGTAGACCTAAGAACTAAGTGGAATGATGTAATATGAGAGTGACGTAGTTAGTAGGTGGATATGGATTTACAACTGGGATCCGGGGGTTTATTACAAGTTTTAGGTTGCCAAATGCAATGGATGGGCTTTGATCTTGATTTTGTGGAGACTCTGGAAGGTTTGATAGGAGTATCTGCTTGAAAATGAGGCTTTTTAGGGACCCATTTACAAGTGATTCTACTTGTGCTCATGGAAGAATATGTGTCCGTGCGTGATGTGTAAGATTGGGCTTCAGATGTTCGAGTGAGTGAAACATGTTGTACTGGTTGTGGCCTTGGTGTAGCTATTTGAGCCCGCAAGCAAGCCTTAGGCACCCAGATTTGTCGTGATTGTGGGCTGGCCTTCATGGACTTCTTGGGTACCCAAATAGACGTCACTTTCGCAGAAGAATTAATGAAGGACTTCTTATTAGTGTCGTGTTGTTGACTACTAACAAGAGGTTTTGGCTGTGGGGTTGGCCTGGTCGGAGCAGAGTGTTCGCCTTTTCACCTCCATACTTGTTTCAACGGTTGAAACAATCTGCTTTGCTCCTTTTTTTGGCCTCCAATATAGGTAGTACTCTGCTCCTTCTGTACTTGAACTGCCGTTGGTTGCTGCATCCTTCTGGCTTTTGGGAAAGAAGGGAGTGTCGTCCTCTCCTTGACTCCGTTGTTGAGACAAGCCTCTTTCTGCATCATACAGTTTTGGACAAGAATAGCATTGTCAACTTCATGTGCACCCCTGGAAGGACCAGGAGTTTGTGCTTTACCTAGTTCCTTGAATGCCTCATTTTCCAATTCAACTGTAATTCGGCTATGATTTACCCATACCTGAAGAAGTCCACTCCTTAGGTTTAGGTTGATTGCATGATCCTAGATCCAGACCTGACCCAAGACTAGAGGCTCAGTGAGGTCCTCATCTTGACACACTAGTACTTTGACTGTCATTACTTTGTCTTGAATGTAGATGGGAAGTTCCACCTCGCCCATGCAAGGGGTTTCCACACCTCCCAATCCTATGAGATATGCTTCTACAGGATTGACAGTTAATTTCAACTCTTGACAGTACGACAATTTAACAGCACTAGTGGCTGCACCTGAGTCAATCAAGGCTCTTACAGTCCTTGCACTCGTTCCTTGTCCTATATCTAAGGTTATAAAAGGACGTCGATCAATTATCCTATGAGACCTAACACCTGAAACTTCACACATAGCCACATGATATCCTTGATCTGCATATGCATCTGTCCTAGTTTTCTCTCTACCTTGTCTTCTTAATTTCATTCTCTGTATGCGCTCTAAAGCTTTTGCTTGAGCTTCTTCTCGAATTCTCTTTTCTTCTTCTTTGCGTTTCTTAGCAATATTGAGTCGACTTAGCATTCCGTCTGTGAGAGGTTCCTGATATAACTTGACCCTGCATCCGCTTATGTATCTAGGGAGAACATCACCTTCCAGTGTAGCAAGTTGAACTGCTCCACTGGTTGAGATCCTATTTATGATCATAGGTCCGTAGCCTCTTTTCTCTAGTTTTCTAGCATGTTGTTTCAAAGTGTAGACTAGCACTAAATCTCCTCCCTTCAAGCCTTTATCCTTAACATGGGCATCAAAGTACGCCTTCTGCCGTTTCTTAGCTGCATATATTCCTGCTGCAGCTCTTAGTCGGGTCTCACCTAATCGTTCAAGGTCAAAAATTCTCGAAGAGAGTTCATGACCCGTCCACTCATGCTCCTGTGCTACTCTTAATGTGGAAATCAAGAAGTCCAAAGGTAGCACCGCATTTTGGCCAAATACCATATGAAAGGGTGTCACTTGGAGTACCGTTTTGTAGGCGACTTGGTATGCCCAAACAGCATGGTGTAGCTGTTTGTCCCAATCAGAGCGTTTATTGTTCACTAATTTTGTCAATACGTTGCATAGGATCTTGTTTGTGCTTTCAGCCTGGTCATTAGCTTGTGGGTGATAGGGGCCAGACTTCTTATGTACTACCAAGAATTCTTGGAGCAGATTTTCAATAACTTCATTCAAGAAGTGAGTGCCTCTATCACTAACTAGCTCTATAGGTAGCCCGTATCTAGTGAACACATTCTCAAATAAAAACTTAGCTGTTGTTTGAGCATCGTTCTTCGTTGTAGCTTTTACCTCTACCCATTTGGTTAGATAATCCGTGGCAACAATGATATACTCAGCATGGGAACCTTTAGCTGGGGGATTAATAGGACCTACAAAGTCTATTCCCCACTTAGAGAATGCACATCTACCCATCATAGGTTTCAGTGGCATCTCATCTTTGCGTATAGGATACTGAGTTCTCTGACAGACATCACACCGTTTCACATACGTATGTGCATCCATATGAAGGGTCGGCCACCAGAAGCCCACAAATAGTATTGCTTTTATCACCCGATCTGGTCCAAAGTGTCCTCCTGCTACACCTTGGTGAGCAGTTTCCAAGATCTTGAGATATTCACTTTCATGGACACATAGTCTCAGGTAACCATCTTTACCACGTTTGTATAGATTATCACCAATGAGTGAGTAATCCTGGGCTTCTTGTTCTAAACTCCTTTTCCTAGCCAGAGTCATGTCCGAAGGGAATGTTTTCGTCCTCAGAAAGGATACTAGTGGTTCACTCCAATCTGGCGCTATGGACACTTGATAAAGAGTGGCATGTTCCACAGGTGGTTTAGTGCAGCAGATTGGACATTCCTTGCACAATCTTTGGACATCAGCTTCCATAGTCGGCCAATGCACTCCGAGTCTTCTTAGTGTCTGCAGGGTTCGTTGCTTTGAGTAGTGTTGCTCAAATGCACCTACATGTGCTAAATGCAACCATTTAGCGTACTCGTCCTCTTCTACACAACAAGCCAAGATCCCTTGATCTGTGTGCTTGTACATGCTTCCAGCCATGATGTGGTACTTCTGGGCTTTTACTACCTCTCTATCCTGTGTGGCTATTACTGGGTGGTTAGGCCCGTATGTCAATATTGGCACTAATGGCTTAGCCCACTAAGGTATTACTTCCAAATTAAACAAGTAAGCATCAGGAAGATCATCCGATACTCGTTGTGGGGCCTCTCCTGATGTGAGCCTAGAGAGATGATCTGCTCTCAAGTGAGTCTTCCCTTTCCTTACCACAACCTCAAAATCGTATTCCATTAGCAAGAGAAACCATCTTACTAATCTTCCTGTATTGCACGGCTTGTTTACCAAGTATAGTAGAGCTTGATGATCAGCAAAAAATTTAAACTTATTTGCAAGCAAATAATGTCTAAACTTTTTAACCGCATACACCATGCCCAACCCCTCTCGTTCGGTAGTGGTATAGTGTTGCAGAGCTAAAGAGCGCACAAAGCAGAGAAAAAGACGGGCCCCAAAATTTTTCCGATTTGGACTTCATATTTTTGTACCATAATCATTCTTGTAACATATTTTCCGTTGTAAAGGCACTAGAGGAGTCCTCTAGATGCATCCCCACAGAAGATTAGAAGCTTACCCATGTAAAATAGTAGAAATTTAGTCTTTTAGTGAATAAAGTGCCGGTCTCTTGTGTGAAAGGACCATTTTTAGGGCACTAGTATATAAGTCAAATGTGACTCTTTGTAAACGACTTTCTGCCATTGTGAGAAGAGAGAGCACAGAAATTCGAATTTGTGTCTTCCTCCCTTCTTATCTTCTTCTTCGTGAGCTTGTATGCATGTGTATTGCTTGGAAAGAGTGCTTGTGAGTGTTGTCTATCCATGAAAGTGTTTCTTTGCTGTAGGAAAGGTGTGTGCGAAGTGTAGGAAGTGCTGAAGTGTAGGAAAGTATTCCCGCGACTCAGTATTTCATTCATAACTTGAAGTAGGAGCGTCGGAATTGAGTGAAACCATTGCCATTGGATGCGTCTTCTCGAGAGCTTCGAAACACATATGCTATTCACTATATTTGGAGTTCGGAGCTGGGAGAAAAGTCCAAAATACTGACGGTTGCTGCACCAAGTATCGTTTCGCTTTGACCAACAGTTGGAGCTTGTTTGGATAAGTCTTTGTCTCATTTACATTCTTTGAGTAATTCATTTGCATTGACCATTACATGATTGCATGTCTTCATACACTCGGCTAGGTTTGTATACTCTTTGGATTGATAATTAAAAGCGTGTATCCCCACTATATGCACTTGTGAGGGGATTGAGGTATAGTCTCTTTCTCCGCAAGTCCCTAAGTTGATACTTAGGTCAACACACTTTTTGGCGCCGTTGCCGGGGAGTGACGAATCAAACCGAGGCTTTCGTGTGATGGTAAGTAGCTTTTTGCATTGAAGTAAGTGGAGGAGTGGAAATCTTCTCTTCTTTGGTAAGTCATTTTCAGCCGCACTTGCTACTTCTCATTCTTGGAGTGTGTGTAGTGAGTTGACAGATTAGGGAAGTGAGTAAGGAGTAGAGTAGGAGTGAGTAGAGAGTGGACCAAGTCATTAGAATAGATTTTAGTTTTGTTCAGAAAAGTTTCCTTTTTGTAGGCTAGAAAACTCCAAGTATAAAAGCCAAAAAAAATCATTTGAAAAATCACTTGTTTGAACAAGTATCGTGAGATTGAGCGTCGAGTATCGTGAGCAACTGAGTATCGTGGCAGAGCTTGTGGAGTGCATTTGAGCTAGGAAAGGTGCTAGAAGAGTGTGTCAGAGCTTCAGAGGTGAGCCATTCCATTGCTAGTTCCTTCTAATCCTTCAAAAAATTCATCATCAGTGTAAACGATCTGCGCTAAGTATCGTTAGAGCTTTCAGGGGGCAAAAAGCGGTGTTTTGATTGATACAGAGAGTGAGGATAAGAGAGAAGAGCTAGGTGAGCAAGGGGGTAAAATCAAAACTTCAAAAACATTTGTTAAAATTTGTCTAAGGGTCAAGTATCATTTTACTCCCGCGGTTGAGTATCGCGATACTTCACAAGTATCGTTTTGCTCCTGTGGTTGAGTATCGCGATATTTCCCATCGATCGTGTATCGTTTCATACCGATCGCGATATTTGGTCAGAGATCGTTTTTCCAGCGATCGTTGATCGTGTATCGTGGATTGAGTATCGTTTCGTGCCGATCGCGATACTTGAGAAGTATCGTTTGGTCAAAGATCGCGATACCTGACAAGTATCGTGTATCGTTGGATCAGCGATCGTTTGCGAGGGATCAAGTATCGTGGTGCTGAAGTATCGTCGATCGTTTTTAGCCAAGTATCGTTTGGTTCAAATATCGTGTATCATCTGATCTTCAGAGATCGCGATATTTGCCAGGTATCGTGTATTGACGATTGTTTCAGTCAGATATCGTGTATCGTGGGATTCCAAGTATCGTCGATCGTTTTCAGCCAAGTATCGTTTGGCCCAGAGATCGTCTAGAGCAAAGATCGCGATACTTCCCATATATCGGGTATCGTCTATTTCCAAGTATCGTTTCCCTTTGAGTATCGTGTATCGCCTGAGACCAGATATCGTGTATCGTTTACTTTCAGGTATCGATATCGTTTCACTCAGCGATCGGTATCGTTTATCAGGTATCGCGATATTTGTCAAGTATCGGTATCGTCTAGCCGGTATCGCGATACTTGTCAGAGATCGTGTATCGCCTGAACCTAGAGATCAGGTATCGTGTATTTTTGGAGACAAGTATCGTGTGCTGACAAAATTCTTTGTTACTCCATTCTTTCCAACCCAATTCTTCTAGACATTTTTGACCTATTGTGAAGAGTGCTTAAGACCAAAGGGTATCAAGATCTAATCAGAACTCTTAAGTGGATGAACCTAAGATCCGGAAGAACCCTAGGAAGCCGAAGAAGTGTAATTTCCTCCGTAGGGAGTGTAGCCGAGCCAACTAGCCGTTCACATTATTCTGAAACCTCCAGTGAGTCAGAAGGAGAAATTCCCATGGCTTCAGAGGATATGCAAAACACTGTACCCATGATTGGCATGATGTCAATCATTGAGGGAGAATACAGAACCTCCTTGGAGTATGTGAACACCAACCACAACGAGATCCCTATCTATTTGGATGGCTTAAACAGATCGGTGGCCAGGTTACAGAAAGCATCAGAAGCCTACATAGTGCCTAGACCAGCAGTCAAGTACTTAGGAGGACTGTACATGGACAAACAAGATATCCAATACATGGTCACAGAACACCCGGAAATCATTAATGAGCGTGGTGAAGAAAATAATGCTTCAAGCTTAAATGGAGGTGGAAACGAAGAGAAAGTAACTACTCCTAGAGGGAGATCTACAATTACTAAAATTTGGAGAGGAGACCTGATTCCCCAGGATGACACTCTAATAGATGTATATTTGATCAACGGGATGGAGCACCTGCTCAGAGCCCATTCCTCTATATGGGAAGCTGCTCCTAATCCAGTTACCATCTATGAGTTACAGGATCCTGAGTTCCCCACCATCATCACATATTTGGATAAAAATCACAGAAGATATTGGCCAATAACAGAATTAGAGAGAGCTGAGTTGAAATATCAGAAAATCCCAGTGTTCCCCCCAGGGACCAAGCCACTACTTCACGGAATCCACTTGGAACATCTCAGAATGATTCATATCAACAGTCGGGACAAACACAACAAACCCAGATCCCCGTCAGACCACATGTGCAATTTGCAATGCCTGCCATTAATCCTAACTACCGGCCACAACCAGCTATTGACCCAAGACATGAAGTTCATGCTCCAGTCAGACCACAGGTAGTGAGAGGACCAGGCATACCAATAGGAAGACCAATTTTCTCGGTGATGCCTAGACAACCTGAAGCAGGAAGGAGATTAAGGCCGATCCAAGTTGCCAAGTGCATGAGAAATCACTATGATGGCTCTAGTGAACCTTACAATCACATAGCAGAATTTAAACAAGTAGTTAGAGCCGAGTAGGTAGATGACTTCCTGATTCAGTATGAGTCTTTTGGCCTTACCTTGTCAGACACAGCTTTGGCTTGGTTTCAGCCATTGGACCCGAATACCTTTCAGAACATGGAGCAGGTATATCAAGAAATGATTGAAGAATTTACCAAATCAAGAATTAAAAATAATTCTTCGTCATTAATCCACAGCTTCAAACAAGTCCCTACCGAGTCAGTGAGATTGGCAGCAAGGAGATTCAAACAGTATGTAGATAGATGCCCGGTAGAAGAGAGACCGACGCAAAACAAAATGGTATCCTTGTTCTTGGAAGGACTATTGAACGGAACCTTGAGGTCATTAGTGTATGTAAAGAGGGTTCAAACTTTGCAAGAGTGTATGAAGGAATGTATAGACCTAGAAGATAACCTTGCTGAAGATTTGAAAATACCTCCAGGTAGTTTGAAAAGCGAAGAGTCAGCCAGTAGCACATCAAATTCTAAAAACAATGTGGAGGAAATAGCAGATTTAGTAGCAAAAAAACTGAACGTTCAAGGACAGAGGAATTATCCCACTAATCCTATGAGACTGCCTATGCTTAGAAGATGTATGCAGTGCGGAGGAGATCATCCTTCTCATTTGTGTACCAGGGGAGTAGTCTCACCACCTGCCTATGCTCCTCATAGACCCTCTGTCCCCGGACCGCTACAATACTGCAGTATAGAGCAGAGATATACAAACCATAGCACCGAGAACTGCCCTTACAATAGGCAAACCAGACCCACCCAGCCTTATGTGAGACCATATGGATACCCGCAGAATCAACAGGGAGGTGAAGCCTGTAGATATCCTTCTTATCAGCCGCAGGCACCAATACCACGACCATACGCATATTAGGGATATACGCAACCACAACCAGTACTAGGACAACAACCGCCCCACCCTCAGAACGTTGTCCTAGTTAAGATAGCACAACCAGAAGAAAATCTAGAGAGGGCTATAGTGCCAGCCACACCTTTGACTAGTAGTGAACCATATGACTCATTTTATGACCCTAGTCAAGGAGCATACCCTAGTTATGAGAGCTCAATAATGGAATATGGACAACTGCATGAACCATATGTTTATGGCATGGAAATACCAGATGGTTCATCCAATTATGAGCAGGAGTATGTATCCTTAATGTACACAGCTCCTAGAGCAACCATGCCACCTCGACCAATGAATAGACAGCCTGTACCCAGAGGACCATGCTACAGATGTGGAGGTGACCACTATATCAGAGAATGTACATTACCAAACCCACCACCACCACAACGAATTTGGGAAGGCTACTGTAGCGATTGTGGTAAGGAACATCTTTTCAGAGATTGTCCTAAGAACCCCAACAAAGTCACATCTAACGTGCAGATTAATGTGATAGAAGTGATTGAATCATCAGGGAGTGACAAAGAGTACACTGTACCTTTAAAGGCCATAACAAGAGCCAAGACTAGAGAGAATCCTGATAAAACAGATGAGAGTAATCAAAGTGACAAAGAGGGGAATATAACCATCCCTCACAGAGTAGAAGACTCCGAAGAACCAGAGAAAAGTATCGCCAGTAAAAGATCCCAGAGATGGAAGAACCGGAGAGATAGGATAAAAGAAAAAAAGTTATTACAAAGGAAGGAAAATGAAAAGAGTAAACAGAAACCAACAAAGGAATCGCAAGTGGAAGAAGAAAATAAAAATGAGAATAAAAGGGAGGAGGTAGGATCAGTATTAGCAGATCCTATGCCTGAAGAATTAGCCATGTGGATTCAGGCATATAAGGCGAGAATAAAAGCAGGACCTACCGTAGAGCAACATGAGAGAGAATATCCGAGAGGCGACTTAGAGAAAGAAAGGTTAGAAATATGCAAGAAATTGATAGAAATTGCGCAACAAACCTTAGAAAAACCTGCATCGCCTCTACCAAATACCCGAATTTCTGAAGAAAAATTCCAAGAGTGCCTAAACACTCAGGAAAAGCCTGAAGTATATAGACCACAAAATGAAGAACATGGTGTTGAGGGAAAGGAAGGATCCATAGTCCCCGAAGTAGAAGGAGACTGGACTAAGGATCTATGGGCACGAGTGCAAGAGGACAAATGGAAAAAGGTAGAAGGAATGGAACCGCCCTTTGAAGAATTAGAAGCAGAAAATGAAATAGAGGGGTCAATACCTGAACTAAATTCAGAAGAAATTTTTCCGATGGATGCAAGTGACAAGGAAGATGTAAAGGAACTGCCCAACTACAACGGGGAGTACGAGCACAATTCAGAATTGTATCGCATTCCATCAATAACGAGACGGGAAACGAACCCTTCAGTTCAAACATCGGAGATCATACAACATCTTAGAGAGGTAAAAATCCCATGTACCCTAACGTTCGAAGAACTGTTAAAGGTAAAACCACACTTAAAAGAGAAATTGATCAATCAATGGGAAGTCAAGGAGGAAAAGAAAGAGATAGCTGACGAAGTAAAAACAGTGAGAATTCCAGTGGATAAGGTAGGAGACTTTAGTGAAGGAGATGAAGGAAATACATGCCTTCCAATCACCTATAGGGGTTACACGACCAAAGCCATTCTAGATTCAGGAGCTGGTGTTGGCATTGCTACCAAAGAAATTTGGGAGAAATGGGGACAACCAGCATTAAGACCAACGCGCATGAAAATACAAATGGCAGATGGACATACGGAGAGACCCTTAGGATTGTTGGAACGAGTAGTCTTCACTACGTGTGGAGTGGAATTTGAACATACTTTAGCAATATGTCACTTCGAAAGGCCAAGCAATTATGAAATGATCTTGGGAAGGCCCTTCATGAGACAGCTAAAGGTCATACAAGATTGGGGAAAAGATGCAGTATATCTACAACACGCAGGAACCACCACTAGGATAAACCTACATACACACACTTATCAAGATGTGCCACCTCTGCAATGGAATCAAATCCATAAAGAGGAAGACGATCAATCTGTTCATAGTGCAGGTTCTAGTGATCAATCCTGGATGAACGAGGACACTCATCTATGGATATGTCAAGCTGCAAAGAAGGAAGAAGAGAGAAGAAAAGGATGGCAGCAGAAACAAGGAATAGTTAGGTCTGTACAAGATCCAGCCTATATGCCACAAGTATTTCCGGATGAAGAATTCGAACCTCACGGTTGGATGGAAATCTTAGCCACCCTCGATGTCTGTGTAAACGAAGAAGTGGTGACCATGAATGAATGTATCGATGAGGAAGGTTATGATGTTAGTCTGTATATGGTAGTCCTTCAGGAGGCAGAAGAAGGAGAAGTGATCGAGAAAGACTGGAAGGAGGACTACGAGAGCATTGAAATGGAACCTGAACCCATGGATCTAGGGATTGGTACCACCAACATGGAGATCACGGCCAATGAAACACATAAGGAACTCACACCAAAAGGGGAATTAGAAGTTGAAAGGGAATTAGAAGATGAAGAAAACAAACTCCAAGACCAATTTGAAGTACCAGCCCATTTCAAAAAATACGAAGTAGAGGAGAGGAAAATTGCTATTCAAATGCCTAAAAGAGAAGCACAACCTGGAATAGCATATGATAATAAGGAACAAACCAAGAAAATAGTGGTAACCATGGAAGGAGGAGAAGAACGGTGTACCTTCATAGGACAGGATGTCTCATTAGAAGAAGAACAAGAGTTAATTCGTCTCATAAGAGAATACCGGGATGTCTTTGCTTGGACTTATAAGGACTTAAAGGGAGTAGATCCATCTATATGTGCGCATAGAATCCCCATGACATCCGAAGCCAAACCTTCAAAACAGAGACCATATACCTATAATGACGTGTATTCAGCCAAGATAAAAGAAGAAATAGATAAGTTGTTAGATGCTGGATTCATCTACGAAATTGAGCACACGGAATGGGTATCACCCTTGGTGGTTGTACCAAAGAAGAATGGAAAGTTAAGAGTGTGCATCAATTTGAAAAAAGTGAACGCCGCAACCATAAGGGATAGCTATCCCTTACCAATCACTGATCATCTCTTGGAAAGGGTAGCAGGGAAGGAAGTTTATAGTTTTCTGGATGGCTTTTCAGGGTATAATCAGGTAGCCATTGCTCCTGAGGACCAACATAAGACAGCATTTGCAACTGAATGGGGAGTATACGCCTTTAGAGTCATGCCTTTTGGCTTAACGAATGCCCCAGCTACTTTCCAAAGATTGATGTGTCATGTGTTCAAAGAATTTCTGAGAAAAAGTATGGAGGTATACGTGGATGATCTTTGTACATATTCGGCTATACGATCAGAGCACATCCCTGAACTTAAAAAGATTTTTGCTAAATGTCGACAATATCGAGTATGCCTCAATCCTGAAAAATGCGTCTTCATGGTGCGACAAGGGAAAATCTTAGGACATATTGTTTCTAAGAATGGAATTTCCACAGATGAAGACAAAATTAAAGTAATTTTGGATTTACCAAGACCTAAAACTGCTAAAGAAGTTCAAGCATTTATGGGACATTGTGGTTACTATCGAAGATTCATACATATGTACGCCATAATTGCTAGACCTCTTTATGCATTATTGACTCTATTTAATTGGACCGAAGAATGTGAAAAAGCCTTTAATGAGTTAAAGAATCGATTGAGTTCAGCACCCATCCTTCGAGTCCTCAACTGGAATAAACCGTTTCACATCCATGTGGATGCTTCCAAGTTTGCCATTGGTTGCATCTTAGCTCAACGAGCTGACACAGGAAAATTAGACCACCCGATAGCCTATGCCAGTAGACAGTTAAATCAAGCGGAACGCAATTATACTACTACAGAGAGAGAAGGCCTAGGGATGGTATACGCAGTCAAGAAATTCAGACATTACTTACTGGCAAACAAATTCAAATTCTTCATTGATCATCAAGCCCTATTGTACTTAGTCAACAAGCCTTGCAATACAAGACGACTAGTACGGTGGTTTTTATTGCTAATGGAATTTGATTTTGAGGTAATAGTCAAGAAAGGAAACACCCACATAAGGGCAGACCATTTATCTCGAATGACCCATGGAGAACCACCCATAGGAGTACCCGATGACCTACCAGATACTTATCTTTTTAACCTGGAAGTATGTCCTCAGTGGGCAGAAAAATTGATCCCGATACTTACACATGGACCTAAAGATGGGATCATGCCAAACCAAATGCAAGATCTCTGGAAGACTAAAAACCTTCACATCATTGCGGGGAGTTTGTACCACCAGGATTCAAGCGGATTACTAATGAGATGCGTAGAAGAAGAGGAACAAGAAATGTGGCTTTAGAAAGCACACATAAATCAATGGAACACTCACTTGAATGCAAATGGAACGTGGCAAACACTGAAGAGATTTGGCATATACTGGCCAACCATGCAACGAGATGCACATAACTATGTGTCAACCTGTCAAACCTGTCAAGAACAAATCCCAGACGAGAACTCTACATTATGCTATTCTACAATAGCACCAAGGTGGAGCATGCCTCTAGTAAAGTTCTTGAAAACTCGAGAGTACCCTGACGGAGCTACCTTGGCAAGGAAGCGTGCTCTTGAAGAGCAGAGTAAAGATTATGTCATCATAGGAAAACAACTCTTTAAACGGGGGAAAGATAACCAATTAAGAATGTGCATTCATGAAAATGAATATCTCTCTGTCTTAGAGATGGCCCATACAGGAGCTGCAGGAGGACACTTCTCTGCAGACAAAACAGCAAAAATGATCCTCTTTGCTGGAATGTGGTGGCCAACTCTACATCAAGACGCCATAACATATGTGCAGCGGTGTGATACTTGTCAACGAACGAAATATCCTATTAGAAGAGATGAGATGCCACTTAAACCCATGATGAGTGCTAGAGCTTTCACGAAGTGGGGAATAGACTTTATAGGACCTATTAGCCCACCAGCAAAAGGTTCACATGCAGAATACATAATTGTAGCCACAGATTACCTGACCAAATGGGTTGAAGCAAAGGCAACAACAAAGAATGACGCAAGAACTACAGCCAAGTTTCTCTTCGAGAACGTCTTCACTAGATTTGGACTACCTATAGAGATTGTGAGTGATAGAGGTATGCACTTTGTTAATGAAGTGATAGAAGCCTTATTGAATGAATTCTTAGTAATTCATAAGAAATCTGCTCCTTATCACCCACAAGCAAATGGACAAGCAGAAAGTTCAAATAAAATCTTGTGTACTGTTCTCACCAAAATTGTCAACAACGGTAGATCAGATTGGGATAAGCAGTTACACCATGCTTTATGGGCATTCCGAGTAGCCTATAAAACTGCAATAGGCACTACTCCTTTTAACTTAGTGTATGGACAAAACGCTATTTTGCCAATTGATTTCTTGGTTCCCACTCTTAGAGTTGCAACTACTTACGAGTGGACCAGACATGAATTATCAGCACAATTGGACCAAATAGAGAAACTTCATGAAACTAGGTTACAAGCAGTAGCGGGTATTTACGCTGCGAAAAGACGACAAAAAGCCTATTTTGATGCGCATATCAAAGACAAAAAATTGAAGGAAGGAGATTTAGTTTTGGTATACACTTTGAAACAACATGCTAAGAAATTGCAAAAGAGAGGATATGGCCCATTAATCATCAATCGTCTAGCTACAAGTGGAGCCATCAGTTTAGCAACCTTAGATGGAGATGTGTTACCAAACTACATCAGTGGGTGTCGAGTAAAAGAATACCTAGAACCATTAACTGAAGAAACTATGTCTCGATTACTCAAAGGTAAAAACAGACGCTTAGAAGAGGAAAGAATACGGGAAGAAGCAAGACAAGAAGCATTGGAAAGGATAAAGAAACGAAAAGAGTGGATGAGAGAGCGAGATGAAAGATATCGTCAAGGAGAAGAACTCATCCCGATGGCTAATTATAGAGCCACTCAAAACCTAGGATCGCATAGAACACAACCCTATCTAAATTTGGGAGCCGGAAAAACGGAGTATCACTTGGTAAATGCTCTTATTGACACAGGTGCCGCTGTAAGTTGCATTAAGTTTTCTTTGACCCAAAAACTCAAAGAGACAATACGCCCATCAATGGCCCAGTTGATAGGAATAGGAGGAACAATTACTCAGTGCATAGGAGAGATCACCTTACCATTGCATCTTGGTAACAACACCATGGAACAAAAACTGTTAGTGTGTCATGACCAAGATTTACTTGAGGAAGTGGTGTTAGGTCAAGATTGGATTTACGAATACGAGGTGACCATTCAATTGGCACTAGGATATATCTCATCCAGAATAGGACATCGTGAAGTATTCAGTTTGCTAGATGAGCGACCACTAAAATCGGTGAGCACGGAGCAAACAGTTCAATATAATGAACAAAGTCCTCAATGCATGATCTCTAGCACTATAGATACACCTTCATCGAGTACTATATGTGCAGACACAGTGAATTCTGCTTGCACACCTTGTTCCAGTCTAGCAAGTCTTGAGAGTATCACTCAAACTGAAATCAACCTAACTGAAACACCCTGCATCAAAGAGACTATGCCTCAGAGTAATTCAAAACCTGTCACCATTAAAACATACCCTATTCCATATTCTAACCAAGTGTGGATCAAGAAAGATCAAGTGAAGGAGTATCTACAAAGACAAAAGCACAACCAACAGCAGAACAAACGAGCAAAGCAAAAACCAACTCCGTCTGAAATAGCGAGATAATCGACACGTTACTACAATTTGGATTCCAAAAAAAGTCGTAGCCGCCCAGCAAGATCGATCACAGATATGGGTTCCGAAGTCTTGCATCCCAAGGCAAAACATCCGAAAGGATGATCCTCGAAACAAGAAGGACCAATGCAATCCACCGGCAAAACAACCACAGAAAAAGAGATACTAGAGAAAAAAAGAGTCTGTAAAGGCAGCCCGAGACGTGCCGAGAGTCATAAATCAGAGGAAACAGACTTACAAAAAGGAGGAAAGGGCCACATGCAGTAGAAGTGGGCAACATACAACGAAGCCCAACACAACGAGGCAAATCTGGATGCCGAAAGACAAATTGTACAGCATGCATACGCCAACTACGTCCAATTGCACACATATGGAGTTGTCGAGATCCAAAGTATGCATGATAGGGCCACATTACAAGGCCAAGCATTCGGCACAGTCTTCTTCTATTTCAAGATAGTCAAGCACATTTTCCTAATAGGGAAATAGGAGAGCACTTGTACATATCTTAAGAAAATACTCCAAAAATTTTCAATAACCGCTTCGGCTATGGATTAACCTTTCTGTTTTCTTTTCAGCAAAAAATATAAAAATACATAAAAATGTGTAAAGTCCAGGTATTACCTTTCTCTCACACACGGGAAAGGGAAGGCACCATGCACTCGGAGCAACATCGAACTATTAACCAACATAGGGAGGAGGATTTCTGAAAACATATGGATACTAATTCAACCTCTATATTGAGTGCAGATGGCTTCCACTGATTCCGAATCTACACAGCAAGAAGAGGTGCAACTTCTTCCATTGGAATCAGTAACAAAAGCAAGAGGTCACTGGTTCAGAGATGATCAACCAGTGGCAGAACTAATCTTCATGGCTACAATCAAAATCATGGACACGGATCATTACTTCCCAATCATGTCCCAGGATTTCAAGACAATCATACAAGGACTACCTCATATCGAGGACGTATGGACACAAGCAGGAATAGAGGCATTTCTTAAACTGCCTATCTATGTGCCAGACTTTCAGAGATGTGCACAGGTAATGAACACCATGCAGCCTGCTGCGACAAAGATCTCAGTTCCAGAAGCGCAAGTATTGGACAAAGTCGGGACATGGAAGACCATTCAATTCACACATGAATTGATTAATAAAGCTTTTGGATGGAATCAAGCAGGCACTACTAGTGTGAAAGAAGAATGCCATGATCCCAAGAAGAGGTCATTCCTGGAAATTAACAGAATTGACATAGAGGATGTTGTACGACTGGTACATCAACATTTTTGTTTTCCCAGCATGCACAGGTATACAGCTCCACAGAAAATTGTAGTCCAATTACTATCACATGCCATGAGGCAAATTGGAAACAAAGTCAATCTAACGGGGTATGTCCAAGAAAGACTGTTTGAAGCACAAAAGAAGTGGGGGCAAAAGAAGTTTTTAAATGGCAGTTCAGCTCTTACATTGTTGATTTATGAAGCTTTAGAAATGAAGAACTGTTTGAGAGAGATGCCAACTTCGGACGGACTAGCAAGGTATGTCAAGTCAGCGACGGTCCCGACAGAGACGAAGAGGGGGAGAGTGTTGCAGAGCTAAAGAGCGCACAAAGCAGAGAAAAAGACGGGCCCCAAAATTTTTCCGATTTGGACTTCATATTTTTGTACCATAATCATTCTTGTAACATATTTTCCGTTGTAAAGGCACTAGAGGAGTCCTCTAGATGCATCCCCACAGAAGATTAGAAGCTTACCCATGTAAAATAGTAGAAATTTAGTCTTTTAGTGAATAAAGTGCCGGTCTCTTGTGTGAAAGGACCATTTTTAGGGCACTAGTATATAAGTCAAATGTGACTCTTTGTAAACGACTTTTTGCCATTGTGAGAAGAGAGAGCACAGAAATTCGAATTTGTGTCTTCCTCCCTCCTTATCTTCTTCTTCGTGAGCTTGTATGCATGTGTATTGCTTGGAAAGAGTGCTTGTGAGTGTTGTCTATCCATGAAAGTGTTTCTTTGCTGTAGGAAAGGTGTGTGCGAAGTGCAGGAAGTGCTGAAGTGTAGGAAAGTATTCCCGCGACTCAGTATTTCGCTCATAACTTGAAGTAGGAGCGTCGGAATTGAGTGAAACCACTGCCATTGGATGCGTCTTCTCGAGAGCTTCGAAATGCATATGCTATTTGCTATATTTGGAGTTCAGAGCTGGGAGAAAAGTCCAAAATACTGACGGTTGCTGCACCAAGTATCGTTTCGCCTTGACCAACAGTTGGAGCTTGTTTGGATAAGTCTTTGTCTCATTTACATTCTTTGAGTAATTCATTTGCATTGACCATTACATGATTGCATGTCTTCATACACTCGGCTAGGTTTGTATACTCTTTGGATTGATAATTAAAAGCGTGTATCCCCACTATATGCACTTGTGAGGGGATTGAGGTATAGTCTCTTTCTCCGCAAGTCCCTAAGTTGATACTTAGGTCAACATATAGTTTCGCTCAGCTGCATTCAACTGTCTACTCGCATAGGCAATGGGAAGATCCATATTACCTTCACCAGTAGGTTGTGCAAGCACACATCCAATGGCATAATTGGATGCATCCACATGCACATGGAAGGGCTTATTCCAATCTGGTGTAGTCAAGATTGGTGCTGAGCATAATCGCCGTTTGAGCTCATTGAAAGAGTTCTCACATTCCTCAGTCCACTCAAAATTTGTCAAAAGTCTGTACAGAGGCTTTGCAATGATGGCATACATGTGAATGAAACGTCGGTAATAACCACAATGCCCCATGAAGCTTGCACTTCCTTGACATTCTTTGGCCTAGGTAGTTCTGCAATAGCCCTCACCTTCTCTTCGTCAGTGGAGATGCCGTTCTTTGACACTATGTGTCCTAAAATCTTGCCTTGCCTGACCATGAAAACACACTTTTCTGGGTTCAGGCAGACTTGATATTCTCTACATTTGTCAAAGATTTGCCTGAGTTCAGGTATATGTGTTTGTCTAATGTTGGAATGAGCACATAGATCATCAACATAGACTTCCAAATTCTTTCTTAGGAACTCTTTAAACACATGGCACATCAATCTCTGGAAGGTTGCGGGAGCATTGGTAAGCCCGAATGGCATTACTCTAAAGGCGAATATGCCCCACTCTGTGGCAAAAGCCGTTTTATGTTGATCTTCTGGTGCAATGGCCACTTGATTGTAGCCAGAGAACCCATCTAGGAAGCTGTACACTTCCTTGCCGGCTACCCTTTCTAATAAATGCTTGGTGATTGGAAGCGGATAACTATCCCTGATAGTGGCTGCGTTAACCTTCTTCAAGTTAATGCATACACGTAATGTACCATTCTTTTTGGGCACCACTACAATGGGGGATACCCATTCAGTGTGCTCAATTTCATAGATAAATCCAGCTTCAACCAAGCGGTCTATCTCTTCTTTGATCTTGGTAGCATAGTTGTCATTGTATGTGTATGGCTTTTGTTTTGAGGGTCTGGCCTCTATGGTCATGGGAATCGTATGTGAGCATATGTCTGGGTCCACTCCTTTCAAATCCTTGTAACTCCAAGCGAATACATCTCTATATTCTCTTAGCAAGGCTATCAGCTCATGCTCTTCTTCCTTAGTGAGGTCATGTCCTATGTAACTGCACCTCTCTTCTCCTTCTTCTATGGCTACCACTATTTTCTTGGTGGTTTCTTTGTTATCATAGGCCTCTCCCGATTGCGCCTCTCATTTAGGCATTTTAATCATGACTCTCCTGTCATCTATCTCATACTTCTTAAAATTTTTCGGGACCTCAAACAAAGATTCTTCCTCTTCTGGTGTGACTTCTCTCTTCTTTCTTTTCTTTCCTTCTTCCTTAGGGGTTACATGTGTGGCTAGCCTTACATCCTTTGTAAGCTCTCCGTGCTTCTGGGGTTGAAATTCTACTTCATAGAAGTATTCTTCATCTGATGCAAAAGGTGGGTCCATAATGATTGACTCTAGATCGGAGTCACTCGCATCCTCAAATGCATCAGGGCTAGGTTCACACTCTTCTAAAACTGCCTCTCCCATGATCGGCTCTATGGAGAAGACTGAAAGGTCATAGCCATCCTCATCACAGTGAGGTGTCCATTGTTCTTCATTGAAGGCTACATCCATTGTTGCTAGAATTTCTGCCCAGCCGTGAAGTTCAAATTCTTCGTCTGGAAAAACTACAGGTGCATAGGCTGGGTCTTGGATTGATCTATGGGTTTCTTTTGCACCTACCTCCCTGACTTTTTCTCTCTTCTCTTCTTCTACTGCTACCTTACACATCCATAAGTGAGTGTCTTCATGCATCCATGAGGATCCTGATCCTAGGGAATGCACCGATTTTGTATCATCTTTGGCTCTATGGATGGGGTTCCATTGGATAGGAGGGACATCTCTATGAGAGTAATCCTTGAGATTGACTTTGGTTGTAACACCTAAGTGCTGCAAATACAAGGAATTGGTTCCCCAATCCTGTACCACTTGCAACTGCCGCATAAATGGTCTTCCCAAAATCATCTCATAGGCTTGATTTTTGCTAAGTCACAGATAGCAAATGTGTGCTCAAACTCTACACCACAAGTAGTGAGAGTTATTCCCTCTAGTAGTCCTAAGGGTCTTTCTATGTGACCGTCAGCCATCTGCAATTTCATTCTCGTTGGCCTAAGTGCTGGCTTGCCCCAATGCTTCCATAGGGAAGTGGTAGCAATTGCAACTCCTGCACCTGAGTCCAAAATTGCTTTGGTTGTGTATCCCTGATGGTTAACTGGGAGGTAGGTATTTCCTTCTTCTCCTTCACTCATGTCTCCTATCTTATCTAAGGGTATTTCTGGCACTGTTCTCTGGGATCCTACCTAGGAACGAGGTTTTGCTATCTCGGGCACTTGATTGGCTACATGTTTCCACACTTCTGGTCTAACCTTAAGTAGCTCTTCTAAGGTGAGGTTGCACTGCACTTTAGTGTTTTTCACTACCTCTGTGTTCCTAGGTATGACTCAATCTTCAATTCGTACCATGACCGTGGGTGCTCTCATACAGGTGGACTTAACTTCCCATGGGCCTATGAAATGGGGTAGTTCCTATAAAGAATTAGACTCGAAGTCTAATCTTTCTTGAGATTGGGCACTCTCCTGCTCTCCATAAATGGAAGGAAGGTCTTGTGGGAATTGATCGTGTGTGTCATCCACCAGTTCAATGGGAGGAGGAACTTCACTCTCTTTAGCCCATTTCTCTTCTTGAATCTCTAGCAAGAATTCTGGTGTGTATTGATTCATAGAAGAAGAGGTGTCTAGTTTAGTGGAGTTAGGCACATAAACTTCCTTGGGAGGAATGCTTATTCTATCACTTGCCCTCTCCTTAGCCTGGCAGGTGGCTCCTTTTCCAGACTTTGCAAGTAACCCCTCCAATCTATCCAATAGACCATCAAAGTGCAATGGTGTTCTGATGGGGTTAGAGCCATTGAACAAACGACTGGCTTCAAACATGGCTTGCGCCAACTCGACCATTTTAGCACAAAGCTTTGTTCGCTCTATCTCTAGATCGGCTCTAGGGTAACATTTCTCAAGATCTGTTACATTGGGCCCTTCTTGAATTCTGGCTTGATATGCTTTAAGCATCATGTCTAGATCTTCAGGAGTGGGATCGGCTAAGACTGATCCTACTCGGGGTGGTGGTTGGGTTACGTGTGGTGGATTGGTGGGTGGAGGAATGGAGGGTGAAGGGGATGGTAGTGGCGGGGATGTGTGAGAGTGCGTTTGAGATGTGATTTCTATGATTTTGGCTTTGGTTTCTCGTAGGCTTTCCTCAAGTTCGCTTATCTTTCTTGCCCATTGCCTTTTCATACGTTCACGGCTATCTCTCCAAGCTCTTGTCCTCTTCTTATTCTGGCTCTCAGTATCACTAACCTCCGCATTCTTTTCCTGGCCTGAGTCTTGGTTTTGAGGAGTGATTTTTGGCATATTATTAGGATTCTTTGGGCAGTCTCGTAAGAGATGCTCGTTTCCACACTCCTGGCAATAGCCCTGGATTGTCACTCACTGGGGTTGTGTAGGTGGAGGCAAGGGACAATCACGAATGAGATGATCTCCCTGACATCTGTAGCATGGCCCTCTAGGAAATGGAGGTCTTACCTACCTAGATTGAGGTCTAGGGTTGGGGTTCGCGTACATGACATTCGCATACTCTGTCTCCCAAATAGGTTCACTCGGTTCCTCACTGTAGTAAGACTCACCATGTTCAGGAGACTGCATGTAGTAAGTCTGAGGACTATCAACATGTGTAGAATCAAAGCTATGGTCACTGGGATCACTTTCTGAGATTAATGGTGTTACTGGGACTATAGCTCTATTCAGGTTTTCTTTTGCAGCAGCATACTTTACTGGAATCACATTAGTAGGAGCAGGTGGTTGCTGTGCTAGCACTGGCTGGGGTCTCAGTTGGGCCTGATATTGCGGTTGGTAATTTTGCTGAGGCCTAGTATACTATTGTGGTGAATATTGACCCTGGTATCTGCCTTGTTGAGGGTATGGCGGAGGGTAGGTTTGCCTAACCGCTTGCTTATTGTATGGGCAGTCTTGTGCTGAGTGATTTGTGTACCTTCGCTCTATGGTGCAATATTGGAAGCTAGGATTCACTTGGGGTTGAGCCGTGATGGGACATGCGTTTGCCATATGGTCACCACCACAAGTATAGCACCTCTTTACTGGGGCAAATCTAGGAATTTGTTTACTAGAGACACCTAGTTTTTGAGCTACTTTTTCCGCAAGTTCCTCAATTGATGTGGATTGTGAGGAAGAGAGGCTAGAGGTACTATCTGAATCTTTGTAGATTTTGGAAAGCTCTAACTCCTCCCCTAGGTTATCCTCAATATCGATGCACATGCGTACACATTCTTCTATAGTCCGGGGGTCCTTCAAGTACACATATGATCTCAATTTGGTACTTAGCAATCCATCCAAGAATAAAGCCACTTGCTTAGCAGCCGTGGGTAACTCAGGACCAGGACATCGCTCAAGATATTGCCTAAATCTTCTTCCTGCAAGTCTCACAGTCTCTTGCGGGGTTTGCTTGAAGCTATATATCAATGAGGAAGTTGTTGGCATACAAGTCAGATGAAGAGCATACTAGCGCAACGGAGGAGTCATGCACAATACGGCAACAAGGCCCAATCATTTTTTCCATGGACCATTTACAACTCAAGTGATTTTAATCACTACACAAACATTGTAAATTCCGTTTTTGGTAGAATAGACTCCATTTTGTGCAAGCCGAGGAGTCCTCGAGCTTGAGGAGTATTAGAACTAGCTACATATCAATTTTCATAATTTTTAGACTCTGTTTGAGCCCTCAAATAGGCTCTAGAACCTAATTTTTAACTAGGCCGGACACTAGGTCTGGACAAGACCAAAGCTAGTTAGAAAACTATAAAAAGAGCTAGAGAGCTCATTTTTGAGGTTAGATTGTTTGTGAATTGAGCTTATGTAAGAGACTTTTTGACTAATGCAAAGAACTCCATTGTTCCTCTCCTTGTTCTTGCCTTGTGTGCGCGTGTGTGTGTATGTGTGTGCATGCTTGTGTGCTTCTCACTCACACACTTGTGCCTTCACTTGCTCATAGTCTTCATACTAGTCCTCATGTCTCCACGGATTGACAATTATGAGGTGAATCTTCTCACGTTGGTACTCACCATTGTGCTAGAGTGACACCAAATTTGGCGCCGTTGCCGGGGAGAGAGCTTCGAGGACGAGCGTGTGATGGTAAGACGTCGAGTTGAGACATTGGAGTTATAGGTAATATCCTTCCTTCTCTTTATTTTTCTTCATTTTTTCCTTACTTTCGCATCACCATCATCATCCCCACCATCTCCCACCTCCATCTCCATCTCCACAAAAAATTTCAGTTTTTTTGTCATATTACACTCCCCACCTCATTTCCCTCATTTCATTGTGAGAGAGAGCGAGAGAGAGCTTGCATGCTATCTATTTTTGGTGTGTTTTTGAGCTTTTGTTGCAGGAACTAGCTGTACCACCTTCTCCAGCAGTGTGCGCAGGTACGACAGACTCTGCACAGGTCCCGGGACGACGACCTCTGTCTGTCGCGACAGACAGAAAAACTTAATATTTTGTGAATGCGTGTTTGGCACGGTAACCTACACTATTAGAGCACTCCAAATCACTAGAAGTTTCTCAAAAATTTGCGTTTTTTCAGTCTATCGCGACAGACACCGTCTATCGCGATAGACACCGTCTATTGCGACAGACAGAGACCCACGATAGACCCCGTCTATCGCGACAGACACCTGTCTATCGCGACAGACCAAATTCCACGACAGATCCAGTCTATCGCGACAGAGCAAATCACGACAGATGACAAACAGGGTCTATCGCGACAGACCACTCTATCGCGACAGACACCGTCTATCGTGACAGACACCGTCTATCGCGACAGACCACTCTATCGCGACAGACACCGTCTATCACGACAAACCACTCTATCGTGACAGACACCGTCTATTGCGACAGACCACTCTATTGCGACAGACACCGTCTATCGCGACAGACCACTCTATCGCGACAGACACCGTCTATCGCGACAGACCACTCTATTGTGACAGACACCGTCTATCGCGACAGACCACTGTATCGTGACAAACACCGTCTATCGCGACAGACCACTCTATCGCGACAGACACCGTCTATTGCGACAGACCACTCTATCGCGACAGACACCGTCTATCGCGACAGACCACTCTATCGCGACAGACACCGTCTATCGCGACAGACACCGTCTATCGCGACAGACCACTCTATCGCGACAGACACCGTCTATCGCGACAAACACCATCTATCGTGACAGACAGCCCCCCACGATAGTTTGTCTATCACGGCAGACATCGTCTATCGCGATAGACAGACATTTTCGGCAAAAATTAAGGGGTAAATTTTTTGGAAATTTAGGCTAAATTTTGGGCATATTTGCATTCTCAAATACTCACACACTTGGAAAGGCCTTAGAAAAATGCATTAAAACTCCTCAAAGGTTCTGTTTGTCTGGTTAACCCCCTAAACCCTGAACGGTCATAACTTTTTCATACGAAATCCATTTTTTGAGCTCTAGGGCACAGTGAGGGGTAGGAATACCAAGGGAGCTCTAGAGGAAATTTTTAGCAATACAAAAGGGGGAACAAGGGTCATTAAAAAAGTGTCTGAAATAAATTGTCTGTCAATTGAAGGATCAACTTGAAGCTAAACTTGGGATTCTTACAGGATCATCCACAGCTCTTGGAGAAAGCAAAGTAAGTGTCAAGGCGAACAAGCTCGGGAACGTGCTTCCTGGGTAGACCAGCATCGCCAGGAGGAGCGACTTGAGGTTGGAACATCACTTAACCCCCTTAGTCTATTCTTAGCATAGGCTAAGTGCGAGTAGTTGTTCTGATTGACTAGGGGTACGATAGGAACACTCAAGTTTGAAGAGCCCTTAATTTCTCAAGTGCAAGGGTAGGCTAAATTGTAGTCAAGGGATAACTTAAAGGAAAAGAACTTAAACTAAGCGGACGCAAAACATCAAGTACGACCCACGAAAGTGCTCCTGATGACGCTTAACTAAAAAAAAGAAAACACATCCAAAGGAACTTAAAAGGAACAAGTGACTGGTACCAAAGAATCAACAATGTACAAAGGGCATATGAACCTTAGGTCAGGTAGACACCTAGGGAGAGATAGACAAAGTCTTAGATCTTCAGAGGATAGTGTCAATCATACTTCGAGGTCTTGGGCCCAGCAGTTGAGCCATCATTCGTATTACCCTAGTTCTGAGACTAGCGAGTCTCAGATGTCCCACGGTATGGAGAGACCTACAGGAAGTTTTGGGGTGCCATATTTACATAGGGTGGAAGGCCCTTACAAGATGCAACTCGAGTACCTTAGGACCAACCGATTAGGTTCTAGCATCTATGAGGACGGCCTAGGAAGAGCGGTGTAATAAAGTAAGTTGGTGATCTAGGGATCCGATTGGTTCAGACAGATCTGAAATCGGATTCCGTTTGGTCATTCGTTTGTGTGGCCAAAGATCTCGAGTCTAGACTTACTGGTAGGTCATTTACTCTTGTAACCAAGTAATCCACTTAGCCTAATGGTTAAGGCTCAAGGGTGTGAAGGACGAGGTCTTGGGTTCAATCCCCATGGAGTACATGGGAAGAGTATTTTGCCCAAAGAGCTCTAGAACCTTCTAGAAGCATCCACTGGACACTTGGCGCACATGTAGTTACATGGCTGACACTTGGATGATTAGCATTCACCTGCCCAAGAAGGTAGTCCCCTGGAGAGAGCTATATATAGAGGCATTTGGTTGGGAGGAGAGTCATTCATTCATGAGCAATTACTGTCGCTACGCTGTTGCATTGGTATCAGAGCCATCTCCATAGCTTTCATCTTCTTGCTCGGACTTTTGACGTGCGAATTCTGCCCCCGCCCGCATTGAGATGCTTGTCACAATCATTCTCATGCTTTAGCTTAGAGCAAAAGAGTACTAAAAAGAGTATATCATCTCTGAAGTGTTTGGCGAAGGAATCGAACTCCCGCCCCTCAGGAGAGAGGGCGCTTCCTTATCCACGGAGAGAAGCGCCGTTCGTGATATCCTTTATGGAGCAGATCGTCATAGAATCATCGGTTCGCTGAAGGAGGCTTCATCGAAGAAGATCCAAAAGAAAATATTTTGGGTGAAGCAGAGGGTGATCGAACCCCCGTCCCCCCGATTGGAGCACGCTGCTCTATCTAGAAGAGCATCACCGTCCGCATGAAGTTATAACAGAACTACTAGCTGAACTCCTGAAGAAGCTCTCAAATAGGGGCCAAAAAGGTTGATCCTCTCTGCTGCACGTCCGCGGGTGATCGAACACGGGACCTGTTTAAGCGAGCGTGTCCGCCTATCCATTAGCCCACAACAGTTCACGGGAGTACTGCTGAGAAGGTAATTAATTTCTCTTAATTCGCGCTGAAGCAGACATCTTCACCCGGCCAAAAAAGCTGAACTACCATCGGGAGGGCGCCGGGATTCGATCCCACGACCTTGCAGAGAAACTTCAGGGCTTTATCCACTGAAGTAAAGGTTCTTCGTGATTTCGTTCTCTGCATAACATATACAGTTCAATTAAATCTCTGCTCTGCTAATCCCGAGCCGAAATCATCTCATTTTGATTAACCTTTGGAGTTTGCTTATTTCCCCATCCGAACCCGAGTACATTTCTGTGGTGGTCCAAGCTGTAGAAAGCTAAAAGTTCGAGTAAAGTTCAACAGAAGTGGAGCTGTGGAGTGAAGATTTGGAGGCCTATCTTCGTCATAATTCTAGCACTTTCGGCTAGAATCAAGTCGACCTCAACGGACCAAATCATTAGGGACGATTTCTTGTGACATTCTTGCATAGCTCTTTTGATTTTGTTGCACACACTTCTTGCGTTAGGAATACTTAGTAAGTTTAATAACGCTTTGTGTGCGATGGAGGGGACTTCTAGCCACGTTTCGCTTACTAGTACTACTAGTGCATCCATGTATGTTTCCATTCCTATGTTAGTAACATCCTCATTCATGACTAGACCACCAATAGTTGCACGTGCATTGCATTCATCTGCACCTATGGTTTCAAATACTAGTCATGCGTCTGATGCATCTAAAATAGAATCAGCGATTGTAGCATTAGACGTTGAGGATTCTGCGAGAAAAGGGGAAACAAACACTACTTTAAACGAGAGGAAAGATATGGAAAGTAGGATGTTGCTAGTTGAGCAAAAGCTTGGACAGTTGTCCAGCATTCCGGATGAGGTTGCAGTACTCCGTCAATCTGTTGATGGAATCCAGGATCACCTTAAGGCCATTCTGAACTTACTTCAGACGCCTAAGGATATCAATAAGACTATTTTAGGTAGTCACACAGATACGATCGCAACTTCATCGATGTCTGTTAGGATGGAAAAGGATAAGGGATTATCCTCTCCCCATACAGATATGTTTCCTTTAGCGGGAAGTATGAGCCGTCTTAGTCTAGCGTCTTCTACTCCCTTGTGTGTTGCTTCGGTAGGGATGTTAGAAACTCATAACCGCCCAGTGGATCTCTCTTTGGGAAAAGAGATCCGTCCTCCTTATTTCTCTGGAGAGGATAAGGATAGGAATAAGGACGCGGTTTTGACTTTCTTAGAGAAATGGAAAGATGTCCATGAACTCAAACATACCCCCGATCATGTGAGGGTAGTAGAAGCCAGTTTGTCGCTAGGACCGAAAGCTTATACATGGTGGATGAGTCTCTCTGAGACTCACAAGAAACCTACCACTTGGAATGAATTTTCCCATCTTTTCAAGAAAGAGTTTCTCCCCGAGAATGAGGAGGAACGCAATTGGGAAGCATGGGATAAAATTCAGCAGAAGGGTAGACCGCTATTGGTGTATATTTCAGAATACAGAGATGTAATTCTGAAGTTAAAGAATTTAGATGACTTCCATCGACTTCGTGGTTTTGTCAGAGGACTTAACCAGCGAATTCGTAATGAAGTTAAGAGGCATGCGCCTAAATCCCTTGAAGAGGCGATTAAGGTCGCACAGATTTATGAGGACAATTCACGCTTGGATGTCACGCAGGAAAGCAGTTATTCCCAGAAGAATAACTTTAAGCGTAAGGGTAAAGGGACTAGATCTAGTGAAAGGGTGTCTAAGAAACCTCGTGTTTTTAGACACATCCTTTCTCCAGAAGATCATGATAAAGTGCAAAAAGAAAACTTGTGCTTTAAATGTCTTAAGCCTGGACATCGAAGCCGTGCCTGTCCAGTCGGAAGAGAAAGTAAGGGAAAGGGTAAGCAGCAAATCCATCTGATTCAATCTTTGAACTTGGATGCAAATTCAAGTGCAAAGAAGGTTCAGATTATGCACTGCGACAGTACCCATTCATGTCAAATCTCCAAAAACATGTGGCAACCTCAAGAGTTTGGTCCACATGATTTGGTCAAGTTGCATGGATCAGTAAAAGGTCACACCATCCGGATAATGGTGGATGACTCTGCTACGCATAATTTTATCAATTATGCGTTAGTAAAAAAACTCGCTCTTCCTCAGGAACCATCGCCTCATAAATACATTGTCTCCATGATGCACGGTCAAGACACCCGTGTTTGGGACACAATGATTTGTAATTTGGAACTAGAAATCCAAGGATTTAAAGACACCTTGGACTTCCAAATAATGAATATGGATCGGGTAGATCTCGTTTTAGGGAGAGAGTGGCTATGGAGTCTAGGTCCTTCATTGACCAGGTGTTATTTTACAAATACTTTGGAATTCCAGCGCGACGGAGTTGTGTATAAGATCAAGGGTGAGCATGATGTTCCAAGTATCCCTTTGATATCATACAGTGAACTTCAAAAACTTGTCAATAATGAAGCTAGGACTCAAGCTTTTCTTGTCCTTGGCACCGATGTAACCGATTCTGATAATATAAATCAAGTTTCTTATGTCTCGTCCTTTATTCCTCGAGAAGTTTATGTTAAATTTAACAATTTAATGAAGGAATTTAAAGATGTGTTCCCTAAGGAACTCCCCTACGGCTTGCCACCCTCTCGTAGAAACATCGATCACGGCATAGATCTGTTTCCGGGTACCAAGCCAAAATCTCAAAACCCATACCGCCTCCCCTATGTCCAAAATCAGGAGGTGGAAAATCAAATCCAAGAGTATTTGGATAAAGGATTTATCCGCCCAAGCCAGTCTCCATGGGCAGCACCCATCCTTCTAGTGAAAAAGAAAGATGGAACTATGAGGCTGTGTGTAGACTATAGGGCGTTAAACAATCTTACGATAAAGAACAAGTATCCCATGCCACTAGTCGAAGATCTTTTCGATAGTTTAAAGGGAGCTACAATCTTTTCTAAGATTGATTTACGCCAAGGTTATCATCAGATCAGAATCAAAGTTGATGATATTCCTAAAACAGCCTTTCGAACAAAGTTTGGTCACTACGAGTTTTTAGTGATGCCGTTCGGGTTGACAAACGCACCCGCAACATTTATGACTTTGATGAATCAAGTGCTTAAGCCGTATTTGGGAAAATTTGTTGTAGATTTTCTCGATGATATTCTGATCTACAGTAAAGATCATGAAAGTCACTTAGAGCACTTGAAAAAAGTTTTTCAACTTCTTCGCGATAATAAACTTTACGGTAAAGAGTCAAAATGTGAATTCTTTACCCCAGAAGTAAAGTATTTAGGTCATATTATTTCCGCGGAAGGAATCAAAGTTGACCCTGAAAAGGTCCAAGGATTCTTGAATGGCCTGAGCCCAAGACGGTTCGAGAACTACAAAGTTTTCTCGGATTGGCCGGATATTATTGGAAGTTTGTGGCTGGATATGCCAAGATTGCAGTACCTTTGACGGATCAACTCAAAGGGAAGCATCAAAAGTTAAATTGGAAAGAAGAGCAAGCAAAGAGTTTTCAAGAACTTAAACTTGCTTTAGCATCGGCCCCGGTTCTACAGATCATAGATCCGAACAAGCCTTTCCAATTAGAGACAGATGCAAGTTCATCTGCAGTAGGAGCAGTACTAAGCCAAGATGGTCGACCAATAGCTTTCGAGAGTAGAAAGCTAAGTCCTGCTCAGCAAAACTACTCTACCTATGAGCGAGAGATGTTCGCTATTATAAATGCTCTAAAGAAATGGCGCCATTATCTATATGGATCAAAGCTGACCATAGTTTTTGATCAAGAGAGCATAAAGTGGTTTGCAAACCAATCTGATCTTAGAGGTAGAAAAGCAAGATGGGCCGAACAGTAACAAGAGTTCGATTATGAGCTCAGGTACAGAAAAGGAAAGTTCAATGCAGTGGCAGACGCCCTAAGTCGGATGCCTATGTTGAACAATCTAAGTTTTGTACAAATTCAAAGTGAATTTATTTCAACTTTGAAAGGAAGCTGCAAAGAGGATCCAAGCTTCAGTCAAGCATGGAAAGCAGCTGAACAAGATAAACAAACTGAAGCAAGTACTTCTGAGAGAAAGTTTAAACACTATTCTCTCCAAGATGAATATTTGCTTTATAAAGGTAAGGTTTGTGTCCCAAGTATAGTGGACATACGAAATCAAGTACTTTTCGAATGCCATGATGCTCCAAGTGCAGGACATCCTGGTATTAACCGAACCTATGAGTTAGTGAAAAGACATTTTTATTGGCCTAGTTTGCATCGTGATGTGCAAAACTATGTGTCTAAGTGCCATAAATGTCAAGTAAATAAGTTTGAACGACTTAAAGTTGGAGGATTGCTACATCCTTTGGAAATTCCCAAAGGAAAGTGGGAAAGCATTTCCATGGATTTCATTTCTGGATTACCCCACACTCAGAAGGGCTTTGATTCAGTCTGGGTTGTAGTTGATCGATTGACTAAACTTGCTCAGTTTATACCAATCAAGACTACTTATAAGACTCCAGAACTTGCAAAAATATTTGTAAATCAACTTTATAGACTCTATGGTCTTCCAGTAGACATAGTTTCTGATAGAGATGCTCGATTTACAAGTCATTTTTGGCGAGCAGTCTTTAGTAGACTTGAAACTAAACTAAGTTTAAGTACAGCTGAACATCCCCAGACGGATGGACAGACAGAGAAAGTCAATCAGATTTTGGAAGACATACTTAGAGCTTATGTTACTTCCAAACAGACTGATTGGGAAGATTATCTTCCTTTAGCTGAGTTTGCCTATAACAGTGCCAAGAATACATCAACTGAATTTAGTCCATTCATGTTGATGTACGGTTTCCAGCCTAGGTCTCCTTATGCAGTGGGACTTCATAATGAACGAGTTCAAGCAGCTCAAGAGTTCCTTCAAGACATGAACTTTAAGCTCAAGTTAGCTAAAGAAAACTTAAAGAAAGCTCAAGATCGTGCAAAAGCTTATGCTGATCCAAAGCGAAGAGATGTTACTTTTCAGGTTGGCGATCAAGTTTATCTTCGTATTCCTGAAAGATCGGAAAAGTTCAAGACTGGTCAATGCGCCAAGTTGTCGCCTAGATATTGCGGTCCTTTTCCAATCACCAAGAAAGTTGGTTTGTGGGCTTATGAATTACAACTTCCAGATGATAGTTGGATTCATCCAGTGTTCCATGTTAGCCGACTTAGGAAGAGTCTAACAGATTCAGATAATCTAGTTGGACATCAGGTCATACTTCCTATTCCAGTAAATGAAACAGTTCCTCATGAACCTGAAAGGATACTTCGCACCCGAGATAAACGTACAAGAAGCCACTTGTATGAAGAGTGCTTAGTAAAATGGAAGGATGGAACTGAAGAAAATTCAACATGGGAAAAAGTTTCCACAATCCAACGACGTTTTCCAGCTTTCAAGTTTTAAGTTGGTCCCAAATAAAGAAGGTTTTCTACTTTCAAGTTTTTAGTAGATAAACCGATCATGTTCTTCAAGATCTAGAATATGATAAGGTTTTTTACTTTCAAGATCTAAGTAAATAACCTGTTTGAATGAATGCATGTTCTTCAAGTTTTAGAACATGAGGCTCGGGGGTTGCCTACAGTATATATAGCTCTAATTTTCGAGGACGAAAATATTTTCCAAGGGGGGAAGAATGTAATAAAGTAAGTTGGTGATCTAGGGATCCGATTGGTTCAGACAGATCTGAAATCGGATTCCGTTTGGTCATTCGTTTGTGTGGCCAAAGATCTCGAGTCTAGACTTACTGGTAGGTCATTTACTCTTGTAACCAAGTAATCCACTTAGCCTAATGGTTAAGGCTCAAGGGTGTGAAGGACGAGGTCTTGGGTTCAATCCCCATGGAGTACATGGGAAGAGTATTTTGCCCAAAGAGCTCTAGAACCTTCTAGAAGCATCCACTGGACACTTGGCGCACATGTAGTTACATGGCTGACACTTGGATGATTAGCATTCACCTGCCCAAGAAGGTAGTCCCCTGGAGAGAGCTATATATAGAGGCATTTGGTTGGGAGGAGAGTCATTCATTCATGAGCAATTACTGTCGCTACGCTGTTGCAAGCGGTGGTCCAGATTAAAAACCCTGACCAATCCATTGGACTAGAGCGCCCAGTTGTCAAGTTTGAAAATGGAGCATACTTGGACAAGGAAGGGACAATATATGTAGTCACCAGTCATCCCGATAGGACAGATGAATTTGGGAATGTGGTCTCGGAAACGGACTTAGGTGACCTAGAGCAAGGAAACATGGGCGAAGAACCTAGAACCCCCCGAGGCAAATCTGTTCTCACGAGGATTATCACACCAGAATGGATTCCCCAAGATAATAAAAGCATAGATCTCCTCTTAAACCGAGAGACAGATGAAGCCTTTTGGAGATATAGACCTAGTCAGCCGAGTGAGGTAGGAACAATCATGATATATGAGTTCAAAGATCCTAATATTCCAGGAAGAGTGACCTACTTAGATCACTCTTCAGAGAGGATCTTTGGGGTTACAGAAAATGATAGGCATGCTTACACTTGGAAGGGAGAATTTATTTTCCCCCAACCAAGATCGAATGTGTCCTTTGGTCGCCAAGGAGCTGGAACATCTCAAGCTCAGGGGACTCAAAGAGAAAGGAGTCGAGAGAGACCTGAGGTAAGCTTTGCCAACTCTTGGGGAAGAGAAAGAACGAGAATGGAAACGAATAGAGGGGAACCTGAGGGACATAGAGCCCCAGGGAACCGAAGAAATGCTGATGATTTCCCTTTGCCAAGACCAAGAGAGCACACGAGGACCTTGAGACCGACCCAGCTAGTTAAGTCCATGAAAAACTACTTCAATGGCACTGGAGACCCCTACGATCATGTAGCCGAGTTTTAGCAAGTCTTGAGAGCTGAACAAGTTGAAGACCTGTTCACACAGTACAATGCCTTTGGTTTAACCCTTAGGAACACCGCGCTGATATGGTTTCAGCCACTAAACGAGAGGCAGTTTAGAAGCATAGATCAACTTTTAGAGGCATTCATTATCGAATTCTCTAAAAGTGGCATAAGGCATAATACTTCCTCATTGATATACAGCTTCAAGCAGACCCCGCAAGAGACTGTGAGACTTGCAGGAAGAAGATTTAGGCAATATCTTGAGCGATGTCCTGGTTTTGAGTTACCCACAGTCGCTAAGCAAGTGGCTTTATTCTTGGATGGATTGCTAAGTACCAAATTGAGATCATATGTGTACTTGAAGGACCCCCGGACTATAGAAGAATGTGTACGCATGTGCATCGATATTGAGGATAACCTAGGGGAGGAGTTAGAGCTATCCAAAATCTACAAAGATTCAGATAGTACCTCTAGCCTCTCTTCCTCACAATCCACATCAATTGAGGAACTTGCGGAAAAAGTAGCTCAAAAACTAGGCGTCTCTAGTAAACAAATTCCTAGATTTTCCCCAGTAAAGAGGTGTTATACTTGCGGTGGTGACCATATGGCAAACGCATGTCCCATCACGGCTCAACCCCAAGTGAACCCTAGCAGCCAATATTGCACCATAGAGCGAAGGTACACAAATCACTCAGCACAGGACTGCCCATACAATAAGCAAGCGGTTAGGCAAACCTACCCTCAGCCATACCCTCAACAAGGCAGATACCAGAGTCAATATTCACCACAACAGTATATTAGGCCTCAGCAAAATTACCAACCGCAATATCAGACCCAACTGAGACCCCAGCTAGTGCTAGCACAGCAACCACCTGCTCCTACTAATGTGATTCCGGTCAAGTATGCTGCTGCAGAAGAAAACCTGAATAGAGTGATAGTCCCAGTAACACCATTAATCTCAGAAAGTGATCCCAGTGACCATAGCTTTGATTCTACACATGTTGATAGTCCCCAGGCTTACTACATGCAGTCTCCTGAACATGGTGAGTCTTACTACAGTGAGGAACCGAGTGAACCTATTTGGGAGCCTGAATATGCTAATGTCATGTACACAAACCCCAACTCTAGACCTCAACCTAGGCAGATACGACCCCCTTTTCCTAGAGGACCTTGCTTCAGATGCCAGGGTGATCACCTCATACGTGATTGCCCCATGCCTGCACCTACACAACCCCAATCAGTGACGATCCAAGGCTTTTGCCAGGAGTGCGGAAAGGAACATCTCTTACGAGATTGTCCCAAGAATCCCAGCAATATGCCAAAAATCACTCCGATTAATGTTATTGGGTTAGTGGTCAATTCCACAGGAAGTGTCACTTCCACTGCACCAGTGCAAGTAATCACTAGAGCTCAAGCATGGCAGCAAAACCAAGGGGTAAGCCAGGAAAAGAGCCCAGACACTAGCGATACTGAGAGCCAAAATAAGAAGATAACAAGAGCTTGGAGAGATAGCCGTGAACGTATGAAAAGGCAATGGGCAAAGAAGATGAGTGAACTTGAGGAAAGTCTACGAGAAACCAAGGCCAAAATCATAGAGATCACATCTCAACCGCACTCTCACACATTCCCACCGCTACCATCCCCATCACCCTCCATCCCTCCACCCTCTAATACACCCCACATAACCCACCCACCACCCCGAGCAGGATCAGTATTAGCTGATCCCACTCCTGAAGACATAGACATGATGCTTAAAGCATATCAGGCCAGAATCCAAGAAGGGCCAAATGTAACGGATCATGACAAGTGCTACCCCAGAGCTGACCTAGAGATCGAAAGAACCAAGCTTTGCGCGAAAATGGTCGCATTGGCTCAGACTATGTTTGAAGCCAGTCACCTTTTCAATTACTCGGGCTCAACCAAGACGCAATTACACTTGGATGGACTTCTAGAGAAGTTAGAGGGCATAATTGCAAGATCTTCCAAGGAAGAAAAAAATCAAGAAAGAGATAAAGCAAGCAAAAACATGACCCATCCCCCACCGAAAGCTTATGTGCCCAATTCCACTGAACCAGACAACCCCCCCTCCCTAGAAAGAATAGAGAATCTAATTGCACAATCACAAAAGGAGCCCGCCCCTCAACACCATGACAAGGCTAGTGAAAGAGCAGGTCTTCCTACCCAGAAAGCCTATGTGCCTGAGGCCTACGTGCCTAACTCTACGGAGCCAGACACCTCTTCTTCTATGAATCAATACACACCAGAATTCTTGCGAGAGATTCAAGAAGAGAAATGGGCTAAAGAGAGTGAAGTTCCTCCTCCCATTGAACTTGTGGATGACACATACGATCAATTCCCACAAGACCTTCCTTCCATTTATGGAGAGCAGGAGAGTGCCCAATCTCAAGAAAGATTAGACTTCGAGTCTAATTCTTTACAAGAACTACCCCATTTCACAGGCCCATGGGAAGCAAAGTCCACCTGTATGAGAGCACCTACAGTCATGGTAAGAAACGAAGATTCAGTCATACCTAGGAACACAAAGGTAGTGAAGAACACCAAAGTGCAGTGCAATCTCACTTTGGAAGAGCTGCTTAAGGTTAGACCAGAAGTGTGGAAACATGTAGCCAATCAAGTACCCGAGATAGCAAAACCTCGTTCCCAGGTAGGATCCCAGAGAACAGTGCCAGAAATACCCTTAGACAAGATAGGAGACATGAGTGAGGGCGAAGAGGGAAACACATATCTCCCCATCACTCATCAGGGATACACAACCAAGGCCATCTTGGACTCAGGTGCAGGAGTTGCAATTGTTACCACTTCCTTATGGAAACGATGGGGCAAGCTAGCTCTCAGGCCAACGAGAATGAAATTGCAGATGGCTGACGGGCACATAGAAAGACCCTTAGGACTACTCGAGGGGATAACTCTCACTACTTGTGGTGTAGAGTTTGAGCACACATTTGCTATCTCTGACTTTAGCAAAAATCAAGCCTATGAGATGATTTTGGGAAGACCATTTATGCGGCAGTTGCAAGTGGTACAGGACTGGGGAACCAACTCCTTGTACCTACAACACTTAGGTGTTACGACCAAAGTGAATCTCAAAGATTACTCTCATAGAGATGTCCCTCCCATCCAATGGAATCCCATCCATAGAGCCAAAGATGCTACAGAATCGGTGCATTCCATAGGGTCAGGATCCTCATGGATGCATGAAGACACCCATTTATGGATGTGCAAAGTAGCAGTAGAAGAAGAGAAGAGAGAAAAAGCCAGAGAGGTAGGTGCAAAAGAAATACATAGATCAATTCAAGACCCAGCCTATGCACCGGTAGTCTTTCCTGACGAGGAATTTGAACCCCACGGCTGGGCAGAAATCCTAGCAACAATGGATGTAGCCATCAATGAAGAACAATGGACACCCCACTGTGATGAGGATGGCTATGACATTTCAGTCTTCTCCATAGAGCCAATCATGGGAGAGGCAGTTCTAGAAGAATGCGAACCTAGCCCTGATGCAGTTGAAGATGCGAGCGACTCCGATCTAGAGTCAATCATTATGGATCCACCTTTTGCATCAGATGAAGAATACTTCCATGAAGTAGAATTTCAACCCCAGAGGCATGGAGAGCTTACAAATGATGTAAGATTAGCCACACATGTGACCCCGAAGGAAGAAGGAAAGAAACGAAAGAAGAGAGAAGTCTCACCAGAAGAGGAAGAATCTTTGTTTGAGGTCCCGGAAAATTTTAAGAAGTATGAGATAGACGACAGGAGAGTCATGATATCTAAGAATGCCTAAACGAGAGGCACAATCAGGAGAGGCCTATGATAACAAAGAAACCACCAAAAAAATAGTAGTGGCCCTAGAAGAAGGAGAGGAGAGATGCACGTACATAGGCCATGACCTAACAGAGGAAGAAGAGCATGCGTTAATAGCCTTGCTAAGAGAACAGAGATGTATTCGCTTGGAGTTACAAGGATTTGAAAGGTGTTGACCCTGACATATGCTCACACACTATCCCCATGACCTCAGATGCCAAACCCTCTAAGCAAAAGCCCTATACATATAACGATAATTACGCTGCCAAGATCAAAGAGGAGATAGATAGACTCGTTGAAGCTGGATTTATCTATGAAATTGAGCACACTGAGTGGGTATCCCCCATCGTAGTGGTGCCCAAGAAAAATGGAAAGCTGCGTGTGTGCATTAACTTAAAGAAGGTTAATGCAGCCACAATTCGAGATAATTATTCGCTTCCCATCACAGAACATCTCTTAGAAAGGGTGGCAGGCAAGGAAGTGTACAACTTCCTAGATGGGTTCTCCGGCTACAATCAAGTGGCCATTGCACCAGAAGATCAGCATAAAACGGCTTTTGCCACAGAGTGGGGTATATTCGCTTTTAGGGTAATGCCATTCGGGCTTACCAATGCTCCCGCAACCTTCCAAAGGCTGATGTGCCATGTATTTAAGGAGTTCCTGAGGAAGAACTTAGAAGTCTATGTTGATGATCTTTGTGTTCATTCCAACATTAGACAAACCCATATTCCTGAACTCAGACAAATTTTTGACAAATGCAGAGAATATCAAGTCTGCTTGAACCCAGAAAAATGTGTTTTCATGGTCAGGCAAGGCAAGATTTTAGGACACATAGTGTCAAAGAATGGCATATCTACGGATGAAGAGAAAGTAAGAGCTATAGCCGAATTACCTAGGCCAAAGAATGTCAAGGAAGTACAAGCTTTCATGGGGCATTGTGGTTATTACCGACGATTTATACACATGTATGCCATCATAGCAAAGCCTCTGTATGGACTGTTGACAAACTTTGAGTGGACTGAGGAATGTGAGAATTCCTTCAATGAGCTTAAACGGCGATTATGTTCAGCACCAATCTTAACCACACCAGATTGGAATAAGCCTTTCCATGTTCATGTGGATGCATCCAATTATGCCATTGGATGTGTGCTTGCACAACCTACTGGTGAAGGTAATATGGATCTTCCAATTGCCTATGCGAGTAGACAGTTGAATGCAGCTGAGCAAAACTATACCACTACCGAACGAGAGGGGTTGGGCATGGTGTATGCGGTTAAAAAGTTTAGACATTATTTGCTTGCAAATAAGTTTAAATTTTTTACTGATCATCAAGCTCTACTATACTTGGTAAACAAGCCATGCAACACATGTAGATTGGTGAGATGGTTCCTCTTACTAATGGAATATGACTTTGAGGTAGTGGTGAGAAAAGGCAAGACTCATTTGAGAGCAGATCATCTCTCTAGGCTCACATCCGGAGAGGCCCCACAAGGAGTATCAGATGATCTTCCTGATGCTTACTTGTTTAATTTGGAAGTTGTACCGCAGTGGGCTAAGCCATTGGTACCAGTATTGACATACGGGCCTAACCACCCAGTAATAAACACGCAGGATAGAGAGGTAGTAAAAGCTCAAAAGTATCACATCATGGCAGGTAGTATGTACAAGCACACAGATCAAGGAGTCTTGGCTTGTTGTGTGGAAGAGGATGAGTACGCTAAATGGTTGCAATTAGCACATGTAGGTGCGTTAGAGCAACACTACTCAAAGCAACGAACCTTACAGACACTAAGGAGACTCGGAGTGCATTGGCCGACTATGGAGGCTGATGTCCAAAAGTTGTGCAAGGAATGCCCAATCTGCTGCACTAAACCACGTGTGGACATGCCACTCTTTATCAAGTGTCCATAGTGCCAGATTGGAGTGAACCACTAGTATCCTTCCTCAGGACGAAAACATTCCCTCCAGACATGACTCTGGTTAGGAAAAGAAGTCTAGAACAAGAAGCCCTAGAGTACTCACTCATTGGTGATAATCTCTACAAGCGTGGTAAGGATGGTTACCTGAGACTTTGTGTTCATGAGAGTGAATATCTAAAGATTTTGGAAACTGCTCACCAAGGTGTAGCAGGAGGACACTTTGGACCAGATCCGGTGATCAAGGCAATATTATTTGCAGGTTTCTGGTGGCCGACCCTTCACATGGATGCACATACCTATGTGAAACGGTGTGATGTATGTTAGAGAACTCAGTATCCTATATGCAAAGATGAGATGCCACTGAAACCTATGATGGGCGGACGTGCATTCTCTAAGTGGGGAATAGACTTTGTGGGCCCTATTAATCCCCCAGCTAAGGGTTCACATGCTGAATATATCATTGTGGACACGGATTATCTCACCAAGTGGGTGGAGGTAAAAGCTACGACAAAGAACGACGCTCAGACAACTGCTAAATTCTTGTTTGAGAATGTATTCACAAGATACGGGCTACCTATAGAGCTAATAAGTGATAGAGGCACTCACTTCTTGAACGAAGTGATTGAAAATCTACTCCAAGAATTCTTGGTAGTTCATAAGAAGTCTGCCCCTTATCACCCTCAAGCTAATGGACAAGCCGAAAGCACAAACAAGGTTCTGTGCAATGTACTGATGAAATTAGTGAATAATCAACGCTCTGATTGGGACAAACAGCTACACCATGCTGTTTGGGCATACCGAGTGGCCTATAAAACGGTACTCCAAGCCACACCCTTTCAGATGGTGTTTGGCCAAAATGTAGTGCTACCATTGGACTTCTTGATACGTACATTGAAAGTAGCACAAGAGCATGACTAGACAGGCCATGAACTCTCCTCTCGAATCTTTGATCTTGAACGTCTAGGCGAAACACGATTGAGAGCTGCAGCAGGAATCTATGCAGCGAAGAAGAGGCAAAAGGCATATTTTGATACACATGTGAAGGATAAAGGCTTGAAAGCAGGCGACCTAGTCCTAGTCTACACATTGAATCAGCATGCACGGAAATTAGAGAAAAGAGGTTACGGGCCAATGATTATCAATAGAATCTCCACAAGTGGCGCAGTTCAACTAGCCACTTTAGAGGGCGATATTCTACCAAGTTACATAAGTGGATGCAGAGTCAAGTTATATCAGGAACCCCTCACTGAAGAGATGCTAAATCGACTCAACACTGCCAAGAAACGTAAAGAAGAAGAGAAACGAATTAGAGAAGAAGCACAGGCAGAAGCTTTAGAACGCATCCGACGAATGAAATTGAGGAGACAAGGTAGAGACCCGCCTATGCTTGACACTCAAGAATTTGTAGGCTATCCTATGGCCATGTGCGAGACTTCAGGTGGGCATTCCCATAGAATAATCGACCGACGGCCTTTTGTAACCCTAGGAGTAGGACAAGGAAAGGGTGCAAAGATTGTAAGAGCTTTGATTGACTCAGGTGCATCCACTAGTGCTGTCAAGTTGTCTTACTGTCAAGAATTGAAATTAACTGTCGATCCTATAGAAGCATATCTCATAGGATTGGGAGGTGTGGAAACCCCTTGCATGGGCGAGGTGGATCTTCCCATCTCCATTCAAGACGAAGTGATGACAGTCAAAGTACTAGTGTGTCAAGATGAGGACCTCACTGAGCCTCTTGTCTTGGGTCAGGACTCGATCTATGATCATGCAGTCAACCTCAACCTAAGAAGTGGACTTCTTCAGGTATGGGTAGATCATAGCCGAATTACAGTTGAATTGGAAAATGAGGCACTCAAGGAACTAGGCAAGGCACAAACTCCTGGTCCTTCCAGGGGAGCACATGAAGTTGACAATGCTATTTTTGTCCAAAACTGTATGATGCAGAAAGAGGCTAATCTCAACAACGGAGCCAGGGAGAGGACGGAACTCCCTTATTTTCCAAAGACCAGAAGGTTGCAACAACCCACGGCAGATCAAATACAGAAGAAGCAGAACACTACCGATACTGGATGCCAAAAAAAGGAGCAAAGCAGATTGTTTCAGCCATGGAAGCAAGTATGGAGACGAAAAGGCGAATACCCTGTTCAGACCAGGCCGACCCCACGGCCAAAACCTCTTATTAGTAGTCAACAACATGACACTAATGAGAAGTCCTTCATTTATTCTTCTGCGAAGGTGAAGTCTATTTGGGTACCCAAGAAGTCAATGAAGGCCAGCCCACAATCACGACAAATCTGGGTGCCTAAGGCTTGCTTGCGGGCTCAAATATCTACACCAAGGCCGCAACCGGTACACCATGTTTCACTCACTCGAACATGTGAGGCCCAGTCTTACGCATCACGCACGGACACATATTCTTCCATGAGCACTAGTAGAATCACTTGTAAATGGGTCCCTAAAAAGCCTCATCTTCAAGCAGATACCCCTATCAAACTCTTCAGAGTCTCCACAAAATCAAGATCAAAGCCCATCCACTGCATTTGGCAACCTAAACCTTGTAATAAACCCCCTGACCCCAGTTGTAAATCCATGCCCACCTACTAACTACGTCACTCTCACACTACATCATTCCACTTAGTTCTTAGGTCCAACCAATTCCTAACTACACACACAAGCACCGAGCACTTATTAACCTACTAATCTCTCCCGAACCTCATGATAATGTTGTAATGGGGACAAAAACGGTTCTAACTTGTCCTTTACAATGTTAACACATGTTTCTATATTCTCACAGAATCAGGAGGCAAGAAGTAACATGGCAGAAGCGACAGGTCCGAGCTCACAAGTAGGAATACTTACTGTAGGAATCGATGTGGATAGTCTACCTATGGATGTGCCACCAACTGAACGACCTGTGGAGCTGCAACACCTTCAGCAGATCCCGGTACCGGATCCACCCACAGGGATCACAGAAAGAGTCCATGCCAATTCTCATTGGTTCAATGGCATGCCAGGTCCATTAAGAGAGGCCAAGTATATATGGGAGTCTAAGTGCGAGTATGACAGATCATGGGTTCGATTCCAATTTTTCTCCAAGGAGTTTGAGACTCTACAGAACACCGAGGATCTCCATACCATATGGCAACGTGCAGGGCTAGCAGAATACTTTGAAGCACCACTACCTAAACCGGATCTCCTCCGATGCTATTATTTGGTCTCCACATTACAAGCTAATGAAGAAAAGGACAAACCAGGATCATTTGTTCTTCCTTCCTTGCTGGGCAACAACGAGTTAAAGAGGTTTGAACTTGCTGTGGAGTTGGTGAGCGCTGCTTTGAATATGCACGGCACACATGTACCTTCTGAGAAGGATGCTCTCATTCCTACTAACATGAAGGATAGGAAACTATTGAAGCTTAAAGACATGGCAGCACTCACACCAAACGTGTCCATCCCTCTCCGTATGTGCATGCAACATTTTGCTTTCCCCGGCCAAGACCGCTTCACACAACCACACAAAAGAATCTGGTTCGCTCTCTACTCAGCGGAGGCAGGTGCGTTACCAATTAAGCTGCCGGTATGGATTATAGATCAATTGTATGAAGCAAATAAAAGGTCTTCTAGGAAATTAGTGGTGAACGGTTGCTGTGCAATCACACGCATTATTTATCGGTGCCTAGCATACGATGTTCCCATTGAACGTGCCTTAACTTGGGCACAATTACAAATGTTTAAGAAGCTCAAGACGTCCACACATCAATCCAAGCGCATGAGGGGTGCGATCCCTTGTGTCCAGACAAGGGAAGTTCTGACTACTCCTGAAGTATCGCCACGAGGGGAGACCACTGTACCTCCCTTTACCATTAGGATACCCAGGTCTGGATCTGAAACTAGGACACAAGCTACCCCTTCAGCTCCTCCTGCTCCATCTGAATTTGAATTTGCTACAACAGGAGATGCTGAAGGAATGGATCCCCAGGACTTCGAAGCATTCTTACAAAGTACACAACTCTCTGATGTAGAGTTTTATTCAGATGCAGAAGAACAAGGCACATCTTCACAAAGAAGAAGAAAATCTACAGACGGCCGCCATGTACATTGGAGTGACTCTCAGCAAGGTCAACAACAAGGACATCTAGAAGAAGAAGGAGCATATGAAGAGGAGACCACTGAAGCCCCAGCCTATACAGCAGAACTCCGAAGGCTGTATCAAATTATGGAAAGAGTATGATCGCAACAACTGCTCACCGAACAGAGCAGTAGAGTACTCATGACTCAGCTATTGGAAGAAGCAGGAGTTGACTCAGAATATAGTGAAGGTCTCTTATTGATGGCAGAAACATATGGGGTAGTAGAAGCAGTGCGGACAGCCATTAGGAGGTCTCCAGTTCAATATGATCCACGAAGATTCCAGACACGACCACGCTCAGGTAAGAATATCCAGAATCTCCCCATTACAACGGCAGAAGGGCCAATTATTACATCCGAACCCATCAGGACAACCTCCCAAGCAACAGAAACTGCTAGCCAAGAGCACCCAGTCACCCATGAGGAATCCACCGAGCCACTACCACCCACACCCCCACCATCGCCTCCTAGAGCAGAAACCGTGGAAATCACCTCGACCACTCAACCCACCGAACCAACCTTCATCTTCCGTACTCCCATCTCTAGCTCAACCCTATTCTCCACCTTTGATAACCCAATCTATGAAGCAACCCCCATCACTACACAATCCACCGAATCGCTCATAGAGCCTGCCCTACGACAACCATCCCCCATGCCCTCAGCCATAGGTCATCCTGACCCTAGATCCATATTCATGGGTTTCCCTGCTACCACGCAACCCTTCATGCCCTCCTCAACTCTACAACCTCAACCGCGGACCTCCATCTCTCCACTTCTCCAATCCCTCCATAACTTCCTTGCTAGAACTTTTCAACCCAGGTCTCAACCATTCCCTTTATTTTCAGCTCCCCACCCCACTTCTCATCTATTCATCACTTTCACACACACACCACCTACCATTCCAATGTATATGGTAGACCCCACACTCGCACCCACTCCTGAAAGTATGGACATTTCACCACCCACGGCACCTCCCCCTCCCCCCACGCTTCCACCTCCTCCCATTCCCCCTCCACCAATTTCACCCACACACACGTCTTCAATAGACACATCATTCACTCTTCCCCTTCCCCAATTCCCTTCCCATGCATCTTCCATTGTAAACACCACCCCCTCATCTATAGGAAATGCATTGGACACCATGCTAGCTTGTATATCAAACTTAAGGACAGATTACAATCAGCTCCAGCAACAGAATGAATGCCTGCAAGAGCACTCGGAGACACTACAACACCACCTTGCTGCACTAGAGGAGGAAAATGCTCGCCTCCACACACAATTCCAAACTCTCCAAGAGGCTCATAGCATATTGGAGGTACAGTTGCAGAACACAGATCAGGAAGCAATACAAGTGGTAGAAGGTCATCTACGGACACAGCTGGAACGCAATTCAAAGCTTCAGCGAAATATGGCCCTACTCAAGCAACATCTTGTTGCCGCTCATGAAGAGAATCGATGCCTGCACTTACGAAATCAGGAAAACCTAGAAGTAGCTATCGAAAGCACACCTGGGGCACCCATCAGCCCATCAAAGTTTCAAGCAGTGACCCCCGACAATATCAAGATCATATTGGAAGACTATGCCATGCTGCTTGAAGCACATGACCTGCTATCAGAGGAACTGGGTCAACTAAAGCAGAAACACCAAAAAGAAACAACAGCAGCCTCTCAAACCACCTCCTCCGCGGCTTCACTTCTCACAGACTCAGAGGCCTTAAAAGATCTCCAGAAACAGGTCACCGAATTGCAAGCACGTCTACTACAATATGAGAGACCACCTTCCCCTCTAGAGGCTCCCACCGACGAAGAAGTAGTACAAATTCTTGTGGAACAGACATTTGAAGAAGAATACGACCCACAACCCTTCCCAAGAGGCCAACAAACGGAGGAAGCTCAGGACACATTCGAAGCACCACGGCCTCCATGGCTACGTCAAGTGGAGGAAATCGGGAGTTCTCACGAAGAGCGCACAAAATCAGGCCATGAGGGTCATAGAGGAAATGGTGCTACAATCTGCTTACTTCAAGAACCTGTCATCGAGACGCCTTATCCTCTCATCTGAACTCCAATACAGGCCTTATTATATTATCCTGGCTGATTATAATGCAGAAATACAGAGAGTCACGGGTAAGATTCCTACCTTTGCTACCCAATTTCAACCCGAAGACCTTCCTGCAGAGGTGCAAAAAGGCAAAATTCGTCAACCCACCTGGCGGCAGAAACTTCTAGAGACATATCCAGAAATGCTACGCACATGGAACAACGCGCCTTTACATCTCCTATACAATCCATGCTACGGTCCAGTTCCACGTCGCAGGTCTTGGAAGGCATTCAATATCAAAGTGCAGAACAACGCGCAATGCAAGGAATGGTTAAACTACCCGTACATTGCGCCACCACAGGGACCACCGTCGGTAGCATACATGATGGGAACAATTCGACATTGGATGCCGCGATTGAAGCCCATGCCAGATGTGGCAGCTCAAATGATGCTTAAGATTTTAGATATGATGCAGGTAGTCCTGAAAACCTTTAGAAATGCAGCCGCACCACAGGTACGTCTACCGGGGTTTACCAATGGAAATTATGATTTGGTGTATGACATGAGCACCACCCCCAGTATTCATGTGGCTTACGCCTGGCATGCACGCATCAAATACCTCCCTGCATGTTACAAACAGACCTTTGAAGAAATGTTCAGATCAGGTTTCTGGGAGTATCACTCGGAGATCTTCGCACCGAAGCCAACACACCTGCTCCATCTCTTTGCTTGTGAACAATCAATGTACTCTCAGTACTACACCACACCGCAACCAGAGGTCCCTGGCGCAATAAATTGGGATGCATTGGAAGCTGATCTAGCAAGAGGCTTAAGGATAGGAGAACACGAACTTGCCACCAATGTCATCCAATACTATATCGACCACCCGATAGAACAGAGGTCTGTCAGGGGCGACAGATGCTAGGAAGGGGGGCGTGTTGGCATACAAGTCAGATGAAGAGCATACTAGCGCAACGGAGGAGTCATGCACAATACGGCAACAAGGCCCAATCATTTTTTCCATGGACCATTTACAACTCAAGTGATTTTAATCACTACACAAACATTGTAAATTCCATTTTTGGTAGAATAGACTCCATTTTGTGCAAGCCGAGGACTCCTTGAGCTTGAGGAGTATTAGAACTAGCTACATATCAATTTTCATAATTTTTAGACTCTGTTTGAGCCCTCAAATAGGCTCTAGAACCTAATTTTTAACTAGGCCGGACACTAGGTCTGGACAAGACCAAAGCTAGTTAGAAAACTATAAAAAGAGCTAGAGAGCTCATTTTTGAGGTTAGATTGTTTGTGAATTGAGCTTATGTAAGAGACTTTTTGACTAATGCAAAGAACTCCATTGTTCCTCTCCTTGTTCTTGCCTTGTGTGCGCGTGTGTGTGTATGTGTGTGCATGCTTGTGTGCTTCTCACTCACACACTTGTGCCTTCACTTGCTCATAGTCTTCATACTAGTCCTCACGTCTCCACGGATTGACAATTATGAGGTGAATCTTTTCACGTTGGTACTCACCATTGTGCTATAGTGACACTGTCATGCACAATACGGCAACAAGGCCCAATCATTTTTTCCATGGACCATTTACAACTCAAGTGATTTTAATCACTACACAAACATTGTAAATTCCGTTTTTGGTAGAATAGACTCCATTTTGTGCAAGCCGAGGACTCCTTGAGCTTGAGGAGTATTAGAACTAGCTACATATCAATTTTCATAATTTTTAGACTCTGTTTGAGCCCTCAAATAGGCTCTAGAACCTAATTTTTAACTAGGCCGGACACTAGGTCTGGACAAGACCAAAGCTAGTTAGAAAACTATAAAAAGAGCTAGAGAGCTCATTTTTGAGGTTAGATTGTTTGTGAATTGAGCTTATGTAAGAGACTTTTTGACTAATGCAAAGAACTCCATTGTTCCTCTCCTTGTTCTTGCCTTGTGTGCGCGTGTGTGTGTATGTGTGTGCATGCTTGTGTGCTTCTCACTCACACACTTGTGCCTTCACTTGCTCATAGTCTTCATACTAGTCCTCACGTCTCCACGGATTGACAATTATGAGGTGAATCTTCTCACGTTGGTACTCACCATTGTGCTAGAGTGACAGAAGTATTATGCCTTATGCCACTTTTAGAGAATTCGATAATGAATGCCTCTAAAAGTTGATCTATGCTTCTAAACTGCCTCTCGTTTAGTGGCTGAAACCATGTCAGGGCGGTGTTCCTAAGGGTTAAACCAAAGGCATTGTACTGCGTGAACAGGTCTTCAACTTGTTCAGCTCTCAAGACTTGCTTAAACTCGGCTACATGATCGTAGGGGTCTCCAGTGCCATCGAAGTAGTTTTTCATGGACTTAACTAGCTGGGTCGGTCTCAAGGTCCTTGTTTGCTCTCTCGGTCTTGGCAAAGGGAAATCATGGGCATTTCTTCGGTTCCCTGGGGCTCTATGTCCCTCAGGTTCCCCTCTATTCGTTTCTGTTCTCGTTCTTTCTCTTCCCCAAGAGTTGGCAAAGCTTACCTCAGGTCTCTCTCGACTCCTTTCTCTTTGAGTCCCATGAGCTTGAGATGTTCCAGCTCCTTGGCGACCAAAGGACACATTCGATCTTGGTTGGGGGAAAATAAATTCTCCTTTCCAAGTGTAAGCATGCCTATCATTTTCTGTAACCCCAAAGATCCTCTCTGAAGAGTGATCTAAGTAGGTCACTCTGCCTGGAATATCAGGATCTTTGAACTCATATATCACGATTTTTCCTACCTCACTCGGCTGACTAGGCCTATATCTCCAAAAGGCTTCATCCTTCTCTCGGTTCAAGAGGAGATCTATGCTCTTATTATCTTGGGGAATCCACTCTGGTGTGATAATCCTCGTGAGAACAGATTTGCCTCGGGGGGTTCTAGGTTCTTCGCCCATGTTTCCTTGCTCTAGGTCACCTAAGTCCGTTTTCGGGACCACATTCCCAAATTCATCTGTCCTATCGGGATGACTGGTGACTACATATATTGTCCCTTCCTTGTCCAAGTATGCTCCATTTTCAAACTTGACAGTTGGGCACTCTAGTCCAATGCATTGGTCAGGGTTTTTAATCTGGACCACCGCTCTTCCTAGGCCATCCTCATAGATGCTAGCACCTAATCGGTTGGTCCTAAGGTACTCGAGTTGCATCTTGTAAGGGCCTTCCACTCTATGTAAATATGGCACCCCAGAACTTCCTCTAGGTCTCTCCATACCGTGGGACATCTCAGACTCGCTAGTCTTAGAACTAGGGTAGTACGAATGATGGCTCAACTGCTGGGCCCAAGACCTAGCAGTATGATTGACACTAGCCTCTGAAGATCTAAGACTTTGTCTATCTCTCCCTAGGTGTCTATCTGACCTAAGGTTCATATGCCCTTTGTACGTTGCTGATTCTTTGGTACCAGTCACTTGTTCCTTTTAAGTTCCTTTGGATGTGTTTTCTTGTTTTTAATTAAGCTTCATCAGGAGCACTTTCGTGTGTCATACTTGATGTTCTGCGTCCGCTTAGTTTAAGTTCTTTTCCTTTAAATTATCCCTTGACTACAATTTAGCCTACCCTTGCACTTGAGAAATTAAGGGCTCTTCAAACTTGAGTGTTCCTATCGTACCCCTAGTCAATCAGAACAACTACTCACACTTAGCCTATGCTAAGAATAGACTGAGGGGGTTAAGTGATGTTCCAACCTCAAGTTGCTCCTCCTGGCGGTGCTGGTCTACCCAGGAAGCACGTTCCCAAGCTTGTTCGCCCTGGCACTTACTTTGCTTTCTCCAAGAGCTCTCGATGATCCTGTAAGAATCCCAAGTTTAGCTTCAATTTGATCCTTCAATTGACAGACAATTTATTTCAGACACTTTTTTAATGACCCTTGTTCCCCCTTTTGTATTGCTAAAAATTTCCTCTAGAGCTCCCTTGGTGTTCCTACCCCTCAGTGTGTCAACTTCCGACAAGCCCTAGAGCTCAAAAAATGGATTTCGTATGAAAAAGTTATGACCGTTCAGGGTTTAGGGGGTTAAACAGACAAACAGAACCTTTCAGGAGTTTTAATGCATTTTTCTAAGGCCTTTGCAAGTGTGTGAGTATTTGAGAGTGCAAATATGCCCAAAATTTAGCCTAAATTTCCAAAAAATTTACCCTTAATTTTTGCCAAAAATGTCTGTCCATCGCAATAGACGGTGTCTGTCGCGATAGACACAAACTGTCGTGGGGAGTGTCTGTCGCGATAGACAGTGTCTGTCGCGATAGAGTGGTCTGTCGCGATAGACGGTGTCTATCGCGATAGAGTGGTCTGTCGCGATAGACGGTGTCTGTCGCGATAGATGGGTCTGTCGCGATAGACGATGTCTGTCGCGATAGAGTGGTCTGTCGCGATAGACGGTGTCTGTCGCGATAGAGTGGTCTGCCGCGATAGATGGTGTCTGTTGCTATAGACGGTGTCTATCACGATAGACGGTGTCTATCGTCTGTCGTGATTTGGTCTGTCGCGATAGACGGTGTCTGTCGCGATAGACTGGGTCTGTCGTGGATCTCTGTCTGTCGCGATAGACGGGTGTCTGTTGCGATAGACGGTGTCTATCGTGTGTCGTGATTTGGTTTGTCGCGATAGACGGTGTCTGTCATCATAGACGGTGTCTGTCGCGATAGACTAAAAAAACGCAAATTTTTGAGAAACTTCTAGTGATTTGGAGTGCTCTAATGGTGTAGGTTACCGTGCCAAACACACATTCACAAAATATTAAGTTTTTCTGTCTGTCGCGACAGAGAGAGGTCGTCGTCCCGGGACCTGTGCAGAGTCTGTCGTACCTGCGCACACTGCTGGAGAAGGTGGTACAGCTAGTTCCTGCAGCAAAAGCTCAAAAAACACACAAAAGCAGAATGCATGCAAGCTCTCTCTCGCTCTCTCTCACAATGGAATGAGGGAAATGAGGTGGGGAGTGGAATATGACCAAAAAAAACTGAAATTTTTGTGGAGATGGAGATGGAGGTGGGAGATGGTGGGGATGATGATGGTGATGATGGTGATGCAAAAATAAGAAAAAATGAAGAAAAATAATAAAAAGAATGGATATTTCCTATAACTCCAATGTCTCAACTCGACGTCTTACCATCACACGCTCGTCCTCGAAGCTCTCTCCCCGGCAACGGTGCCAAAATTTGGTGTAGCTCAGTGATGAGTAGCACCTCCTTTAATGTCAATCTGGGAAGACGTGAGGATGGTATGAAGACCTCGAGCAAGTGGAGGCACAAGTGCGTGAGTGAGAAGCACACTAACATGCACACACATACACACACACACGCGCACACAGCAAGACAAAGAGTGAGAAGCAATGGAGTTCTTAGATTACTTTCCAAAAAGCTCATACAAGTTCAAAACTATTACAAGCTAACCTCAAAAATGAGCTCTCTAGCTCTATTTATAGTTTTTGACTAGGTTTTGGCCGTGTCCAGACCTAGTGTCTGGCCTAGTTAAAAATTATGTTCTCTACCCTATTTGGAGGTTCAAACGAAGTCTAAAAAATGTGAAAACTGAGAGGTAGGTACTTCTAAAGCTCCTCAAGCTCAAGGACTCCTTGGCTTACACAAAATGGAGCTACAAAAATATGAAATGGTATTTACAATGGTTTTTAGTGATGAGAATCACTATTTTTGTAGGGGTTTTTAATAACATTTTGACATACATTCCCTGGAGCTCCCTACTTGCTCGTTCTCCTTGTGTGTCCACCTCTTTTATATGTGTTAGTGTCCTGAAAAAATATTGGCCTACTTGCCAGATCGTCGTTGACTACTCTGTCTGCTTGTAAGTGTCCTGAAAAAATATTGGCCTACTTGCCAGATCGTCGTTGACTACTCTCTCTTCTCTCTGACTCCCTTCTTAAGCTTCCTTGCCTAGTGAGTCCTTCACTTCCAACAAAGGTGTAGCAGGAGGACACTTTGGACCCGATCGGGTGATCAAGGCAATACTATTTGCGGGCTTCTGGTGGCCGACCCTTCACATGGATGCGCATACCTATGTGAAACAGTGTGATGTTTGTTAGAGAACTCAATATCCTATACGCAAAGATGAGATGCCATTGAAACCTATGATGGGTGGACGTGCATTTTCTAAGTGGGGAATAGACTTTGTAGGTCCTATTAATCCCCCAGCCAAGGGTTCACATGCTGAATACATCATTGTTGCGACAGACTATCTAACCAAGTGGATAGAGGTAAAAGCCACAACGAAGAACGATGCTCAAACAACAACTAAGTTTTTATTTGAGAATGTGTTCACCAGATACGGGTTACCTATAGAGCTGGTAAGTGATAGAGGCACTCACTTCTTGAATGAAGTTATTGAAAATCTGCTCCAAGACTTCTTGGTAGTACATAAGAAGTCTGCCCCCTATCACCCTCAAGCTAATGGCCAGGCTGAGAGCACCAATAAAATCCTATGCAATGTACTAACGAAAGTAGTGAACAATAAACGCTTTGATTGGGACAAACAGCTACACCACGCTGTTTGGGCATACCGAGTCGCCTACAAAACGGTACTCCAAGCCACCCCCTTTCAGATGGTATTTGGCCAAAATGCAGTGCTACCGTTGGACTTCTTAATACCTACATTGAAAGTGGCACTAGAGCATGAATGGACGGGTCATGAACTCTCCTCTAGACTTTTTGACCTTGAACAATTAGGAGAAACAAGACTGAGGGTGGCTGCAGGGATATATGCAGCTAAGAAACGACAGAAGGCATACTTTGATGCCCACGTTAAGGATAAAGGTTTGAAGGAAGGCGACCTAGTACTAGTATACACTTTGAAACAACATGCAAGGAAACTAGAGAAGAGAGGCTACCGACCCATGATCATTAATAGAATCTCAACAAGTGGAGCAGTGCAACTAGCCACATTAGAAGGCGATGTTCTCCTGAGCTACATAAGCGGATGCAGGGTCAAGTTATATCAGGAACCTCTCACAGAGGAAATGCTAAGTCGACTCAATACTACTAAGAAACGCAAAGAAGAAGAAAAGCGAATTCGAGAAGAAGCTCAAGCAGAAGCTTTAGAGCACATACGGAGAATGAAATTAAGAAGACAAGGCAGAGAGCAACCTAGGCCAGATGCATATGCAGATCAAGGATATCACGTGGCTATGTGTGAAGTTTCAGATATCAGCTCCCATAGGATAATTGATCGACGTCCTTTTATAACCTTAGATATAGGACAAGGAAACGGTGCAAGGACTGTAAGAGCCTTGATTGACTCAGGTGCAACCACTAGTGCTGTTAAATTGTCTTACTGTCAAGAGTTGAAATTAACTGTCAATCCTATAGAAGCATATCTCATAGGATTGGGAGGTGTGGAAACCCCTTGCATGGGCGAGGTGGAACTTCCCCTCTATATTCAAGACAAAGCAATGACAGTCAAAGTACTAGTGTGTCAAGATGAGGACCTCACTGAGCCTCTTGTCTTCGGTCAGGACTGGATCTATGATCATGCAGTCAACCTAAACCTAAGAAGTGGACTTCTGCAGGTATGGGTAAGTCGAATTACAGTTGAATTGGAAAATGAGGCACTCAAGGAACTAAGTAAGGCACGAACTCCTGGTCCTTCTAGGGGTGCACATGAAGTTGACAATGCTATTCTTGTCCAAAATTGTATGATGCAGAACGAGGATTGTCTCAACAACGGAGTCAAGGATAAGACGGCACTCCCTTCTTTTCCAAAGGCCAGAAGGATGCAGCAACCAACGGCAGATCAAATACAGAGGAAGCAGAGCACTACCTATACTGGAGGCCAAAAAAAGGAGCAAAGCAGATTGTTTCAACCGTTGAAACAAGTATGGATGCAGAAAGGCGAACACCCTGTTGCGACCAGGCCAATCCCACGGCCAAAACCTCTTATTAGTAGTCAACAACACGACACTAATAAGAAGTCTTTCATAAATTCTTCTGCGAAAGTAAAGTCTATTTGGATACCCAAGAAGTCGATGAAGGCCAGCCCACAATCACGACAAATCTGGGTGCCGAAGGCTTGCTTGCGGGCTCAAATAGCTACACCAAGGCCACACCCTCTACAATATGTTTCACTCACTCGAACATCAGATGCCCATGCTTATACAGCATGCGTGGGCACATATTCTTCCATGAGCACAAGTAGAATCACTTGTAAGTGGGTCCCTAAAAAGCCTCATTTTCAAGTAGATACCCCTATCAAACTCTTCAGAGTCTCCAAAAAATCAAGATCAAAGCCCACCCACTGCATTTGGCAACCTAAAACTTGCAATAAACCCCCAGACCCCAGTTGTATATCCATACGCACCTACTAACTACATCACTCTCTCACTACATCATTCCACTTAGCTTCTAGGTCTACCCAATTCCTAACTACACGCACAAGCAGCGAGCACTTAATAACCCCCTAATCTCTCCCGAACCTCATGTTAATGTTGTAATGGGGACAAAAACGATTCTATCTTGTCCTTTACAATGTTAACACCTGTTTCTATATTCTCACAGAGTTAGGAGGCAAAAAGTAACATGGCAGATACGGCAGGAACTAGCTCCTAGGCAAGCACCAGCCCCCAAGTCGTGGACATTGAAAGTCTTCCCGTTGAGGAGGAATTGAAGGAACGCCTAGTGGCATTGAGGGCATTACACGCCATACCGGTTCAGAATCCTCCACAGGGGCACACAATGCCGGTCAGCAAAAACTCACATTGGTTCAGTGATGTGGCAGGACCCCTAGGTGAAGGCACTTACATGTGGGAGGCCAAGATAGAATTCAATGGGCGCTGGGGCAGATATCACTTTTTCACCAGGGACTTTGAGAGACTGTAGAATAATGAAGGACTGAAACCTATATGGAAGAAGGCGGGACTCTACGATTACTTCAAATTCCAATTGCCAAAGCCCGATTTTCTAAGGTGCTCTTATTTGATTAGCACCCTCACTCCGAGCAAAGACAAAAAGGGATACAACTCCTTTGTCCTCCCATCTCTCACAAGGGGTAATGAACTGAAGCGTTTCAGGTTGACTATCAATTTGGTAAGGGAAGCTCTAGACATGAAAGGTATGCACATTCCTACGGAGAAAGAGTCTATGGTCCCCGACAATATGAAGAACAGGAATCTGACAAAATTAAAGGACATGGTGGCAATGGCACCTACAATTGCCATTCACTTGCGAATGGTCATGCAACATTTTGCATTTCCTGCTCAAGAGAGGTTCACAATGCTACCTAAGAAGATATGGTTTAGTCTATACTTGGCTGATGCTTTTGATTTGACAATCAACATGCCCCACTGGATTATCGACCAAATCCACTTGGCTCATCAAAGGTGGTATAAGAAACAAAAGTCTGTACTATATGGATGCTCTGCCCTCACCAGGATTGTGTATAGATGTCTGGCGTATGATGTGCCAGTGTAGAGGGCATTAAATTGGACCAGGGTACAAGAATTCCAACGTAGACTATCAACCGCAGGACCGCTATCTAAGAAAATGAGAGGCGCAGTTCAGATGCCCTATGCACAACCCCGCGGTGCGACATTGACACCAGAGACAACTCCACGACTTCCAAGGCGGGTACAACCCTTCACTATCAGATTACCAAGACACAGCACTGATGGACCAAATCTAGTGTTTCCACCTGTACCAACCGACCTAGAGTTCCCTCACGGATTCACTTTAGAAGACCTAACTGATGAGGAGGTAGCCAGAATCATAGAGGTTGTTAACGCGGAAGTTGAGGCAGAGCAAGCTAGTGGACAACAAACTGCTACAGACCAACCTCATCCCAGACAACCAGAGGTCGTCGATGTGGAGGGTGAAGAAGAAGAAGAACAAGAGGAGGAACATGATGGACAATCCGAGGAAGAAGAGTAGGAATATGATCAGGAAGCTCTACAGGTACTTGAAGGTGCTCCAGCTTATACGAAGGCACTGAAAAAGCTCTATGAGACCATGAACAGAGTTCAAGAGCAACATAGACTGTCCCTAGCAGCAGGCAAAGCCCTCATGAATCAAATCCTTGAGGAGGAAGGAGTAGACGAGCAATACCGCGCCACACTTGATATGATATCTGATGCTTTAGGAGTACCTGAGACGGTTCATACCGCCCTTGCACAATCACGAAGAACGGAGCGACGATACGGCAGATGCCCCCCTCGATCAGGAAAGCAGATGAATGTATTAGTATCAGAACCACAAGGCACATCCACAACACGGGGCACGGCACACACTGTCCATGATACTGAGGAAACCCATGTATCAAGTGCGCCTCTGTCACCCATTTTGCCACCCCTGCCTCCAACTCCACCACATTCACCTCCCACTACCAGTGTAACCACTACATCACCGCCTCCGAGTCCACAAACCACACACCCTATCTCCACCTCTTTTTTCCATACGGCCACTGAAACAATAATTCTAACCGCAGCCACAGAAAATCTCATTCCCCCAATCACACTTCCGGGCAGTTCGTATTCACAATTGCACACACCACTGTACACTTTCACCACTATCACCGCACCCACAATTCCAATATTCACAATCACTCCCACTACTGCATCCACCGTTGATCTTAGGGACATATCACCCACCTCCGCACCTCTCCCTCCCCCCATACAACCACCTTCTCCCATTCCCCCACCTCCCACTTCACCATTTTCCAGCACCGCATCCACACTTCCATTCCCCTTCCCCTTTCCCTTCCCTTCTGCATTCAACACCCTTCTCGCATCCACCCCTATTAATAATGTATTTAATAATATGTATCAGTGTATGTCGCAACTACAACAGCACTACCAGCATCTTGATAACCAACATACGCGACTCTTTCGAAGCCATGAAGAACTTCAACTACGATTCATTGATCTCAAAAGGGAAAAGCGGCTACTACAACAACAGTATGCCACTTTACAGGAACAACATGAACAGTTAGTAGCCAATCCACCCCAGTTAGATGTAGAAGAAAGACAACATATGGATGATTTGCTACACTCCCAGATAACGGAGAACCTCAAGCTTCGACGCAACCTAGCCCTCCTACGAAAACACATGCCTACAGCACTCGAAGAGAATAAACGGCTGCAGAAACAGAATGAAGAAAACTTGGAAGCAGCAATGGAGGGTTCCCCTCAGGAAATTGACCCAGATAGATTCAAGGCCATACCCTCAGCAAATATGCAAATTGTGTTGGAAACCCATGCCGACCTCCTGGAAGCCCATGCAGCATTAGAAAGAGAAAGAGATGACCTATTAAAGCAGCTGGCCACCCAGCATGAGTCACCAAGCAAAGTCACAACCGCAGTTGACACGTCTGAAGAAGTCGAAAAACTCAAAGCAGAACTAGAAGAATTACGAAGTAAAGTCATGCAATACGAGCGTCAACCTTCACCTCTTGTAGAGCCCGAGCCTGAGGACTTAGTGCCAATTGAAATCGAGGAAACCTTTGAAGATCCATACGTTCCCATGCCTGCACCAGGGGGCAAGCAAACAAAAGAGGGCATGGACACCATCGAGATAGAGGCTCCTGAATGGATGCAGAGGTTAGAAAAAGTGGCCACAACCCATGATGATAGAGTGGCCATTCAGATAGCGTCAATGTCACGATTGGAAGAGGTAGTTATAAAATCGGAGTACTTTCGAAACCTCTCCCATCATAGGTGGATCAGCACATCCAACGATTTGTATGTTCCTTTCTGTTTCTTAATGGCGGACTACAATGCCGAAATCAAGCACCACACCTCAAAAGAACCAACCTCGGCTACACAGTTTGCACCAGACGACATCCCAACAAGTGCCAAGCAGGGCAATATACATCAACCGACGTGGAGGATTTGTCTACTAGAAACCTACCCAGAGATGGTAAGAACATGGAATAACATGCCTTTGTACATCAAATACAACCCATGCTACTTCCCTGTATTTTGAAGAAGGTCATGGCCGGAATACACAAAAACTGTGCTGACAACCAAAGGATGCGAGAAATGGCTCAATTATGTCTACTTAGCACCACCTAAAGGCCAACCCACCATAGGATATATGATCTCGATGATTCGGCATTGGGGGGTCAAGTTTAAACATGTACCAGATGTCATGGCCCAAATGTGCCTTAAAATTTTTGAACTCATGTTGGTCACCTTCAGGACGTTCAAGAATGTCAAGGAACCTCATCTGTCAGCTCTTGGATTTAATGAAGGTAATCAGGACCTTGTCTACGACATGAGCGCAACACCATCTATTAATGTTGTATATGCATGGCACGCTCGTATCAAGTATCTACCAGCCTACTTCAAACAAACGTTACGGGATTCTGGGAATATCATTCAGAGATATTCATTCCCAGACCATCACATTTATTGCAGTTGTTTATCCAGTGGAACAAGCTCTCCATTCAGAAAAGTTACGTATACCACATCCAGAGGTTCCCGGGCAGGTAGATTGGGATGCTTTACTCACGGACTTGGCCAAAGGGTTGCGGATTGCAGAACATCACTTAGCACAAGACGTTGTTGAGTACTACATCCAACGACCCACTCAACAAGGGTCTGTCAGGGATGATAGACGTGAGAGAGGGGGGTGTTGGAACTGAAGGACTCACAAGGCAAGGAAGCTTACGAAGGGAGTCAGAGAGAAGAGAAAGTACAAGCAGACAGAGCAGTCAACGACGATCTGGCAAGTAGGCCAATATTTTTTCAGGACACTAACGCATATAAAAGAGGTGGACACACAAGGAGAAGGAGCAAGTAGGGAGCTCCAGGAAATGTATGTCAAAATGTTAATAGAAACCCCTACAAAAATAGTGATTTTCATCACTAAAAAACCATTGTAAATACCATTTCATATTTTTGTAGCTCCATTTTGTGCAAGCCAAGGAGTCCTTGAGCTTGAGGACTTTAGAAGTACCTACCTCTCAGTTTTCACATTTTTTAGACTTCGTTTGAACCTCCAAATAGGGTAGAGAACCTAATTTTTAACTAGGCCGGACACTAGGTCTGGACACGACCAAAACCTAGTCAAAAACTATAAATAGAGCTAGAGAGCTCATTTTTGAGGTTAGCTTGTAATTGATTTGAACTTGTATGAGCTTTTTGAAAGTAATCTAAAGAACTCCATTGCTTCTCACTCTTTGTCTTGCCTTGTGTGCGGGTGTGTGTGTGTATGTGTGTGCATATTTGTGTGCTTCTCACTCACGCACTTGTGCCTTCACTTGCTCGAGGTCATCATACCATCCTCACGTGTTCCCGGATTGACATTAAAGGAGGTGCTACTCATCACTGAGCTACAGTGTACTCGCGTTGTGTTGAGGATGACGAACATACTAGCTGGTTGCAACAAGCCCATGAAGGATTGCTAGGAAATCACTATTCTAAACAACGAACATTGCAGAATCTAAAACGTTTAGGAGTGTATTGGCCTAGCATGGACAAAGAAATTCATGAGTGGATTAAGAATTTTCTAGTGTGTCAGCAAAAACCCCCAGTGGAGCATGCAAACCTTTATCAAGTGTCATTAATTCCGGATTGGAGCACTCCATTGGTAGAATTTATGAGATCGGGAAGATTACCCAAAGAGGCTAGTCTAGCAAGAAGGCGAAGCATGGAGCAAGAAGCTCAAGGCTATGCCTTAGTAGGAGACAACCTATACCGAAGAGGCAAAGATGGTTACTTAAGATTGTGCGTTCATGAATCAGACTATTTAAAAGTCTTAGAGAGTGCACACAGTAGTGTTGCAGGTGGACATTTTGGTCCTGACCGAGTAATCAAGACCATTCTTTTCTCAGGACTTTGGTGGCCAACTCTTCATATGGATGCACATACCTATGTGAAAATGTGACACATGCCAATGTGCACACTATCCTATCAGAAAAGATGAGATGCCTTTGAGGCCCATGATGGGAGGACGTCATTCTCGAAGTGGGGTATAGACTTTGTAGGTCCTATTAATCCCCCAGCTAGAAACTCCCATGCAGAGTATATTATTGTAGCCACAGACTACCTTACCAAGTGGATAGAAGTCAAAGCCACCACAAAGAATGATGCCCAAACAACGGATAAGTTCTTATTTGAAAATGTGTTCACCAGATATGGGTTACCAATAGAGTTAGTTAGTGATAGAGGTACGCACTTCTTGAACGAAGTCATTGAAAATCTTCTCCAAGAATTCTTGGTGATACATAAGAAGTCTGCCCCTTATCACCCACAAGCTAACGAACAAGCCGAAATCACAAATAAGATCCTATGTAACGTGTTGACAAAACTTGTAAATAATAAACGCTCTGATTGGGACAAACAACTTCATCATGCTGTTTGGGCTTACTGAGTTGCCTACAAAACGGTACTCAATGCCACCCCATTTCAGATGGTCTTTGGATAGAATTTCGTGCTACCATTTGATTTCTTAATCCCTGCTTTAAAAGTAGCACAAGAGTATGAGTGGAATGGACATGAATTTTCCTCTAGGATCTTTGATCTAGAACGCTTAGGTGAGACAAGGCTACGTGCGGCGGCAGGCATCTATGCTGCAAAGAAAAGGCAAAAGGCATACCTTGATGCACAGATCAAAGGTAAAGGATTGAAAGAGGGAGATCTAGTGTTGGTTTACACACTAAAACAACATGCCCGTAAGTTGGAAAAACGAGGATATGGACCCATGATCATTAACAGAATTTCCACTAGCGATGCAGTTCAATTGGCTACTTTAGAAGGTGATATCTTGCCCAACTATATTAGTGGATGTAGAGTCAAGTTATATCAAGAACCTCTTACAGAGGATATGCTAACGAGACTCAATACTGCTAAGAAACAAAAAGAAGAAGAGATGAGAGTCAGAGAAGAAGCACAAGCCGAGGCTAGAGAGCGCATAAGGTGAAATAAGTTAAGGCAATTAGGCCTAGATGTCAACTCAAAAGCCCCAAAATATCACATGGATATGTGCCAAAAATCAGGCATAGCGACTTCTCAAGTCATTGACCGACGTCCCTTTGTGACCATAAAGATAGGACAAGGAAAGGGTGCAAGGACTGTGAAAGCATTGATTGACTCAGGTGCAGCAAGTAGTGCAGTTAGACTTTCCTACTGCCAAGACTTACAGTTGAACATCAATCCCATAGAAGCTTATCTCATAGGATTGGGAGGTGTGGAAACCCCTTGTTTGGGTGAGGTGGAACTTTCCATCTACCTTCAAGATGTTCTAATGAAAGTCAAAGTGCTAGTGTGTCAAGATGAGAACCTTACCGAACCACTTGTCTTAGGACAAGATTGGATTTATGACAATGCAGTCAACTTGAACCTAAGAAGTCAACTTCTTCAAGTTTGGGTCCAGGGGCAATGCTTTACATTAGAACTAGAAAATGGCATGCTCACAAATCAAGAGGTCACATCTTGTAGTTCTCCTAGGACTAATCTTAGCAAAAGGGATGTTGTATGAGTCAAAAGCTCTATGTCGCAGGAGAACTCAATCATGGAAGAACATGCTCAAAGACAAGCGGACTCCTCCTTTGGTGCAAGGACTAATGACGCCACTACAACTCAACCAACAAGGCAAGCACAACAGAACAGGACAACTTCTATATCAAATAGACAACTGGATTTCCAAAGGAAAGTAGTGTCGGGCATGAAGCAGATTTGGGTATGAAAAGGAGAGCAACCACCGGCCTTAACCCCACAATTCACCTCGAAGGACTCCCACCAAGCCAGAAGACGAATGAAGAAGCTAGGACAAACTGAACCACAAGATATTCGACAAGTTTGGGTGCCTAAGAAATTAGTTGTAGCTCAACAAGGACAATTGCCAATATGGGTTACCCAAGAAGCTCTTACATACACAACAATCTATGCTCTCCCACTTGAGAAAAGTGGCAACAAAGAAGCCAAGGCGGGGCAAGGGTCAGAACCAAACACCACGACTAAAACCAGATCAGCTCGCCTCTTCAATAAGGATTAGAAGACCAGCCACAATGGTATGGGTATGGAAGCCAAAAGCACTGGTAGCCCCCACAAAACCAAGGAACCAACCACGTGGGATACAAAATTTAAGAAACCATCCAAAGATGAAGACTCGTGAAGTGATCTCTACAGTGCCAAATGGTGTTCTAAGATGGACCCCAATAAGGAGGATTACAACATTTCAAGATTCAATGGATACCTCCACCAAAGCCGGCGTCAACACCTACAAGTAATATCGAAAGCCTCGATGAGCGACAACCATGTGCTTCTTGCACAACCCTATCTTTTGCACCATTCAGGTCGTGCACTTCCAAAGTAGGCATTAATATAGGGCCACATTACACGGCCGTGCATAGACACACTCGAGAATCCTAAGCACAAGAGTACATTGACATATATCAAATATTTTTATTGATACTAACTTTTGTCTTCTTGTTTTTGTGACATTTTTTCCCCCAAAAAAAAGAAAAGAAAAGCGAGAGAGAGCTTGTTCCCAGGTTTGGCTCATGAAACATTAATGAGTCATGCTTAGTTGAAGATGGAACTGTTGATTACTGGGCATTTATCAATTTGGATAGAAGTGTGTCTCAGCTAGCAGATGATATAATTGCTGCCTTATCTGGTAGATGTCAAGAACTTGGCATGAACATGGCATCCACAACTATGGTTTCCCCTTACCATGGTGGGAGTGAAGAGCTTGAAGGTCTGCAACTTGAGTGATGCTTAACTACCATATGTATAAGAGCATCCAAGGAGATATCTGCAAGGGATAGTTCTAGTACCCTGCAAATCTTTGTATGTCTACTGGATGAGAAGACTCCTGCGTATGGTGAGCTAAAGAGAATATCTGAAACTAAGCTTGGTGTAGTTACCCAAATATGTTGTTTTCCAAGGAATATAAAGAAATTCAATTCTCAGTATTTGGCAAATGTTGCTTTGAAAAGAGGAGACAGGACCAGGCACTCATAAAATTTTCATCAGTGGACCATCAACACGGACATTCATCGACATATGGTCCATCACAAATGCCAGGTGTACAACACGAAAAGATAAACATCTATCGAACCTTCACCATGGTAAGTATCTTTACTTTGGCAACACCATAAAACATGATAGATTAGGCAACCTCTTTGTCAGCATACCCTTGAGCACTTAGCTCAGGACCTCCAATTTTTACACCATATTTCTTCCAATGCATTTTCCAAGTAAGCATGCATAGGGCTACATTACAAGGCCGTGCACAAGGCACATATTTTCCTCAACCCATGCACAAACACACTACCATCATTCATTATGGGTTATGCGTACTTGGCATAACTGCTCTGAACATCATCTTTGGAAGAGCTAGAGGACATCATGGGGACCACATCATTACCTAGGAAGCAACACATACAAAGACTGGACACTACCTCTCTACATGGAACAACCCATACAACAAGGGTCTGTCAAGGACGACAGACTCGAGAGGGGGGGGAGTGTTGAAGCTCAAGGTCAAGGACAAAGCATGGAAGCACATAAAAAAGGTGGACACACAAGGAAAGGGAGCAACTAGGGAGCTCCAAGAAGTGTATGTCAAATTTTCACAAGAATTCCCTACAAAAATAGTGATTTTCATCACTAAAAACCATTGTAAATACCATTTTCTATTTTTCTAACTCCATTTTGTTCAAGCCAAGGAGTCCTTGAGCTTGAGGAGTATTAGAAATATCATCCTACCAATTTTCATAATTTTTAGACTCCGTTTGAGCCCTCAAATAAGCCCTGGAACCTAATTTTTAACTAGGCCGGACACTAGGTCTGGATAGGGCCAAAACTAGTCAAAAAACTATAAAAAGAGCTAGAGAGCTCATTTTTGGGGTTAGCTTGTTAGAGAATAGAGCTTTTGTAAGAGAAATCTTTTGCAAACAAAGATTTCCATTGTTCCTCTCTTTGATCTTACTTTTTGCGCATGTGTGTGTATGTGTGTGCATGTTTGTGTGCTTCCACTCACGCACTTGTGCCTTCATTTGCTCGTGGTCTTCATACCGGTCCTCACGTCTCTGCAGATTGACAAGTAAAGGAGGTGGTGCTCACGCTTGAGCTACAGTCTTCAATATCGGTTCTGTTGATTTCCAAAAATGTTCTCTTTTTCGGATCATGACACTCATATTTGACATTGGTGAGTCCATCTTGGTTCCATCCAAAAGCTCTATTGATTACTTCATGAGTGAATCTAATTGTCTTCCAGGTACCAACTTTGTCAAGTACTCTTGCTTCTGGGACTGATGCTTTATTCGATGCGGACTGTAGTGTATTCATCACTTGTGTACATCTCTGGAAATCTGGCAGATATATTGGCAGTCTTAGGAATGCATCAATTCCTGCTTGTGTCCAGACATCCGTCATGCACGGTAATCCTTGTATGATAGTCTTGAAATCTTGTGACATGATAGGAAAGTAGTGATCCCTATCCATGATCTTGATGATCGCCATGAAAATGAGTTCGGACACTGGTTGATCATCAAGAAACCAATGACCTCTTGCCTTCGTTATTGATTCTAAGGGAAGAAGCTGGATCTCTTCCTCTTGCGTAGCCTCGAAATTAGAAGATACCATCTGCACTCAATATAGAGCAGTAATTAGTGGCAAGCTAGTATCAAGAATCATCCTTCACTTATCCTCATTGAATTTGGCAACTCTTCGAGTGGATTGTGTCGTCCCTTCCCCGTGGGTGTGAGAAAGGTAATACCTAGGATTTTTGTAGTACTTATTTACATAGATTTTTTTTGTTTATGTCTGAAAGAAAACAGAAAGATTAGTCATAGCTGAAGTGGTTATTGAATTATTAGTTATTCTCTTAGATTATGTACAAGTTCTCTCCTATTCCCCAAGAGGGAAATGTGCTCCACTATCCTAAAGTAGAAAAACAATGTGTCAAATGCTTGGCCTTGTAATGTGGCCCTATCATGCATATTGTGGATTCTGGTGACTCCAAATGTGTGCAACTACTTGGTTGATGCATACAGATTGTCTTGCCTTTCGGCATCCAAATCTGCTTTACTCCCTTGGGATAGTCTGTATTTCTAGCATTCCTGGAGAATGTAGTGCTCTTAGCGTAGTACTTTTGTTTCGTTTGCTGTTCGAATCTCTGAATGATTTTTGTTGCATGGCGAGGTTCCTGCTTTGTCCTGTAGTGGTTTATCTTCTATCGTTTTGCCTTTAGACCATACTGATTCTCCTTGTGTAGTGGCTCGTCCTTTTTTATGATTGTTACTTCGGCACATGACTTGGGAATCCATATTTGCAGTCGGGTCGGATGTGCGGCTATCACCTTCTTCAAAATCCATACTCTAGCAATTCTTTGTGGATGTAGGTGTCCAAAGTGATTTGCCTCCTTGTTCGGTGGTTCGTTTTGATGTCAACAATGTTTCTGTTGTTGAAGATATACAGCCACTTGATCCTTCCTTATCCAAGCTTGTCTAGTGTAAGGAATAGGGTATATTCTAAGGTGTGCAGATTTGTAGTAGTCTTGCTGACTTGTCTCTCTTGTGCCCGGTTCGTCATTGAGGCTGTTATCGGATAAAGTACTACTCCTGTGATTTACTAGATTAGAAGATTGTGTGCAATCGAGATTCGGTGTGTCCTCACATGAAGTACTTGATGAAGAAATTTCCATAGTGCAAGTGAACATACATTCATCATCATGTTCCTTAGAGTGATCTCTCGGGTCTATATCCTTGGCTTTGATTGGTCGTTCGTCCAACATGCTGAATACCTCTCGATGTCCTATCTTGGCCGAGATGTATCCTAGGGATAATTGAATGGTCACTTCATATTCATATATCTAGTCTTGACCTAACACGAGCTCTTCTAATAAGTCCTGATCCTGACATACTACAAGTTTCTATTCCATTGTGTTGTTTCCGAGATGTAGAGGTAAGGTAACCTCACCTATACATTGAGTAATTTTTCCTTTTATTCCTATCAGCTCTGCCTTAGATGGGCGTAATTCTTCCTTGAGTTTCTGGGTTAATGAAAATTTGATACAGCTTATAGCGGCTCCTGTGTCATCGAGAGCATCCACTAAGTGGTATTCTTCTGTTCCAGCATCCAAATTCAAATAAGGTTGCGTCATTTGCTGACCTAGGTTTTCAGTGGCTCTAAAATTAGCCATTGGGACGAGTTCCTCTCCTAGTCGATATCTGTCATCTCTCTCTCTCATCCATTCTTTTCGTTTCCTGATTCGTTCTAGTGCTTCTTGCCTAGCTTCTTCTCATATTCTTTCTTCCTCTATCCACCTATTTTTACCCATTATTAATTGTGACATTATCTCTTCTGTCAATGGCTCTAAATATTTTTTCACTCGACATCCATTGATATAGTTTGGCATTACGTCTCCATCTAGGGTTGCTAAACTGATGGCTCCACTGGTAGATATATGATTGATGATCAACGGGCCATATCCTCTTTTCTGCAATTTCTTTGCGTGTTGTTTCAATGTATAAACCAAAACTAAATCTCCTTCCTTCAATTTTTTGTCTTTAATATGAGCATCAAAATAGGCTTTTTGTTGCCTTTTAGTAGCATAAATCCCTACTACTGCTTGTAACCTAGTTTCATGTAACTTTTCTATTTGATCTAATTGAGCTGATAGTTCATGTCCAATCCACTCACAAGTTGTTGCCACTCTGAGAGTGGGTATTAAGAAATTAATTGGCAAAATAGCATTCTGCCCATACACTAAGTTAAAAGGAGTAGTTCCTATGGCGGTTTTGTAGGCTACTTGGAATGCCCATAAAGCATGATGTAATTGTTTATCCCAATTAGATCTTCGATTGTTAAAAATTTTAGTGAGAACTGTGCAGAAGATTTTATTTGAACTTTTGGCCTGTCCATTGGCTTGTGGGTGATATGGGGCCGATTTCTTATGAATTACTAAGAATTCATTCAGTAGGGCTTCTATCACTTCATTCACAAAGTGTGTCCCTCTATCACTCACAATTCCTATCGGCAGTCCAATCTAATGAAAACGTTCTCAAAGAGAAACTTGGTCGTAGTCCTTGCATCATTTTTCTTGGTTGCTTTGGCTTCAACCCATTTGGTCAAATAGACTATGGCTACAATTATGTACTCGGCATGGGATCCTTTAGCTGGTGGGCTAATAGGTCCTATGAAGTCTATTCCCCATTTAGTAAAGGCTTTGGCACTCATCATGGGTTTCAGTGGCATTTCATCTCTTCTAATTGGATATTTCGTTCGTTGACAAGTATCACATCGTTGCATATATGTTGCTGCATCTTGATGTAGAGTTGGCCACCACATTCCAGCAAAGAGAATCATTTTTGCAGTTTTATCTCTAGAGAAATGTCCTCTTGCAGCTCTTGTATGTGCCATCTCTAAGATAGCAAGATACTCGTCTTCATGAATGCACATTCATAAATGATTGTCTCTTCCTCGCTTAAAGAGTTGTTTCCCTATAAGGACATAGTCCTTGCTTTGTTCTGTGAGAGCACGTTTCCTTGCTAGAGTGGCTCCTTCCAGGTACTCTTGGGTCTTCAATAATTTCACCAGGGGCATGCTCCATCTTGGTGCCGCTGTGGAGTAGCATAGAATAGATTTCTCTTCTGGATTTCGTTCTTGACAAGTTGGGCAGGCTGATACATAGTTATATGTATCCCTCTGCATGGTTGGCCAATATATGCCTAATCTCTTCAGTGTTTGCCATGTTCTGTTCGCATTTAAATGAATTCCATTGATTTACATGTGCTTTTTGAAGCCACATTTCTTGTTCCTCCTCTTCTACGCATCTCATGAGTAATCCACTTGAGTCTTGGTGATATAGGCTTCCAACAATGATATGAAGGTTTTTAGTCTTCCATAAATCTTGATTTCGGTTTGGTGTGATCCCATGTTTAGGTCCATATGTGAGTATAGGGATCAACTTTTCTGCCCATTGGGGACATACTTCGAGATTAAAAAGGTACGTGTCTGGCAAATCATCAGGTACACCTATGGGGGGTTCTCCATGTGTCATTCTCGATAAGTGATCTACTCTAATGTGCGTATTCCCTTTCTTGACTACTACTTCAAAATCAAATTCCATCAACAATAGAAACCATCGTACTAGTCATCCTATATTACACGGCTTATTGACTAAGTACAGTAAGGCTTGATGATCAATGAAAAAATTGAATTTGTTTGCCAACAGGTAGTGTCGAAACTTCTTTACTGCGTACACCATCCCTAGGCCTTCTCTCTCAGTCGTGGTATAATTGCACTCTGCCTGATTCAGTTGTCTACTAGCATAGGCTATAGGATGATCTAACTTTCTTGTATCTGCGGGTTGAGCTAAGATGCAACCAATGGCAAACTTGGAAGCATCCACGTGAATGTGAAATGGTTTGTTCCAATTAGGTACTCGAAGGATTGGTGCTGAACTCAATCGACTCTTTAATTCGTTAAAGGCCTTTTCACATTCTTCTGTCCAATTAAACTGAGACAATAATGCATAAAGAGGTCTAGCAATTATGACATACATGTGTATAAATCTTCGATAGTATCCGCAATGTCCCATAAATGCTTATACTTCTTTCGCAGTCTTTGGTCTCAGCAAATCCAGAATCACTTTGATTTTGTCTTCATCAGTGGAAATTCCATTTTTTGAGACAATATGTCCTAATATCTTTCCTTGTCGAACCATGAAGATGCAATTTTCTGGATTGAGGCATACTCTATATTCTCGACATTTGGCGAAGATCTTTCCTAGTTCAGGGATATGTTCTGATCGTATAGCTGAATAAGTGCATAAATCATCAACATATACCTCCATAATCTTTCTCAGGAACTCCTTGAATACATGGCACATCAATCTTTGGAATGTGGTTGGGGCATTGGTTAGACCAAAAGGCATGACTCTAAAGGCGTAAACTCCCCATTCAGTTGCAAAGGCTATTTTATGTTGGTCCTCGGGAGCAATGTCTACCTGATTATACCCCAAAAAGCCGTCTAAAAAACTATAAACTTCTTTTCCTTCCACTCTTTCCAAAAGATGATCTGTGATGGGTAATGGGTAACTATCTCTTATGGTGGCACCATTCACTTTTTTCAAATTAATGCATACCCTTAACTTGCCATTCTTTTTTGGCACGACCACCAAAGGTAACACCCATTCCGTGTGTTCTATTTCATAAATGAACCCAGCATCTAACAACTTATCTATCTCTTCCTTGATCTTTGCTGAGTAAACATCGTTATATGTGTATGGTCTTTGTTTTGAGGGTTTGGCTTCAGATGTCATAGGGATTCTATGGGCACATATAGAAGGATCTACTCCTTTCAAATCCTTATATGTCTAGGCAAAGACATCCCTATATTCTCTTATGAGTCGTATTAACTCTTGTTCTTCCTCCATAGAGACATCCTGTCCTATAAAAGTACATCATTCCTCTCCTTCCTCTAAGGTTACTACTACTTTCTTGGTTTGTTCTTTGTTGTCATATGCTATTCGTGGCTGTGCTTCACGTTTTGGCATTTGAATAGCAATTTTCCTCTCTTCTACTTCATATTTTTTGAAGTGGGCAGGCACTTCAAATTGATCTTGAGGTTTATTTTCTCCATCTTCTTGTTCTTTATCTAACCCAGGCTCTTCTTCCTCTGTCATTTCTTGATTTATTTCATTACCTATGACACTTACTCCTTGATTTTCACTTTCTGTTTCCATTTGCTCTTGCTCCATTTCAATGCTCTCATAATCCTCCTTCCATTCTCTTTCAATCACTTCTCCTTCTTCACCCTCTTGAAGAACTACCACATATAGACTAACGTCATATCCTTCTTTGTCAATGCATTCATTCATGGTTATCACTTCTTCGTTTACACATACATCGAGAGTGGCTAAAATCTCCATCCAACCATGAGGTTCGAATTCTTCATCTAAGAATACTTGAGGCATGTAAGCTGGATCTTGTACCAACCTAGCTATTCCTTACCTTTGCTGCCATCCTTTCCTTCTATCCTCTTCCTGTTTCGTAGTTTGGCATATCCATAGATGAGTGTCTTCGTTCATCCACGGTTGGTCGCTTGAACCTATACTGTGAATCGACTGATCGTCTTCCTCCTTATGAATCTGATTCCAATGCAAGGGGGGAACATCTTGGTATGTGTATGTGTGGAGATTTATTCTTGTCGTGGTTCCTTCATGCTGTAAGTATACTGCGTCTTTTCCCCAATCTTGCACTACCTTTAGCTGTCTCATGAAGGGTCTTCCAAGTATCATCTCATAATTGCTAGCCCTTTCAAATTGAAAGATCGCTAAGGTGTGCTCAAATTCAACTCCACAAGTAGTAAAAGTTACTCTTTCCAATAATCCCAAGGGTCATTCAGTGTGTCCATCTGCCATTTGTATCTTCATGCGTGTTGGTCTTAAAGCTGGTTTTCCCCATTTCTCCCATATTTCCTTAGTGGCGATTCCTACTCTAGCTCCAGAATCTAAGATAGCTTTAGTAATTGGAAGGCAAGTGTTTCCTTCATCTCCCTCACTGAAATCTCCAACCTTATCGACTAGGATTTTGACTGTTGTCACTTCATCAAGCATCTCCTTTTCTTCTGGCTTGGTCTCCAATTGACTAATTAATTTCTCCTTCAAATGTGGTTTGACCTTCAAAAGTTCTTCCAATGTCAGAGTACAAGGAATTTTTACCTTTCTAAGGTGTTGTATGATGTCCAATGTTTGGATTGATGGGTTTTGCTCTTTTTTTCTTATTGAGGGAATGCAGTATAATTCCGAATTATGTTAGTATTCTCCTGTGTAATTTGGTAAAACCTTTACATTGTCATTCTCCTTGTCGCTCTTGTCAAATTGTACTAATTCTTCTGAATTCAGTTCCGGTATTGATTGTTCCAATTCACCTTCTACTTCTAGCTCTTCAAAGGGTGGTTCAATTCCTTCCACTTTCTTCCATCTGTCTTCTTGGACTCTTGCCCACAAATCATTAGGCCATTCCCCATCTACCTTGGGGACAATGGATCCTTCCCTTTTATCCTCGCAGTGATTTCCATTATGTGTCTCGCCTTCTTTTCCTTTCTCTGGATCATTAGGGATGACACACTCTTGGAATTCTTTTTCGGGAATTCATGAATTAAGTAGTTGAAGAACAGGTTTTTCTAAGGTCGGTTGAGCTACTTCAATTAATTTCTTGCATATCTCCAACCTTTCCCTCTCTAATTCACCTCTAGGATATTCTTTTTCATGTTGTTCAATGGTAGGTCCCGCTCTTATTCGTGCCTTGTACGCCTGAATCCGCATGGCTAATTCTTCAGGCATGGGATCTGCTAAAATTGATCCTACTTATATTTTCCCTTCTGATTTTCTCCTTCAAGTTTCTGTTTTTCTTCTTGACCCCTTTCATTCTTTTCATTCTCCTTCTTTTGTTGTAATTTCTTTTCCTTCATCCTGTCTCTACGATTCTTCCATCTTTGTGTTCGTTTACTTGTAACACTTTTCTCAGGCTCTTCCGAGTCTTCAACTATTTGAGGTGTAGGTATGTCCACTTTTCTGTGAGCTCGATCATTTGCTCCAGTTTTTTTTGGTGTCTCTCTAGCTTTTGCTCTCGTTATAGCTTTCAATGGTACGGTGTATTCCTTGTCACTCCCTGACGACTCTATCACTTCTATCACATTAATCTGCACGTTAGAGTTAACTTTATTTGGGTTTTTGGGGCAATCTCTAAAAAGGTGTTCTTTGCCACAATCACTACAGTATCCTTCCCAGACTCGTTGTGGTGGTAGTGGGTTTGGTAGTGTACATTCTCTGATATAATGATCACCTCCGCATCTATAACACGGTCCTCTAGGTACAGGCGGTCTATTCATACGTCGGGAGGGTATGGGTGCTCTGGGAGCAGTATACATTAATGAAACATAATCCTGCTCATATCCATAGGAACTATCTAGTACTTCAATGCCATATGCATAGGGGTCGTACATTTGTCCATATTCTATTATAGTGCTCTCATAAGCAGAGTAATTTCCTTCACTATGGTCATAAGATGGGTCATATGATTCGTTACTAGTCAAAGGCATGGCTGGAAGTATTGCTCTCTCTAAGTTTTCTTCAGGTTGGGCCATTTTCATTGGGACAACATTCTGAGGATGGGGCGGTTGTTGCCCTAACACCGGTTGTGGCTGAGTGTAACCTTGATAAACATAAGCTCGTGGTGTAGGTGGGATATCTAAAGGCTTCCCCTCCTAGATCTCTCTGAGGGTATCCATAAGGTCTCATGAGAGGTTGTAATGGTCTTGACTGTCTATTGTAAGGACAATTTTCTGTGCTGTGATTTGTGTATTTTTGTTCTATGCTGCAATATTGTAGAGGGCCCGGGACGGGTGGTCTATTGTAAGCATACGCAGGTGGTGGGACTACTCCCCCGGTGCACAAATGAGGAGGGTGATCACCTCCACAATGCATACATCTTCTAAGCATGGGTACTCTCATTGGGTTGTTGGGGTAGTTCCTCTGTCCTTGAACGTTCAGTTTCTTTGCTACTAAGTCGGCTATTTCCTCTACATTGTTCTTAGGGTTTGATGTGCTGCTGGCAGAATCTTCACTTTTCACACTACCTTGAGGTATTTTCAGGTCTTCTGCTAGATTTTCCTCTAGGTCGATACATTCTTTCATACATTCTTGCAAAGTTTGAACTCTTTTCACATACACCAGAGATCTTAAAGATCCATTCATCAACCCTTCCAAAAATAATGACACCATCTTGTTTTGAGTGGGTCTCTCTTCAACAGGGCATCTATCCACATATTGTTTGAATCTTCTTACAGCCAATCTCACTGACTCTGTAGGATCTTGCTTAAAACTATGGATCAATGAGGAAGAGTTGTTTTTAATCCCAGATTTAGTGAATTCTTCAATTAATTCTTGATAGACTTGTTCCATGTTTTGAAAATTATTAGGGTCTAATGGCTAGAACCAAGCCAAAGCTGTGTCTGTCAAAGTTAGACCAAAAGATTCATATTGGATCAAGAAATCTTCCACTTGTTCGGCTCTGATTACTTGCTTGAATTCAGGTATATGATTGTAAGGTTCACTAGAGCCATCATAATGGTTTCTCATGCATTTAGCAACTTGAATAGGCCTTAATCTTCTTCCTGCTTCAGGTGGTCTAGGCATCACCGGAAAAACTGGTCTTCCTATGGGTATGCTAGGTCCTCTTACCACAGGTGGTCTATCTGGAACAGGGATTCTATTCCTTGGGTCAACAGGTGGCTGAGGCCGATAGTTAGGGTTATTTGCCAGCATAGCAAATTGCACATGTGGTCTGACCGGTATATGCATTTGTTGAGTCTGTCCAGAATGTTGATATGAATTATCTTGAAAGGTTCCTTGAGGGTTCTGAGAAGTAGTAGCTTGATCCCTAGGAGGGAACACTAGAATGTTCTGATATTTCAACCCTGCTCTTTCTAACTTCGTTAGAGGCCAGTACCTCCTTTGGTTTTTGTCCAAATATATGATGATGGTGGGGAATTCAGGATCTTGTAGCTCGTAGACAGTAACTAGGTTAGGGGCTACTTCCCATAATGAAGAGTGGGCTCTAAGGAGATGCTCCATTCCATTGATCAAATACACATCTAGTAAGGAGTCATCTTGGGGAACTAGGTCTCCTCTCCAAACCCTAACAACAGTAGATCTCCCTCTAGGGGTGGTTACTTGCTCTTCATGTCCCTCTGCATTAAGGCTATGAGCGTTATCTTCTTCCCCTTGTTCGTTGATACTTTCAAGGTGTTCTGTAACAACATACTGCATATCCCTTTTGTCCATATAAAACCCTCCTGCATACTTAACTGCTGGCGTAGGTACTATGTAAGCTTCTGTAACTTTCTTCAGTCTGGCCACTCATCGGTTTAGAACATCTAGGTAGATAGGAATCTCATGTTGATTGGTGTTCACATATTCTAATGATGTCCGATATTCACCCTCAATAATTGACATTATGCCAATCATTGGTACAGTGTTCTGCATATCCTTGGAAGCCATGGGAATTTCTTCCTCTGACTCACTAGAGGTTTTAGAATAATGTGAACAACTACTTGGTTCGGCTACACTTCCTACAGAGGAAATCACACTTCTTTGGCTTCCTAGGGTTCTTCCAGATCTTAGGTTCATTCAATTAAGAACTTCTAGTCTCACTTGGTTAACCTCCAAATCCTAAAGTTCTTTACTGAGAGTCTGGATTCTAGGGGATATGTGGTTGAAATAAGACTGACCAAGAGGTCACAACACATGATACTTGACCCTAACAAAAACCACGATACCCGATACTTGAGAAGTATCGCCTAAGAAATCCACGATAGTCGATGCTTGACTCACTGCCAAAGGTCACGATACACGATACTTAACCAAGATGATACACGATACTCAGGAAACGTGATACACGGTATTTTCCCAATATCACGTGCCAATCACGATACTCGATACTTTACAGGTATCGTGATCAAAAATCTGCGATACGTGATACACGATATTCCACCACCAAAATTTCCACGAGACTCGATATTAGACCTTGCTGTGTCTCGTGATACTTGATATTTGCCATGCATCAGGAAAGCTCCATCCGCGATACACGATATCAAGCAAGTATCGCAATCAGAGACTCACGATACACGATACCCGATGAGTATCGCGATCTGAATTTCACGATACACGATATGCGATATCAACGAGTATAATGAGGACTTCTCAACAATACACAATACGTGACAAGTATCGCCAGACCCAATTCAATGATACCCGATACTTCACAGGTATCGTGAAATGAGTCCCACGATACACGATATTTAGCAAAGCCAGGTATCATGATACTTGACCACAGGAGATCATGATACTCAGGTATCGCGATACCTCAACTGCGGGAGAAGACGATACTTGACACTTTTTCAATTTTTTTGGCAAGTGATTTTGAATCCTAAGTATATACACAGGTTCCTAGTGTTCATCTACCCTTTTCCCTCAGTATGTATCACAAAATAAACTCTCGTTACCCCTGTTCAGTCTTTCATGATACTTGTCGTAGATCATTCTATTGAGTTACTTGATTTAATTGGCAAAGATGAGTGATAGATCAATGTGCTCACCTTGGACACTAGCCTCCAGCTTTTCACTCTCCTCTACTCGCTCTGCGCAGCTCAAATACCCGGCTCTCAGCTCACGATACCCGACTGCTGATTCTCACGATACTTGTTCTAGAGACAAGTGATTTGAAAAATGACAGTTTTTTTGGGTTTTATACTTTTTTGAAAAGTTATCCTAACTAGAAAGACTCATAAGACTAGAGTTAATGGCTACTCTAACTCCCTAACTACTCCCTTGTTCCTCCTACTCTACTCACTCCACTCACTTCCCTAGACTATTAACTCACTACACACACTTCAAGAGTGAGAAGTAGTAAGTGCGGATGAGTGTGACTTACCAAAGAAGAGAAATTCACAACTCCTCTACTCGCTTCAATTCTAGAGCTACTTACCATCACACAGATGCCTCAGTTTGATTCGACATTCCCCGGCAACGGTGCCAAAAACGTGTGTACCTAAGAACAACCCTAGGGACTTGTGGAGAAAGAGACTATACCTCGATCCCCCTCAAGTGCATATAGTGGGGATTCACACTTTATTTTATCAATTCGTGGAGTATCAAAACCTAGCCGAGTGTATGAAGACATGCATTCAAATGATGATCAATGCAAAACATGCTTCCCAAAGAGTGCAAACAAGGCTAAGACTAATCCAAACAAGTTTCAACTGTCAGTCAAGGTGTCACGATACTTGGAGCAGCATTCAACAATAAATTGAGCTTTTCTCTCAGTTCCGAACTCGGAATATAGAAAATAGCATATGCGTTTCGAAGCTCTCCAGAAGAAGCATCCAATGGTGGTATTTTCACTCAGTTTTGACGCTTCTACTTCAATTTATGAGCAAAATACTGAGTCTTGGGAATGACCTTCCTACACTCCAGCACTTCCTATCCTTTTCACGCACCTTAACAACAGTAAATAGACACTTTCATGGATAGACAACACTTCCTAACACTCTTTTCAAGCAACACGCATGCATACAAGCTCACAAAGAAGATGATACAGAGAGGAGAAGACACAAATTCGAAATTCTGTGCTCTTGATTCTCACAATGGCAAAAAGTCTTTACAAAGAGTCACAAATTGACTTATATACATGTGCCTTAAAAATGGTCCTTTCACACAAGAGACCGGCACTTTATTCACAAAAAGGCTAATTTCCTACTAATTTACATGGGTAAGCTACTAATCTCCATGGGTATGCATATAGAGGACTCCTCTAGTGCATTTACAATGGAAAATATGTTACAAAAATGGTTATAATACAAAAATAGAGTGTCCAAATCGGAAAAATTTTGGGGCCCTTCTTTTTCTCTGCCTTGTGCTCTTCTTAGCTCTGCAATAGTGGTGCTCATGCTTGGGCTAGAACTTCTAAGGTTTTATGCAAGAAATCTTTGAAAACATGACACACAAGCCTTTGAAATGTAGAAAGTGCCTATGTGAGACCAAAAGGCATCACATAAAGTGCAAAGATTCCCCATTCTATGGAAAAAGCTATCTTGTGTTGATCTTCAAGGGCAATGGCTACTTGATTGTACCTTGAAAATCCATCAAGGAAGCTATAAACTTCCTTGCTTGCTACTCGCTCCGACAGATGTTCAATGATAGGAAGTAGATAACTATCATGTATTGTGGTAACATTAATTGTTTTCAAGCTAATACACACACATGGATGTAAGTTGTCATTCTTCTTGGGCACTACCACAATGGAGGATACCCATTTAGTATGTTCGATCTCATAGATGAATCTTGCTTCTATCAACCTATTGATTTCCTCTTTTATTTTTGCTGCATATGTTTCGTTATATATTTATGACTTCTATTTCATAGGCATGGATTCTAAAGTCATGGGGATCCTATGTGAACAAATGTCTAGATCTACTCCTTTAAGATCGTTATAAATTCAAGGGAACACATCTCAATATTCTCGTAATAGTTGTGTTGATTCTTGCTCTTCTTCACTACTTAGGTCATTTCCTATTTGTGTACTTTGTTCTTCTCCATCCTCAATCATTACCACTACTTTTTTAGTGTGTTCCTTGTTATCATAAGCTTCTCCCATGAGAACTTCTCATCTTGGCATTCTCACTATGATACTTCTATCCTTTATCTCATATTTCTTGAAGTTTTCTGGCACTAAGGATTTGTCTTCTTCTTGTGTTGATTAGTTCTTTTTACACTTCTTTTTCTTTTTTTCCATCTCAACTTGAGTGTTAATAATACTTCATTCTTACTCGTTCTGCTCGTGGGTCTTAGCATCTAGCAAATACAAGTATTCTTCCTTGGACTCGCAAAATGGATCCATCAAGATGGATTCTAGGTCCTCATTGTTCTCTTCTTCTTCATATGTGTCTCAACTAGTCTCACATTTTTTAACTATGTGTTCACACATAAATACTGAGATGTCATAGCCATCCTCATCACAATAAGGAGTCGATTGTTCTTCATTCACAGGTATGTCCATTGTCACTAAGATTTTTTCCCAACCATGGGGTTCAAACTCTTTGTCTGGGAATATCATAGATGCATAGCATGTTCTTAAATTTGATATGTGATTTTCTGTTTCTCTTATGTCTAATTGATTCAAAAGAATATTCCAACACAATTGTACTTGGGAAAATTAGGACTAGTAGACAAAGCTCATGAACCTTAGATCAAGTAGACACCTAGGCTGAGATAGACAAGGCATCAGATTGTCTGAAACTAGTGTCAATCACACATCTAGGTCATGGGCACAACAACATAGTGATTATCCCTACATGTTAAGTTGGGAAACAAGTGATTCATAAATGTCTTTTACCATGGAGAGACCCACAGGTAGCTTAGGTATTGCCTATTTACAAACTCCAGAAGGTCCGTATAAAATGCAATTGGAATATATTGCGACCAACTGATCAAGTGCCCATGTATATGAGGATGGCTTGATGCGATCAATTTTCCAACTCAAAAATCCCGATCAACCCTTCAGACTTGAACACCGAATGGTTAAATTCAAACAAGGTTCTTATATTGATAAGCAAGGAACCATGTATGTGGTTAATAGCTTACCAAATAGGATAGATGAGTTTGGAAATGTCATTCCAGATAATGAGATAGGAGACCTAGGATGAGAACCCAAGACTCCTGGAGGTAAATCTATCTTGACCAGAGTGGTTACCCCGAGAGTGGGTTCCCCAAGACAACGAGAGCATATAGCTATTCTTGAATAGAGAAATGGAGGAAGCTTTTTGGAGATTCAAGGCATACCAACTTAGCAAATTAGGCAGAGTCACCATCTATGAGTTCAAAGATCTTGAGATACCAAGCAAAGTCGTCTATCTAGATAACACGTCAAAGAGAATCTTCTTGGTAACAAAGTAGGGTAGGCATGCATACACTTGGAAGGGCAAACTGATTTTCCCTCCACCAAGATCTAATGTTTCCCATGGCCTCGAAGGAGCAGGATCATCCCAAGCTCATGAAAACCATAAGGAAAGAGCTAGAGAGAGACTTGAGGTAAGCTTTGCACACATGGTGGGCAGAGATAGATCAAGACTTGAAAGTGAAATACATGAAAGAGAGAGACATAGATCACATAGGCATCAAAGATATGAACATGATTTTCCATTGCCTAGACCTCGAGAGTAGCCAAGAACCCTTAGACCCTCTCAAGTGGTCAAGACAATGAAAAACTACTTTGATGCGTCACGAGATCCTTATGATCATGTGGTCGAGCTCAAACAAGTGGTAAGGGCAGAATAGGTTGAGGACTTCTTCATCCAGTTTGACACATTTGGTTTGACCCTAAAGCGTACTACTTTAGCTTGGTTTCAACCCCTAAACAATCACAATTATCGAAATATAGGCCAACTACTAGAAGCATTCATCCTAGAATTTTCCAAAAGTGGCATCAGGCATAAAACATCATCCTTGATCCACAACTTCAAGCAGACACCCAAAGAAACAATTCGGATAGCCGGACATAGATTTAGATAAGGTTGTGGAAAGATGTCCCACACCTGAATTGCCTACACAAGAAAAACAAGCTTCCCTATTTTTAGATGGACTTCTAAGCAGGAAACTTAGAACATATGTATATCTCAAGGAGCCAATCACACTAGATCAAGCATACATAGAAGAGAAGTTGAGTGAGGAAATAGAATCGTGCAAACTCTATAAGGATTTTGATAGTTCTACTAGTCATACTTCCAGACCCTAGTCTTCAATAGATGAGCTAACTGAGCACATTGCCAAGAAGCTAGGAGTTCAAAATGGACAAACACCTAGGGTTACCTCATTGAAGTGATGTTATACTTGCGGAGGTGACAACATGGCTAACATATGCCCAATGCAAAACCAGAATGTGAGAGAAATGAATGCTCCGTATTGCACTATTGAGAGAAAGTACACAAACCATACAACTCAAGATTGTTCATGCAATAGGCAGGCTACCATACAAAATTTTTAGCAACCTTACCAACAGGGTAGGTATCATAAACAATACAAAAATCATATTATAGGCCACAATAGCAATACCAAAATCAATATCATTAGCAATACCAGACACCATATAGGCCACAACTAGTCCTAGGAAACCAATTACCACTTCCTGCTAATGTGATTCTAGTTAAGTATGTAGTGGTAGAGGAGAAGCCTAAAAGAACATTGGTGTTGATGAACCCTTTGGTCTTAGAAAGCGATCCTCATTCTCAAAGTTTTGACTACACCCATGAAGATAGTCCACAAGCTTATTATATAGAGTCACCCAAGCATAGTGAGACTTATCCATATCAATATGAGGCACTACCTATGCAACCAAATTGGGAGCCAGAATACTCCAATGTCATGTATATGAATCCTAACCCTAAGCCCCAATTGAGACAAATGAGACCACAAGCCCCTAGAGGACCATGTTTTAGATGCCACGGTGACCATTTCATTCATGAATGTCCCCACCCACTAGCTTTGGGACAAGGATGGACATCACATACAAGGCTTTTGTCCTAAGTGTGGCAAAGAACATCTCTTGAGATATTGTCCAAGGAACCCCTCGAGTGAGCCCAAGGTTACCCCCATTAATGTGGTAGGATTAACTATGGATTCAAGTTCAAGTAGCATTAATGTGGCTCCTATATAGGTGTAGCTCAGTGATGAATAGCACCTCCTTTAATGTCAATCTGGGAAGACATGAGGATGGTATGAAGACCTCGAACAAGTGATGGCACAAATGTGTGAGTGAGAAGCACACTAACATGCACACACATACACACACACATGCACACAAGGCAAGAACAAAGAGAGAGAGACAATGGAATCACTTCTATTGCCAAAGAGTTCTCATACAAGTTCAAATCTACAACAAGCTAGCCTCAAAAATGAGCTCTCTAGCTCTATTTATAGTTTTTGATTGGCTTTGGTCCTATTCAGACCTAGTGTCTGGCCTAGTTGATTATTAGGTTCCTAAGCTATTTTGGAGGCTCAAACGAGCTTTGAAAATTATGAAACTTGGTAGGCAAATACTACTAAAGCTCCTCAAGCTCAAGGACTCCTCGGCTTGCACAAAATGGAGCTACAAAAAGGTGAAACGGTATTTATAATGGTTTTTATCAATGAGAATCACTTTCAAAATAATGTAAGGATTGAAAAAAATTGATGGGTTGCCTCAGTGCTAGATCTGCATGTATGCCCATACTTGCTTCTTCCCAGACGATGCCAACACTCTCCCCCCCTAGCGTCTGTCGTCTCTGACAACCTTTGTTCCATAGGATGATCAATGTAGTGTTGGACTATCTCAGTGGCTAAATCTTGTTCTCTGATCATGAGTCCCCTGACAAGATCGCGTTGAAGAGCATCCCAATTGATCGCACCAAGAATGTCAGGTTGTGGTGTGGTGTAGAGCTCTGAGTGCATTGTCTGTTCGCATGCAAATAGTTGTAGCAGATGGGTTGGGCGTGGCACGAACACCTCCGAGTGAGATTCCCAAAACCTAGTGGTAAACATATCTTCAAATGTTTTCTTGTAGCAAGCTGGGAGATATCTAATCCTCGCATGCCAAGCTTAAGCAACCCTAATACTAGGGGTTGTACTCATATCATAGAGCAAGTCATAATTTCCATTTATAAATCTGGGGATTGGAGGTTGGATGTTACGTACATTGCGGAAAGTTTTGAGTACGATTTGCATCATGTCCAAGATCTTTAGCATCATTTGGGCAGTGACATATGTCATGGGTTGTAGTCATGGCATCTAGTGTCTGATAGTAGCCATCATGTATGCTACGGTTGGTGTGCCTGTTGGTGGTGCAATGGATGGGTAATTGAACCATTGTTTGCAATTAGCATTCTGCTGAACTTTTTTGGCAAAGGCCTTCCATGATCGTCTTTGTTGTACTGGCCTATAGCATGGATTATACTTTAAGTGCATGGGGGCATGGTCCCAAGTTCAAAGCATCTCTGGATAAGTCTCGAGTAACTTTTGCCACCAGATAGGTTAGAAGATTTCCCCTTGTGTGGCTTTTTCTGGAATGTCCTCTGGTTGGAATTGTGTGGCGAAGGAAGAGTACTTATTGGTTTTGCGTTTAATTTCAGCATTGTAGTCGGCCAATAGTACAAAGTAGGGCTTATACTATAACTCCGAACTGGTTATCAATCGCCTAGGAGCCAAGTGCTGGAAATATTCTGATTGAAGTATTTCTTCTTCAATGGATTTCATGACCATACTCTGAGTGGATATGCGTTCTTTGTGAGTTGGACCCATCTCTTCTACTTGTTTCATCCATGCAGGAGGGGGTTCTTCATCCGTGTCTTGTCCTTCATCAGTGACTCTGCTTCCTAGAAGAGATTGAGGTTCGTACTGGTCTTCGAATGTTTCTTCAACTAGAATGTTAATTGCCTCTTCTTCTGACGGTTGATCGGACTTGTTGTTGTAGCTCAAGTACTTCATTAGTAGTTGAGGATTCTGGTAGTGGAGAAGTGGTGACACTAACCATCTCACTCGGTTCTGTTGTATGCTGTGTGGGCGCTTGTTGTCTTTGTAGTTCCTTCACCTGGTCTGCAAGTTGGTCGTGCACTTCCAAGAGGTTCGCATAATCTTCCAATACCTGTTGAATGTTTTCTGAGGGGATAGCTTGGAATTTAGCGGGATCTATAGGTGCCCCTGGAGTGTTCTCGATGGTTGCCTTGAGATTTTCTTGATTTTGTTGTTGTAATCTTATATTCTCTTCTTGGGCAGCCGCTAGGTGTCGTCGAAGTAAGGCCATGTTCCTGTGCACTCGTGCATTGCGGGCTAGTTGATTTCTGAGTTGTTCCTCGATCGCCTTACCCGTCTCTGTATATTTGGCTTCGAGCTCCACATGAGATTGTTGGAGGGTGGTAACCTCATGCTGTAATGTAGTATTACTCAACTCCAAGGCATTGACACGTGCTTCGAGGTGGGATGACAGATTACAAAGCTCTTTATTGTTTTGTTCCAATAATCTGTATTCCTGTTTAAGCTGGGCGGCAGCTTCAAACATGGTGTCTAGTGCATGACTAAATGAGGTGGATGCAGAGGTAGAGGTGGAAGATGCAAGGGGTCGGGAAATGGGGAAGGGAAAAGTGGATGTTGTGTTTACAGTGGGTGTATGTGGTGATGTGAGTGAAGTAACAAGTTGTGATGTTGAGACAAAAGGGATGGTGAGTGGTCCTGTGGAGGGTGAAATGTCCATGGGGTCGGATGTGATTGTGTGTGAAGTGTGAAGCGTGAATACTAGAATGGTGGGTGGTGTGTTAGTAGTGACCGTGAATGTGGGGGAGATGGGGTGGGAAAGGGAATTTCTATTATAATTCTCAAGTTGTTGCATCATATTTACAAGGTTTGCCAAAAATGGAGGCAAGGTGGTTTGTGTTGGTTCTGAGGAGGTTAAGAGGGGCATAGTGGGTTGGGGTTGGGAAAGAGGAAATGTAGTAGTGAGGGAAAATGGGTGTGTTAATGTTTGGGTAAGGGCATGTGGCTGTCCGAGAGCTGGTAGATAAGAAGGGTGCCCTATTTGAGGTTCGAAAAATTGGCTGGAACTGGTGGATGTAGGTAAAGGGAAGGATGGAGAAAGGGTGGTGTGTGATATAGGTTCACTAAGGGCAAATACGTGTTGTTCAGGAATGCTAGTGGTAAGAGGTTCGGTGGGCTCGATGGGATTTGATGGTGGAGATGGTATCTGTGTGCTTTCATAGGGTGCATCAGTGTTAGTGGGGCTAGTCATGTGAACATCTTCTTGAGCTATGGTAGGGAGTGCGGTAGAGACTTCCATTTGAATCATCTTCAACCTTTGCGGTCGCGTATCGAGCCTTAGTTGATCGTATTGAGGGGGAGTACGATGTGTCATGGTCCGCATGGCTTCCACAATTCCACAGGTGTCTACCAAAAGATTCAATGATTCTATAAAATGAGGGTCCACATACTTTGCTTGTAGCATCTGGTTCACCATTGCTCTGTTTGCCGCTTCAGACAACTTATGCCTTTTTTGGACTTGTTTTATAGTTTTGTACAGCCGTCTAAGTTGAGCAATGTATGCAGGGGCTTCCTCTTCACTCTCCTCTGATTCATGCCCTACTGCCTCCTCTTGTTCATGTGTGTCTTCAACGTGAGTGTGTTGGGATTCATCCTCCCAATGTACTCTTTGTTCTTCACGATGTGGGCGTCCTCTATGGGATGATGATCCAAGACCTTCAGTATCTGAAAGGAACTCACCATCGAACAGTTGCATTGTTTGGAGGAAGGTCTCAAAGTCAAAGGAGGTGTCTTCGGCCAATTCATTCATGGAAGTGAACTTAGCATCTGTGGGTAACGGGGGGGCTGACAGAGCGGGTTGTGTAATGGCCTCTGATTGTGATCATTGGAGACGGATAGTGAATGGGGCCACCTGTTCTTCTTCTCTAAGGGAGGTTTCTGTGGTGGACTCTCGAGGAATTGGGACATGGGAAAGAGATCCACGCATGCGTTTAGCTGGTTGAACCCTTGGTTTTTGCCCCTGGAAGAACTCCAACTGTGAGTATTTAAGTGCCCGTGTGATCGGCACATCATAGGCTAGGCATCTGTAAATGATTCTGGTAATGGCACAACAACCATTCAAAGTATGTTTCCTTGCTCCTCGTTTGCCAGCTTCATATAATTGATCAAGGATCTACACTGGCATTTTTATAGATAGACTCCCTGTCTCCGCTAGGTATAGCCCGTACCAAATCCTTTTATGAGGCTGTGTGAATCGGTCTTGAGTTGGAAATGCAAAGTGCTGAAGGCACATGCGCAATGGTATGGCAATGTTTGGGGTGAGGGCACACATCTCTTTCAACTTCTTGAGTTTACTGTTCTTCATAGACTCTAGTATCAAAGGGTCTCAATCGGAGGGTACATGGGTGTCGTACATCTGGAGGGCCTCCTTAATTAAAGTTATGTTCAGCTCGAACTTTTTCATCTCCTCAAGGGTTGATAGAGAGGGCACAAGGAATGTGCCTGATTGATCTCGATCTCCTATCGCTTTAAGAGTTGCAATCAAGTAGTAACATCTAAGGAAATCTGGTTTAGGCAGGGATGCACTGAAGTAGTCCCTCAACACTTTCTGCCAAATATCTTGAAGAGGTGTTACGTTCTGTAGTGCTTCAAACTCTCTTGAGAAGATAGGAAATGTCCACCATACTCCTCCAAATTCCAACTTGGACTCCCAGATGTGATCTGCATCACCTAAATCTCTTGGCATCTCATTGAACCAATGAGAGTGCCCCTTTACCCTTTCTGTTAAGTCGCTTGGTGGATCCAAGATGGGAATTCGTCTCACATTCAAATATTCTTCAGGCCTAGCTGTCAATGGGGCTTCCACGGGCATGGTCTCCCTGTTGACTTGAGAACTAGTGCCGACCTGGGAGCTCGTGCCTGCTACTTCTACCATGGGACTATTGGTAGCTGATGATGCTAATATGCTAGAAGAAGAGAGGCACATTAGTGTTGCATAGGAAACACAATGTAATGGTGTTCCCTCCACAATACTAACATGACACTCCAAGAGGTTAGTGGTTAGGAGTGGAATGTTTGTGATGGTGTGAATGTTGTTTAGTGGTTAGTGTCATCATAGATGCATACTTTGGATATGCAATGCACTCGGAATGCACCTACATCAGAGTGGGAGGGTTTACAAAATTGGGTCAGGGGGTTTGATGCCCGTTTAAGTCTCCAAACTTTGATTGTGGCATCGTAGCCTTTAGAGGTGATGACATGTAAAGGTCTATGGTCTGGATTGTGTTGGATTTGGGACCTTTTGGGTACCCATTTCCCGATATTCCTAGGTTTGACCGAAGGTGTAATGATGTGGGTTGTAGGTGTCTACCCTGAGATGTTTGCCAAGAGTGCTTGTGAGTGTTGATTCATTCTTGTGACTGGAGGTGAAGCTATTTGAGCTTGCAAGCAGGTCTTGGGCACCCATATTTGTCGAGCATTGGGGATAGCCTTCATTGATCGCGTAGGAATCCAAATAGAAATGGTATGTCTAGAGCGTTGGCTAAGGGACTCTGTTGTAATCCTTAACGGTGTGGCTTGCCAGCTTCTTTGAGAATCTGTCTCTAGAGCTGTGGGTTTTCTATCCTTGCGTATCCAGATCTGCTTCATGCCACGAGGTACTCCATATTGCACAGGTTGGTGCTCATGCTTCTTTATCATTGGCCTCCTCAGTGTAGTGTGTTTCCCGGCTTGTTGTTCTCGACTCCTCTTTGGAAAAGAAGGGGACTCCTCATTGAATTTTGTACCTTCGTCTAAAGTGATAATCTTCTGCACCATAGAACTTTGGACAAGAATAGCATCATTATCTTCATGTGGGTTCCTGGAGGGACCAAGGTTTGGTGCCTCTTCTAATGGCCTGAGTGCTTGATTTTCTAATTCAATCATGAGGTATTTTTGGCCTACCCAAGCCTGAAGAAGTCCACTTCTTAGGTTGAGGTTGACTGCATGATCATAGATCCAGTCTTGGTCCAAGACAAAAGGTTCGGTAAGATCCTCGTCTTCACATACTAGCACTTTGACTGCCATTAGGACCTCTTGAATGTAGAGGGGAAGTTCCACCTCTCCCATGCAAGGGGTTTCAACACCTCCTTACCCTATCAGATATGCCTCTAGAGGTTTTACCTTCAATTGCAATTCTTGGCAGTAAGAAAGTCGAGCTGCACTAGTGGCCGCACCAGAGTCAATTAAAGCTCTCATGGTCCTTGCACTCTCTCCTTGTCCTACTTCTAGGGTCACAAAAGGCTGTCGATCGACTATCCTCTGGGAACATTTGCCTGAAGCCTCGCACATGGCCATGTGATATCCTAGAGCTTCTTGAGTGTCAGACATAGGCTGATCTCTACCTTGGCTTCTCAATTTCATTCATCGGATGCATTCTAAAGCTTCTGCCTATGCTTTTTCTCGAATGCATGTTTCCTCTTCCTTACGTTTCTTCGCAGTATTGAGTCGATTTAGCATCTCTTCCGTTAGAGGTTCTTGACATAACTTGACTCTGCATCCGCTCATGTAACTTGGTAGGATGTCACCTTCTAGAGTCACTACTTGTACTGCACCACTTGTGTAGATCCTATTGATAATCATTGGTCCATAGCCTCTCTTCTCTAATTTCCGTGCATGTTGCTTAAGGTGTAGACCAGGACTAGGTCTCCTGCTTTCAAGCCCTTATCCTTCACGTGCACATCGAAATATGCTTTCTGTCTCTTCTTAGCTGCATAAATTCCCGTTGCAGCTCTCAATCGTGTTTCACCTAATCGTTCAAGATCGAAGATTCTAGAGGAGAGCTCATGGCCTGTCCAGTCATGCTCTTATGCTACGTTCCATGTAGGTATCAAAAGGTCCAATGGTAGCACTGCATTTTGGCCAAACACCATCTGAAAGGGTGTGGCTTGGAGTACCGTTTTATAGGCAACTCTGTATGCCCAAACAACATGGTGTAGCTGTTTGTCCCAATCAGAATGTTTATTATTAACCAATTTTGTCAATACATTGCATAGAATCTTATTTGTGCTCTCAACGTGTCCATTAGCTTGTGGGAGATAGGGGGCAGACTTCTTATGTATCACCAAGAATTCATGGAGAAGGTTTTCTATGACTTCATTCAAGAAGTGCGTGCCTCTATCACTTACTAGCTCTATTAGCAGCCCGTATCTGGTGAACACATTCTCAAATAAGAACTTAGCAGTGGTCTGAGCATCATTCTTGGTTGTCGCTTTTACCTCTACCCATTTGGTTAGATAATCAGTGGCCACAATGATGTATTCAGCATGGGAACCCTTAGCTGGGGGGTTAATAGGACCCACAAAGTCTATTCCCCACTTGGAGAATGCACGTCCACCTATCATAGGTTTCAATGGCATCTCATCTTTACGTATAGGGTACTGAGTCCGCTGACAAACATCACATCTCTTCACATAGACATGTGCATCCATGTGAAGTGTGGGCCACCATAGACCTGCAAAAAGTATCGCCTTGGTTACTCTGTCTGGTCCAAAGTGTCCTCCTACTACACCTTGGTGAGCAGTTTCCAAGATCTTGAGATATTTAGTCTCATGGACACATAATCTAAGATGCCCATCTTTTCCCCTTCTGTATAGGTTATCTCCAATGAGCGTATAATCTATAGCCTCTTGTTCTAAGCTCCTTTGTCGAGCCAATGTCATATCTTGGGGAAAGGTTTTTGTCCTCAAGAAGGCTATTAAGGGTTCACTCCAATCTGACACTAAAGACACTCAATAAAGAGTGGCATGTTCCACTGGTGGTTTAGTGCGGCAGATAGGGCATTCCTTGCACATCCTATTTCCATAGTGGGCCAGTGCACGCTGAGTCTCCTAAGTGTTTGTAGAGTTCTTTTCCTTGAATAGTGTTGCCCTAATGCACCCACATGTGCTAATTGCAACCACTTCGCGTACTCATCCTCTTCCACACAACATGCTAATACTTCTTGATCTGTATGTTTGTACATACTCCCTGCCATGATATGGTACTTTTGGGCTTTTACTACCTCCCTATCTTGAGTGTTTACTACTGGGTGTTTGCGCCCATATGTCAATACTGGTACTAATGTCTTAGACCATTGAGGTACCACTTCCAAATTAAACAAGTAAGCATCAAGAAGGTCATATGATACTCCTTGTGGGGCCTCTCCAGACGTAAGCCTAGAGAGATGGTCTGCTCTCAAGTGAGTTTTGCCTCTCCTCACCACAACCTCAAAGTCATATTCCATAAGTAAGAGGAACCATCTTACCAATCTACCTTTATTGCATGGCTTGTTTACCAAGTATAGCAATGCCTGATGATCTGTAAAAAATTTAAACTTATTTGCAAGAAGTTGTACACTTCCTTGCCTGCTACCCTTTCTAATAGATGCTCAGTGATTGGAAGTGGATAACTATCTCTGATAGTGGTTGCGTTAACCTTCTTCAAGTTAATGCATACACGTAGTTTGCCATTCTTTTTGGACACCATTACAATGGGGGAAACCCATTCAGTGTGCTCGATTTCATAGATAAATCCAGCTTCAACTAAGCGATCTATCTCTTCTTTGATCTTGGCAGCATAGTTGTCATTGTATGTGTATGGCTTCTATTTAGAGGGTCTGGCATCTGAGGTCATGGGGATCGTGTGGGAGCATATGTCGGGGTCTACACCTTTCAAGTACTTGTAGCTCCAAGCGAATACATCTCTGTACTCTCTTAGCAAAGCTATCAACTCTTGCTCTTCTTCTTCCGTCAGTCATGTCCTATGTAGGTGCATCTTTCTTCTCCTTCTTCTATGGCTACAACTATTTTCTTGGTGGTTTCCTTGTTATCATAAGCCTCTCCTGATTTAGCCTCACATTAAGGCATTCTTACCATGACTCTCCTATCTTCTATTTCATACTTCTTGAAATTTTCAGGGACCTCAAATAAGGATTCTTCTTTCTCCGGTGTGACTACTTTCTTCTTTCTTTTCTTTCCTTCACTCTTGGTGGTCACTTGTGTGGTTAATCTCACCTCATTCATACCTTCCTCGTGTCTCTGAGGTTGAGCTTCTACCTCGTGGAAATATTCCTCATCAGATGCAAAAGGTGGGTCCATAATGATTGACTCTAGATCGGAGTTACTTCCATCCTCAAATGTATCAGTGCTGGGTTCACATTCCTCAATAATTGGATCAGACAGAATTGGCTCCACTGTGAAGACTGAAATGTCATAGCCATCCTCATCACAGTGGGGTGTCCACTGTTCTTCATTGATGGCTACATCCAATGTTGCTAAAATTTCTGCCCAACCGTAGGGTTCAAATTCTTCGTCTGGAAATACTATAGGTGCATAGGCTGGGTCCTAAATCGATCTATGAGTTTCCTTCGCACCAATCTCTCTGGCTTTTTCTCTCTTCTCCTCTTCTACTGCTACTTTACACATCCACAAGTGGGTGTCTTCATGCATCCATGAGGATCTTGATCCTATGGAGTGCACTGACTCCGTGTCATCCGTGGCTCTATGGATGGGATTCCATTGAATAGGTGGTACGTCTCTATGAGAGTAATCCTTGAGATTGTCTTTGGTTGTAACACCTAGGTGTTGCAAATACAAGTAATTGGTTCCCCAATCTTGTACCACTTGCAATTGCCGCATAAATTGCCTTCCCAAAATCATCTCGTAGGCTTGATTTTTGCTATAGTCACATATAGCAAAAGTATGCTCGAACTCAACACCACATGTAGTGAGATTTATTCCTTCTCGTAAGCCTAAGGGTCTCTCAATGTGACCATCGACCATCTGTAGTTTCATTCTCATTGGCTTGAGTGCCGGCTTGCCCCAACGCTTCCAGAGGGAAGTGGTAGCAATTGCAACTCCTGCTCATGAGTCCAAGATTGCCTTGGTTGTGTACCCCTGATGGGTAACTAGGAGATAGGTATTTCCTTCTTCTCCTTCGCTCATGTCTCCTATCTTACCCAATGGTATTTCTGGCACTGTTTTGTGAGATCCTACCTGGGAATGAGGTTTCACTATGTCTGGCACTTGTTTGGCTACATGTTTCCACAATTCAGGCTTAACCTTGAGTAGCTCTTCTAAAGTGAGGCTGCACTGCACTTTAGTGTTCTTTACTACCTCCATATTCCTAGGTATGATCGAATCTTCATTTCTTATCATGACCGTGGGCGCTCTCATGCAAGTAGACTTAGTTTCCCAAGGGCATGTGAAATGGGGTAATTCCTGCAAGGAATTAGATTCGAAGTCTGACTTCTCATGAGATTGGGCACTCTCCTGCTCTCCATAAATAGATGGAATGTCTTATGGGAATCGATCGTGCGCATCATCCACAAGTTCAATTGGAAGAGGTTATTCACTTTGTTTAGCCCATTTATCTTCTTGAATCTCTTGTAGGAATTCTGGTGAATACCAATTCATAGAAGAAGAGGTGTTTGGTTCTGTGGAGTTAGGCACATAAGCTTCCTGGGGAGGAATGCTTACTCTATCACTTGCCCTCTCCTTAGCCCGAGAGGTGGCTCCTTTCCCAGACTTTACAAGTAACCTCTCCAATCTATCTAATAGACCATTGAAAAGCAATGGTGTTCTAATAGAGTTAGAGCCATTGCACAAGCGACTAGCTTCAAACATGGCTTGCGCCAATTCTACCATTTTTAGCAAAAAGTTTTGTTCTCTCTATCTCTAGATCGGCTCTAGGGTAACATTTGTCATGTTCTCTCACATTTGCCCCTTCCTGGATTCTAGCCTGGTATGCTTTAAGCATCATGTCTAGATCCTCAGGAGTGGGATCAGCTAGGACTGATCCTACTCTAGGTGGTGGGTGGGTTATGTGTGCTGAATTAGAAGGTTGGGGAATGGAAAGTGAGGTGTTGGAGGGAGAGGGAAATGGTGATGGTGGGGTAGTGTGAGAGTGAGTTTGAGATGTGAGTTCCATTATCTTTCCTTTTGTCTCTCTCAAGCTTTCCTCAAGTTCACTCATTTTCTGTGACCATTGCCTTTTCATTCTCTCCCGGCTATCTCTCCAAGCTCTTGTCCTTTTCTTGGTTATACTCTCTGTCTCGCTAACCTCAAAACTCTTTTCCTGCCCTACACCTTGAGTTTGCTGCAAAGCTTGAGCTCTAGTGACCACCTGCACTGGGGCCGTGGAAGTTACACTTCCTATAGAATCTACTACTAACCCGATAACACTGATAGGAGTGATTTTTGGCATGTTGATGGGGTTCTTGGGACACTCTCATAACAAATGCTTTCCACAATATGGAAAAAAGCCTTGAATTGTCACAAATTGGGTTTGTGTAGGTGCCCTTGACATTGAAAGCATGGACCTCTAGGGAGTGGAGGTCTTATATGCCTAGGCTGAGGTCTAGAATTGGGGTTTGCATACATGAGATTCGTATAATCTGGCTCCCAACTAGATTCAATGGGTTCTTCATAATAGTATGATTCATTATGCTCGAGTGACTGCATGTAGTAAGCCTGTGGGCTATTGTTGGCATACAAAGCAACAGAGGAGTCATGCACAATACGGCAACAAGGCCAAATCATTTTTTTCCCATGGATTATTTACAACTCAAGTGATTTTAATCACTACACAAACATTGTAAATCCCGTTTTTGGTAGAATAGACTCCATTTTGTGCAAGCCGAGGAGTCCTTGAGCTTGAGGAGTATTAGAAGTACCATCGTACCAATTTTCATAATTTTTAGACTTCGTTTGAGCCCTCAAATAAGCCCTGGAGCCTAATTTTTAACTAGGCCGGACACTAGGTCTGGACAGGGCCAAAACTAGTCAAAAAACTATAAAAAGAGCTAGAGAGCTCATTTTTGGGGGTTAGATTGTTTGTGAATTGAGCTTATGTAAGAGACGTATTGATTAATGAAAAGAACTCCATTGTTCCTCTCCTTGTTCTTGCCTTGTGTGCGCGTGTGTGTGTATGTGTGTGCATGCTTGTGTGCTTCTCACTCACGCACTTGTGCCTTCACTTGCTCATAGTCTTCATACTAGTCCTCACGTCTCCACGGATTGACAATTATGAGGTGAATCTTCTCACGTTGGTACTCACCATTGTGCTAGAGTGACACCAAATTTGGCGCCGTTGCCGGGGAGAGAGCTTCGAGGACGAGCGTGTGATGGTAAGACGTCGAGTTGAGACATTGGAGTTATAGGTAATATCCTTCTTTCTCTTAATTTTTCTTCATTTTTTCCTTACTTTCGCATCACCATCATCACCATCATCATCTCCACCATCTCCCACCTCCATCTCCATCTCCACAAAAAAATTTCAGTTTTTTGGGTCATATTACACCCCCCACCTCATTTCCCTCATTTCATTGTGAGAGAGAGCGAGAGAGAGCTTGCATGCTATCTGTTTTTGGTGTGTTTTTGAGCTTTTGTTGCAGGAACTTGCTGTACCACCTCCTCCAGCAGTGTGCGCAGGTACGACAGACTCTGCACAGGTCCCGGGACGACGACCTCTGTCTGTCGCGACAGACAGAAAAACTTAAAATTTTGTGAATGCATGTTTAGCACGGTAACCTACACCATTAGGGCACTCTAAATCACTAGAAGTTTCTCAAAAATTTGCGTTTTTTCAGTCTATCGCGACAGACACCGTCTATCGCGACAGACACTGTCTATCGCGACAGACATCGTCTATCGAGACAGACCAAAAATCGACGACAGACAGCGTCTATCGCGACAGACACCGTCTATCGCGACAGACCAAAATTCCACGATAGACACCGTCTATCGCGACAGACACCGTCTATCGCGACAGACACCGTCTATCGCGACAGACAGAGACCCACGATAGACCCCGTCTATCGCGACAGACACCGTCTATCGCGACAGACCAAATCACGACAGACAGAAATCGACGACAGACAGCGTCTATCGCGACAGACACCGTCTATCGTGACAGACCAAAATTCCACGATAGACACCATCTATCGCGACAGATACCGTCTATCGCGACAGACACCGTCTATCGCGACAGACAGAAATCCGCGACAGACACTGTCTATCGTGACAGACACCGTCTATCGCGACAGACAGAAATCGACGACAGACAGCATCTATCGCGACAGACACCGTCTATCGCGACAGACCAAAATTCCACGATAGACACCGTCTATCGCGACAGACACCGTCTATCGCGACAGACAGCCCCCACAATAGTTTGTGTCTATCGCGACAGACACCGTCTATCGCGACAGACAGACATTTTCGGCAAAAATTAAGGGGTAAATTTTTGGAAATTTAGGCTAAATTTTGGGCATACTTGCACTCTCAAATACTCATACACTTACAAAGGCCTTAGAAAAACGCATTAAAACCCCTGAAAGGTTCTGTTTGTCTAGTTAACCCCCTAAACCTTGAACGGTCATAACTTTTTCATACGAAATCCATTTTTTGAGCTCTAGGGCTTGTCGGAAAGCTCGTGGCATATACTACACGCCCTCAACTGTTTTTTATAAGAATAACGCGTTGATTTTTAGATAGGATATTTGGAAGTTGACACACAGAGGGGTAGAAACACCAAGGGAGCTCTAGAGGAAATTTCTAGCAGCACAAAAGGGGGAACAAGGGTCATTAAAAAAGTGTCTGAAATAAATTGTCTGTCAATTGAAAGGTCAACTTGGAGCTAATCTTGAGACTGATGCACGTCTATTGAGAAGCAATTGAGAGCGTCCAAGCAAGGGTTCTGCGCAAGCTTGAGAATCAACTTCTCGAGCACTAAAGAGCAAGGTTCTACAAGAAAGGTCGGAATACTCTCAACTCCTCTTCGTCAATTCCTAGCTTAGGCTAAGAACGATTAGAAGTAGGAGTAGGTCAGGGCGACGATAGGCAACTATCAAGTTGAAGCATACCTAAACTTTCAAGCTCATGGCAGGCAAGGAAGTGTACAGCTTCCTTGATGGATTTTCGGGCTACAATCAAGTAGCCATAGCCCCAGAGGATCAGCATAAGTGTTGAAGCTCAAGGTCAAGGACAAAGCATGGAAGCACATCAAAGAAGTGGACATAGAAGAAGAGAGAGCAAGTAGGGAGCTCCAAGAAGTGTATGTCAAATTTTCAGAAGAATCCCCTACAAAAATAGCGATTTTCATCACTAGAAACCATTGTAAATACCATTATCTATTTTTAGTAACTCCATTTTGTTCAAGCCGAGGAGTCCTCGAGCTTGAGGAGTATTAGAAGTACCATCGTACCAATTTTCATAATTTTTAGACTTCATTTGAGCCCTCAAATAAGCCCTGGAACCTAATTTTTAACTAGGCCGGACACTAGGTCTGGACAGGGCCAAAACTAGTCAAAAAACTATAAAAAGAGCTAGAGAGCTCATTTTTGAGGTTAGCTTGTTAGAGAATAGAACTTTTGTAAGAGAACTCTTTTGCAATCTAAGCTTTCCATTGTTCCTCTCTTTGATCTTACTTTGTGCGCGTGTGTGTGTATGTGTGTGCATGTTTGTGAGCTTTCACTCACGCACTTGTGCCTTCACTTGCTCGTGGTCTTCATACCGGTCCTCACGTCTCCGCGGATTGACAAGTAAAGGAGGTGGTGCTTACGCTTGAGCTACACCAAATTTTGGCGCCGTTGCCGGGGAGAGAGCTTCGAGGACGAGCGTTGTGATGGTAAGATCGTAGATTTGCGACGTTGGAAGGTAAAAAAACTGTCATTTCAGTTCATTTTCTGTTTTTTCCTCTTCATCTTCATCATCATCATCATCTCCACCTTCTTCCATCTTCTTCTTCATAGAAATTTCTTGTTTTTAGTGCATTTTCACCATTTTCATACCATTTTTCATGCATTATTGTGTGGGAAGGAGTTAGGAGGTGCAAGGGAGAGCAAGCGCTGCATTTTTTTTATGATTTTCTGCTCATACGGAGCTCGCCATAGCCGGCGCTCAGAAATTTGAATTTCCCGCCAAAAAACGCGATTCTGTGATGAAAATCGCGATTCTGTGAAAATTCAAAATTTTTTGAAAAATCACGATTTTCAGTTTTCCCGCCTAAAAGTTGGTTGAAAAAAATCGCGATTCTGTGTTTTTCTCAAAAAAAAAAAAAAAAAAAAAAACACGACTCTCTGCTCAAAATCGCGGTTCTCACCAATCACGATTTTCAGCAAAAACATGATTTTGTGAAAAAGGCGATTCTGTGAAAACACGATTTTTTGCTCAAAATCGCGATTTTCAAAAACACGATTTTGTGCTCAACATCGCGATTTTCATGTGAAAAATACGATTTTCAAAAAACACGATTCTCTGCTCAAAATCGCGATTCTCACCAATCACGATTTTCAGCAAAAACACGATTTTGTGAAAAACACGACTTTCTACTCAAAATCGCGATTCTCACAAATCACGATTTTCAGCGAAAAATACGATTTTGAGAAAAACACGATTCTCTATGACAAAATCGCGATTTTCATGCCAAAAACACGATTCTGTGAAAAAGGCGATTCTGTGAAAACACGAATTTTTGCTCAAAATTGTGATTTTCAAAAACACGATTTTGTGCTCAACATCGCGATTTTCATGTGAAAAATACGATTCTAAGAAAACACGATTTTCAGTCAAAAACACGATTTTGTGAATCACGATTCTCTGAGTCAAAATCGCGATTCTCTAAAACACGATTTTGTGATCAACATCGCGATTTTCAGAAACACGATTTTGTGATCAAAATCGCGATTTTCAGAAACACGATTTTATGATCAAAATCGCGATTTTCAGAAACACGATTTTGTGATCAAAATCGCGATTTTCAGAAACACGATTTTGTGATCAACATCGCGATTCTCTGAAACACGATTTTGTGATCAACATCGCGATTTTCAGAAACACGATTTTGTGATCAACATCGCGATTTTCAGAAACACGATTTTGTGATCAACATCGCGATTTTCAAATCACGATTTTCTGCTCAAAATCGCGATTTTCAAAAACACGATTTTGTGCTCAACATCGCGATTTTTTTGACTTCACAGCATCGCGATTTTCAGAAAGTTCACAAAATCGCGATTTTCTCCAAAGGTCCTGTTTGCCTGTTTTGACCCCCAGGAGCCTGAATTGGCATAACTTTTTCATCCAAAGTTCATTTTTTGAGCTCTATAGCTTGTTGGAAAGCTCGTTTCAAATCCTACACGATCTCAACTGTTTTTTTCAAGAATAATGCGTTGATTTTGAGATAGGATAATTTGAAGTTGACCCTCAGGTGGGACTAGGGAACCAAGGGGACTCCAAAGAATTTTGAACCATACCAAGGTGAAATTTTGGACTCTTGACTAAAGCTTATGAACCTGAGATCTGGTAGACACTTAGGTAAGGATAAACAAAGCATTAGATCTTCTGAGGCTAGTGTCAATCATACATCCAAGTCTTGGGCACAACAACTAAGTGGTCATCTTCTACTAAGTTCAGACACAAGTGATTCAGAAATGTCTTTTAGCATGGGAAAACCTGCAGGTGGCTCAGGGACTGCCCATCTACAAACACCGGAAGGTCCCTATAAGACACAGTTGGAATATATTCGGACCAACCAATTAGGTGCTCGCATCTATGAGGATGGTCTGAGGCGATCAGTGGTCCAACTCAAAAATCCTACACAATCCTTTGGACTTGAACACCCGGTGGTCAAGTTCGAAGAGGGTTCATACATTGATAAGGAAGGAACCATGTATGTGGTTACCAACCAACCAGATAGGACCGATGAGTTCGGAAATATCATTCATGAGAATGAGATAGGAGACCTAGAGCAAGGAAATATAGGACAAGGACCCCAGACTCCTAGAGGCAAGTCAGTTTTGACCCGAGTGATCACTCCAGACTGGATCCCTCAAGACAACAAAAGCATAGAACTATTTTTGAATAGAGAAACAGAGGAAGCCTTTTGGAGGTTCATGCCAGATCAACCTAGCCAATTGGGCATAGTTATCATCTATGAATTCAAAGATCCTGAGATACCAGGCAAAGTCGTCTACCTGGATAACACATCAGAGAAAATTTTCTTGGTAACAGAACATGATAGACATGCATATACTTGGAAGAATGAAATGATTTTCCCCCCACCAAGATCCAATGTTTCCCATGGCCTCCAAGGGGTAGGATCATCCCAGGCTCATGAAGCCCAGAGAGAAAGAACTAGAGAGAGACCTGAGGTAAGTTTTGCACACACCGTGGGCAGGAATAGGTCAGGATTTGAAAATGAAAGACCTGAAAGAGAGAGACATCAAGCACATAGGCAACAAAGAGATGAACAGGATTTCCCATTGCCTAGACCCCGGGAGTACCCAAGAACCCTTAAACCCAGTCACGTGATCAAGGCAATGAAGAACTATTTCGATGGGACAGGGGATCCTTATGATCATGTGGCCGAGTACAAACAAGTGCTGAGAGCCGAACAAATTGAGGACTGGTTCACCCAGTACGAGGCATTTGGTTTGACCCTTAAGGGCACTGCCTTAGCTTGGTTTCAACCATTGAGTAGAAGCAGCTATCACGATATAGGTCAACTGCTAGACGAATTCATTGTAGAATTTTCCAAGAGTGGTATCAGGCATAACACATCATCCTTGATCCACAGCTTCAAGCAGACTCCCCAAGAAACAGTGCGACTAGCAGGTAGAAGATTCAGACAGTATCTAGAAAGATGCCCTGCTCTAGAGTTACCCACTCCAGCCAAACAAGTGGCTTTGTTCTTAGATGGCTTACTAAGCACCAAGTTAAGATCATATGTGTACTTGAAAGATCCTAGATCCATAGAAGAGTGTGTGCGGACGTGCATAGACATAGAAGATAACTTGGGTGAGGAGTTAGGATTGTCCAAACTCTACAAAGATTCGGATAGTTCTACTAGTCATACTTCAAAGATCTCCACAGAAATAGAAGAGATAGCTGAGCAAGTTGCCAAGAAGCTGGGAGTCCAAAATAAACAAACACAGAGAGTCACTTCATTGAATCGGTGCTACACTTGCGGAGGTGACCACATGGCTAACGTATGCCCAATGCAAAACCAAAACATTAGAGAAAGGAATGCTCCATATTGCACTATTGAGAGAAAATACACAAACCACACGGCTCAAGATTGTCCCTACAATAGGCAGGCTGTTAGACAAAATTATCAGCAACCTTACCCACAAGGTAGGTATCAGAATCAATACCAACAGCCATATTATAGACCACAACAGCAGTATCAGGTACCATATAGGCCACAACCTGTCTTGGGAAACCAACCACCAGCTCCAGCCAACGTGATTCCAGTCAAGTATGCTGTGGGAGAGGAAAATCCAAATAGAGCATTGGTGCCCCTAACCCCATGGACACCAGATAATGATTCTCATGCTCATAGTTCAGACTACTCCCATGAAGGTAGTCCACATGCGTATTACACAGAGTCACCTGAGCATAGTGAGATTTACTCGTATCAATATGAGGCACCACCTATGGAGCAAAATTGGGAGCCAGAATACTCCAATGTCATGTACACAAATCCTAACCCTAGGCCCCAGTTGAGACAAATGAGACCACAAGCCCCTAGAGGATCTTGTTTCAGATGTCATGGTGACCATTTCATTCGTGACTGTCCCCACCCACCATCTCCGAGCCAAGGACAGGCTATCACAATACAGGCTTTTTGTCCTGATTGTGGCAAAGACCATCTCCCCAGAGATTGTCCAAGAAACCCCTCTAGTGCACCCAAGATTACACCCATTAATGTGGTAGGCTTAGTGGCAGATCCAAGTTCAAGTAGTAGCAATGTGGCTCCTATACAAGCTGTCACTAGAGCACAAGCCTTAAAACAGGATAAACCAGTAGAACAATCAGAGTCGAGTGAATCGGGAGAGCCTAGTAAGAGGAAAACAAGAACATGGAAGGATACCAGAGAGAAGGCCAATCGTAAGTGGAATAAAAAGTTATCGGAACTAGAAGAAAGCTTAAAAGAAGCGAAAACAAAAATAGAAGACATTGCATCTCAAAGCCCCTCGCATGCCGAAACTCCATCCACTCCACCTCATCCCACCCCACCACCCATTGTAAATAGACCGCAACCAGGGTCTGTTCTCGCAGATCCAACCCCAGAAGGTTTGGACATGATGTTCAAGGCCTACCAGGCTCGACTTCAAGAAGGGCCTACAGCTGCAAACCTAGACAAGAGTTACCCTAGAGCAGATTTAGAGATTGAACGAATGAAAATGTGCATGAAAATGGTAGAACGAGCTCAAGCCATACTTGAGACTAGTCAAAAGTTCAATCAGACAAACTCTATCAAATCGGATTTGCATTTCCAGGGCTTACTAGAACGATTAGAGCAGTTGGTAAACAAACCAGAAGTTTCTCTACCTCCACAGGCTCAACCAGTTATTGAAAGAGGAAGCTCACCACTAAGGGGAGCTTATGTTCCTAATTCCACGGATGCTGGAATACCTCCTTCTATTCAACAGTACTCTCAAGAGTTCTTGCGGGAAATACAAGAGGAGAAATGGGCCAAGGAGAAGGGTAATTCCCCTCCTATTCCTGAGATTGATGATCTTCATGATCGATTTCCCCAAGACATTCCATCTATTTACGAAGATGAAGCAGAACAAGAAGACGAAAGATTAGATTTTGAATCTAATACCTTAGAAGAACTGCCTCAATTTCCAGGCCCATGGGAATCTAAATCACTCCAGATTAGAGCTCCCACAATACTAGTAAGAAATGAAGACTCAGTGGTTCCAAGGAACACGGATGTCGTGAAGAACACTAAGGTTCAGTGTCATCTCACTGTAGAAGAGCTGCTCAAAGCAAAACCTGAGTTATGGAATCATGTGAAGGATCAGGTCCCAGAACTTGATTCCAACATGCCAAAAGCAGGCTCTAAGCAAAGGGTACCAGAGATACCTCTAGACAAAATAGGGGACATGTGTGAGGGTGAAGAAGGTAATACTTATCTTCCAATCACCTACCAAGGTTACACAACCAAAGCAATCATAGATTCAGGTGCTGGTGTTGCTATTGCGACCACCTCCTTGTGGAAGCAATGGGGCAAGCCCACATTAAGACCAACTAGAATGAAGCTTCAAATGGCTGATGGTCATTTTGAAAGACCTCTAGGATTGTTAGAAGGGATCACTCTAACCACTTGTGGTGTAGAGTTTGAGCACACATTTGCTATATGTGACTTTGAGAAAAATAATGTCTATGAGATGATCCTAGGAAGACCCTTCCTACGACAATTGCAAATAGTACAGGATTGGGGAACTAACTCCTTGTACTTACAGCACTTAGGGGTTACCACCAAGGTCAATTTGAAGGATTACACCTTCAGAGATGTACCACCCCTACAGTGGAATTCTATCCACAAAGTGAAAGAAGATTCCATCTCTGTGCATTCTGAAAGTTCACCTGATCCATCATGGCTGCATGAAGATACTCATTTGTGGATGTGCAAAGTCGCAAAGGAAGAGGAAAAACGTTTAAAGGCAAGGGAAGAAGGAACTTCACTAGGAGATAGACCAGTTAGAGACCCAGCCTACACACCGATGATCTTTCCAGATGAGGAGTTTGAGCCTCATGGCTGGCCAGAAATCTTAGCCACCATGGACATTGCTGTCAATGAGGAACAGTGGACACCTCATTGTGATGAGGAGGGTTATGATATCTCAGTGTTCATGTGTCAACCCTTGCTAGAAGAATGTGACCCTAGTGATGTCATAGAAGAAGAAGAGAATGACGATGATCTGGAGTCTATTGTGATGGATAGTTGCTTTAACTCAGAGCAGCACTATCTAGAAGATATAGGAGTGTTCACCCAGAAAGAAGAAGAACCTCTCACAAGTATTAAAACAGTAAACTCAAAGGATGGAAGTGAGAGTAGTCAAAAGAAAAAGAAAAGAAAAGCAGTGAAACAAGAAAAGGAGGAATCATTGTTTGAAGTACCAGAAAACTTCAAGAAATATGAAGTTGACGACCGCAAAATTTTGGTACGAATGCCTAAGAGAGAGGCCATCATAGGAGAATCATATGATAATAAAGAAAAGACCAAGAAGATTGTAGTGACCATTGAAGAGAACGAAGAGAGATGCACATATATAGGAGATGACCTAAGTGCAAGAGAAGAAATGGAGCTCATAGCTCTATTAAGGGAATATAGGGATGTGTTTGCATGGCACTATAGAGACTTGAAAGGGGTAGATCCAAGAATTTGCTCTCATACTATCCCCATGACTGCTGATGCTAAGCCCACCAAACAGAAGCCCTACACATATAATGATACCTATGCAGCCAAAATCAAAGAAGAAATTGATAGGTTGATTGAGGCTGGATTCATCTATGAGATTGAGCATACCGAATGGGTGTCCCCCATTGTTGTGGTACCCAAGAAGAACGGGAAGTTGCGAGTGTGTATTAACCTTAAAAAAGTTAATGCCGCTACGATTAGAGATAGTTATCCACTTCCAATCACAGAACACCTATTGGAGCGTGTTGCAGGCAAGGAAGTTTATAGCTTCCTTGATGGATTTTCAGGTTACAATCAAGTAGCCATTGCCCCAGAAGATCAACACAAAACAGCTTTTGCTACAGAGTGGGGAATCTTTGCATTTCGGGTGATGCCATTTGGGCTCACCAATGCACCTGCAACATTCCAAAGGCTCATGTGTCATGTCTTCAAAGAGTTCTTGCGAAAGAGCTTAGAAGTGTATGTGGATGATTTATGTGCTCATTCCCAAGAAAGAAGGGTTCACATCCCTGAGCTCAGACAAATCTTCAACAAGTGTAGAGAATATCGAGTGTGTCTGAACCCAGAAAAGTGTGTGTTCATGGTGCGTCAAGGTAAAATCCTCGGTCATATTGTTTCTAAGAATGGAATCTCAACGGATGAAGATAAGGTACGAGCCATAGCGGAGCTGCCAAGGCCAAGGAATGTTAAAGAGGTACAAGCCTTTATGGGCCATTGTGGATATTACCGTAGGTTTATCCACATGTACGCGATCATAGCTAGACCCCTTTATGCCTTGTTGTCTAATTTTGAGTGGAACGACGAATGCGAGAATTCTTTCAATGAACTGAAGAAACGTTTGTGCACAGCACCAATATTGACCACTCCTGATTGGAATAAGCCATTCCATGTCCATGTGGATGCATCCAATCATGCCATAGGATGTGTGCTAGCACAACCCACAGGTGAAGGGAATTTAGATTTGCCCATAGCATATGCTAGTAGACAACTAAACCCAGCCGAAAGAAATTATACCACAACCGAGCGAGAAGGGTTAGGCATGGTATATGCTGTAAAGAAGTTTAGACACTATTTATTGGCCAACAAGTTCAAGTTCTTCACTGATCATCAAGATTTGTTATATTTGGTCAATAAACCTTGCAATACTGGACGCTTAGTAAGATGGTTCCTCTTACTAATGGAGTATGACTTTGAAGTTGTTGTCAGGAAAGGTAGAACCCACCTTCGGGCAGATCACCTTTCTCGCATTACTTCAGGAGAGTCACCACAAGGAGTGTCTGATGAACTACCTGATGCTTATCTGTTCAATTTGGAAGTTGTTCCTAAATGGGCAAATAAGTTGGTACCAGTCCTAACCTTCGGCCCTGCAAATAAGAATGTGAAAACATCACAAGAAGAAATTGTAAAATCACAAAAATATCACATATTGGCAGGAAGCATGTACAAACAAGATACTGAGGGTGTATTAGCTTGTTGTGTCGAGGATGATGAACATAGTAGTTGGTTGCAGCAAGCTCACGAGGGATTGCTAGGAAATCACTATTCTAAACAACGAACATTGCAGAATTTGAAACGTTTAGGAGTGTATTGGCCTAGCATGGACAAAGAAATACATGAGTGGATCAAGAATTGTCCAATGTGTAGAGAGAAACCACCAGTGGAGCATGCGACCCTTTATCAAGTATCCTTAATTCCAGATTGGAGTACTCCATTGGTAGAGTTTATGAGATCGGGAAGATTACCCAAAGAGGCCAGTCTAGCAAGAAGACGAAATATGGAGCAAGAGGCTCAAGGCTATGCCTTAGTAGGAGAAAACCTATACCGAAGAGGTAAAGATGGTTACTTAAGACTGTGCGTTCATGAATCAGACTATTTAAGGGTCTTAGAGACTGCACATAGTGGTGTTGCAGGTGGACATTTTGGCCCTGACCGAGTGATTAAAACCATTCTATTCTCAGGACTTTGGTGGCCCACTCTTCATATGGATGCACATACTTATGTGAAGAAATGTGACACATGCCAACGTGCACAATATCCAGTGAGAAAAGACGAGATGCCCTTGAGGCCAATGATGGGAGGACGTGCATTTTCGAAGTGGGGCATAGACTTCATAGGTCCTATTAACCCCCCAGCTAGAAACTCCCATGCAGAATACATCATTGTAGCCACAGATTACCTTACAAAGTGGGTAGAAGTCAAAGCCACAACAAAGAATGATGCTCAGACTACGGCTAAGTTCTTATTCGAGAATGTGTTCACGAGATATGGGCTACCAATAGAGTTAGTGAGCGATAGAGGCACACACTTCTTGAATGAAGTCATTGAAAATCTTCTCCAAGAATTCTTGGTGATACATAAGAAATCTGCCCCCTATCACCCACAAGCCAACGGACAAGCCGAGAGTACCAATAAGATCCTTTGTAACGTATTGACAAAATTGGTAAATAATAAACGCTCTGATTGGGACAAACAACTTCATCATGCTGTTTGGGCTTATCGAGTTGCCTACAAAACGGTACTCAACGCCACCCCATTTCAGATGGTCTTCGGACAGAACGCTGTGCTACCATTAGATTTCTTAATCCCTGCCTTAAAAATAGCACAAGAGTATGAGTGGAATGGGCATGAATTGTCCTCTAGGATCTTTGATCTCGAACGCTTGGGTGAAACGAGGCTACGAGCGGCAACAGGCATCTACGCTGCAAAGAAGAGGCAAAAGGCATACTTTGATGCACACATCAAGGATAAGGGATTGAAAGAGGGAGATCTAGTGTTGGTATACACACTAAAACAACATGCCCGTAAGTTGGAAAAAAGAGGATATGGACCCATGATCATTAATAGAATTTCCACTAGTGGTGCAGTTCAGTTGGCCACTCTAGAAGGAGATATCTTGCCAAACTATATTAGTGGCTGCAGAGTCAAGCTATATCAAGAACCTCTTACTGAGGATATGCTAATGAGACTCAACACTGCTAAGAAGCGAAAAGAAGAAGAGTTAAGAGTGAGAGAAGAAGCACAGGTAGAGGCAAGAGAGCGTATTAGGCGAAATAAGTTAAGGCGATTAGGCCTAGATGTCAACTCAAAAGCCCCAAAATATCACATGGATATGTGTCAAAAGTCAGGCATTGCGACTTCTCAGGTCATTGACCGAAGACCCTTTGTGACCATAGAGATAGGACAAGGGAAGGGTGCAAGGACGGTGAAAGCATTGATTGACTCAGGTGCAGCAAGTAGTGCAGTTAAACTTTCCTACTGCCAAGACTTGGGGTTGAACATCAATCCCATAGAAGCTTATCTCATAGGATTGGGAGGTGTGGAAACCCCTTGTTTGGGCGAGGTGGAACTTCCCATCTACCTTCAAGATGTTCCAATGAAAGTCAAAGCGCTAGTATGTCAAGATGAGAACCTTACAGAACCACTTGTCTTGGGTCAAGATTGGATCTATGACCATGCAGTTAACTTAAACCTAAGAAGTCAAATTCTTCAACTTTGGGTACATGAACAATGCATTACATTAGAATTAGAGAACTGCATGCTCCTAGATCATGGCACCACACACTCTCTTAGTTCTTCCAAGACTAATCATAGGAAAGAAGATGTTGTATGTGTCAAAAGCTCTATGATGCAGAAGGAGTCAATCGTGGAAGACCAGGTTCGAAGGCGGGTGGATCTTTCTTCTTCTCCAAAGACTCAAGTAGCCACAGTAGTGAGCCCACCACACAAGCAAACACAACCGTTCACGACAACTGCTACATCAAATAGAAAGACACCATTCGATAAAAAAGCGGTTCCGGGCATGAAGCAGATCTGGGTACGCAAAGGAGAGCAACCACCAGCCTTACCCCCACAAATCCCATCCATGCACACTAACCAGGCCAGAAGAGGAAGGAAGCAGCTCAGACAAGCTCCATCACAAGATATCCAACAAGTTTGGGTGCCTAAGAAGTTAGCTGCAGCTCAACAAGGGCAATTACAGATGTGGGTACCTAAGAAGATCCTACACCCACAACAACCTTTGTTCTCCCACATGCAAAAGGTTTCAACAAAGAAGCCAAAAAGAGAAAAGGGTAAGAACCACGTACAGAGACCAAAGGAAGATCAAATCAGCTCTTCAACATTAGTAGGAAGACATGCAAAAAGGATATGGGTTTGGAAGCCAAAAGTGCAAGTAGCCTCCACCGAACCAAAGCATCAGCCACACTGGATACCACAGTTCAGAAAGCATCCAAAGAGAAAGACGCCTGAAGTGACCTCTACAGTGCCAAATGATGTTCTAAAATGGACTCCAATAAGGAGGATCACATCAGTTCGAGACTCAATGGATACCTCCACCAAGGTCGGCATCAACCTCCACAAATAACATCGAAAGCCTCGAACGAGCAACAACCATGTGCTCCTTGCACAACCCTGTCTTTTGCACCATTTAGGTCATGCATTTCCAAAGTATGCAGTAATATAGGGCCACATTACACGGCCGTGCATAGACACACTTGAGAATCCCATGCACAAGAGCACAGTGACATATGTCGAATATTTCTATTGATACTAACTTTTGTCTTCTTGTTTCGTATTGTTCCAAAAAAAAAAAAAAAAAAAAAAAAAAAAAAAAAAAAAAACGAGGAAGCACTTGTTCCCAGGTTTTGCTCATGGAACATGAATGAGTCATGCTTAGTTGAAGATTGAACCATCGATTACTGGGCATTTATCAGTTTGGATAGAAGTGTGTCTTGGCTAGCAGATGATTTAATTGCTGCCTTATCTCATAGATGTCAAGAACTTAGCATGAGCAGGGCATCCACAACTATGGTTTCCTCTTACTATAGTAGGAGTGAAGAGCTTGAAGGTCCACAACTTGAGTGATGCTTAACTACTGTATGTACAAGAGCATCCAAGGAGATATCTGCAAGGGATAGTTCTGGAGGAGAGGGGATCTGCCATTCAAAAGATCTCATCAGTGGACCATCAACAATGGTCCATCCCAAACGCCAAGTGTACAACATGAAGAGATGAACATCCATCGACCTTCCCCATGGTAAGCATCTTTACTTTGAAAACATCATAGCCATAATAGCGTAGGAAACCTCTTCGTCGGCATACCCTTGAGCACTTAGCTCAAGAGCCCCAATTTTTGCACCATTCTTCTTCCAATGCATTTCCCAAGTAAACATTCATAGGGCTACATTACAAGGCCGTGCACAAGGCACATATTTTCCTCAACCCATGCACGAACACACTTACCCATCACTCAATATGGGTTATGAGTACTTGGCATGACTACTATGAAGATCAACTTTGGAAGATCTAGAAAACATCAACGGAGACTCACAACGACACAGTCATGCTGGCATACAAGGCAGAAGCACATACCAAGAGACTACAACCTGCAAAGACTCACAGTGATAGATGAAGAACGTCGGACGACTTGTGTTCATACAGAAGGGACACTCCCTCTCAAGGCACTACTTGGAACAACCACTACAACAAGGGTCTGTCAGGGACGACAGACTCGAGAGGGGGGGGAGTGTTGAAGCTCAAGGTCAAGGACAAAGCATGGAAGCACATCAAAGAAGTGGACATAGAAGAAGAGAGAGCAAGTAGGGAGCTCCAAGAAGTGTATGTCAAATTTTCAGAAGAATCCCCTACAAAAATAGTGATTTTCATCACTAGAAACCATTGTAAATACCATTATCTATTTTTAGTAACTCCATTTTGTTCAAGCCGAGGAGTCCTCGAGCTTGAGGAGTATTAGAAGTACCATCGTACCAATTTTCATAATTTTTAGACTTCGTTTGAGCCCTCAAATAAGCCCTGGAACCTAATTTTTAACTAGGCCGGACACTAGGTCTGGACAGGGCCAAAACTAGTCAAAAAACTATAAAAAGAGCTAGAGAGCTCATTTTTGAGGTTAGCTTGTTAGAGAATAGAACTTTTGTAAGAGAACTCTTTTGCAATCTAAGCTTTCCATTGTTCCTCTCTTTGATCTTACTTTGTGCGCGTGTGTGTGTATGTGTGTGCATGTTTGTGAGCTTTCACTCACGCACTTGTGCCTTCACTTGCTCGTGGTCTTCATACCGGTCCTCACGTCTCCGCGGATTGACAAGTAAAGGAGGTGGTGCTTACGCTTGAGCTACACCAATAAGACAGCCTTTGCCACAGAATGGGGCATTTTTGCTTTTAGAGTAATGCCATTTGGGCTTACCAATGCACCAGCTACCTTCCAGAGGCTGATGTGCCATGTGTTTAAGGAGTTCCTGAGGAAGAGTTTAGAAGTCTACGTTGATGATCTTTGTGCTCATTCCAACATTAGACAAACCCATATCCCTGAACTCAGACAAATCTTTGACAAATGTAGAGAATATCAAGTCTGCCTGAACCCAGAAAAGTGCGTTTTTATGGTCAGGCAAGGCAAGATTCTAGGACACATAGTGTCAAAGAATGGCATATCTACCGACGAAGAAAAAGTGAGAGCCATAGCAGAGCTACCTAGGCCAAAGAATGTCAAGGAAGTACAAGCTTTCATGGGGCATTGTGGTTATTACCGAAGATTTATACACATGTATGCTGTCATTGCAAAGCCCATGTACGGGCTTCTGACTAACTTTGAGTGGACGGATGATTGTGAGAATTCCTTCCAGGAGCTTAAACGAAGATTATGTTCAGCACCAATCTTGACCACGCCAGATTGGAATAAGCCATTCCATGTTCACGTGGATGCATCCAATTATGCTATTGGATGTGTACTTGCACAACCTACTGGTGAAGGTAATATGGATCTTCCAATTGCCTATGCCAGTAGACAGTTGAATGCGGCTGAACGAAATTACACCACTACGGAGAGAGAAGGTTTAGGCATGGTATATGCAGTTCAGAAATTTAGACACTATTTGCTTGCAAATAAGTTTAAATTTTTTACTGATCATCAGGCATTGCTATACCTCGTAAACAAGCCATGCAATACAGGAAGATTAGTGAGATGGTTTCTCTTGCTCATGGAATATGACTGTTGAACAATAATACTTCAATCCAACTTTCGGACAAGTATTATCGGGTCCTCGGGTTCTTGGGAGTGGTAGGGGTCTGTTAGACAGAGGCCCTGTACTATTTTCCCAATTCTTTGCACAATCGTAAGTATTTCCTCACGTCTTAACACAGTGAGTGAGTTTGAATACTGACTACTCTTCGGCACAGTGATTGTTAGAATGTTCGGACTGAATATGCTATGGTAATAACGCAGTGATCCGACCGTAACTTACAACTACTAGAATACGTTCTTCTCACTAATTAAATATTTTTCAATAAGACGATTCCATGTGACAGGTAAACACACCGAACAAAATGCACAGACAACTCGGATCGAGATTACGTCAAACTTTTCGTATACTGGCGCAAGTCACAGATCGCAATTAATAACTTACTACGACTTCTGTCCACACACAGATCTTTACCGAATACTCAGTGATCGCAGATTATTGTATAGAACCTGGTCACTCAACCGAAAAGATACTAACTTTGTTCTTACACAGTCTCACACAGTACAACAAATACACAATCTTACAGCCGAGAGATACAGAATCGTATATAACTGATCATCAAATAGACTCGCAACACAAGAATAGTCTTAAAATATGATGCTCGCAATCTCCCAAATTGATTCACTATAACAGACAACAGAATAAATGCGATGCTTGCAATTTCCAAATACTTCAGTTCGCGTTGTGATCAACCCTACTCACTACAATACTCAACAGAACAGAGACTCCTTCTGGAAAAAACTGCCGCTCTTTGCCGCTTCCCTTGATGTGCTTTTAAATAGAAGTCTGCTACCGCGAATCCACTTTTTTCGGCACCCGTCCGGGTTCATCCGTCCTGGTTCAGCGCCGCTCAATTAATTTCCACTTTCTAGGGGAGATATTGACTATTCCATTGAGTAACAATGACTTTGAAGTTGTGGTAAGGAAAGGTAGGACTCATTTGAGAGCTGATCATCTCTCTAGGCTCACATCGGGAGAAGCCCCACAAGGAGTGTCAGATGACCTTCCTGATGCTTACTTGTTTAATTTGGAAGTTGTACCGCAGTGGGCTAAGCCATTTGTACCAGTATTGACATACGGGCCTAACCATCCAGTGGTAAACACACGGAATAGAGAGGTCGTAAAAGCGCAAAAGTACCACATCATGGCAGGAAGCATGTACAAGCACACAGATCAAGGGATCTTGGCTTGTTGCGTAGACGAGGATGAGTACGCTAAATGGTTGCAATTAACACATGTAGGTGCGTTAGAGCAACACCATTCAAAGCAACGAACTTTACAGACACTAAGAAGACTCGGAGTGCATTGGCCAACTATGGGAGCGGATGTCCAAAAGTTGTGCAAAGAATGCCCAATCTGTTGCACTAAGCCACCAGTGGAACACGCCACTCTGTATCAAGTATCCATTGTGCCAGATTGGAGTGACCCACTAGTATCCTTCCTAAGGACGAAAGCATTCCCTCCAGACATGACTCTGGCTAGGAAAAGGAGTTTAGAACAAGAAGCCCTGGATTACTCACTTATTGGTGATAATCTATACAAGCGTGGTAAAGATGGTTACCTGAGGCTATGTGTCCATGAAAGTGAATATCTTAAGATCTTAGAAACTGCTCACCAAGGTGTAGCAGGAGGACACTTTGGACCGGATCGGGTGATCAAGGCAATACTATTTGCGGGCTTCTGGTGGCCTACCCTTCACATGGATGCACATACCTATGTGAAACGGTGTGATGTCTGCCAGAGGACTCAGTATCCTATACGCAAAGATGAGATGCCACTGAAACCTATGATGGGTGGACGTGCATTCTCTAAGTGGGGAATAGACTTCGTAGGTCCTATTAATCCCCCAGCTAAAGGTTCTCATGCGGAATACATCATTGTTGCAACAGACTATCTAACTAAGTGGGTAGAGGTAAAAGCTACGACAAAGAATGACGCTCAGACAACTGCCAAATTCTTGTTTGAGAATGTATTCACAAGATACGGGCTACCTATAGAGCTTGTAAGTGATAGAGGCACTCATTTCTTGAACGAAGTGATTGAAAATCTACTCCAAGAATTCTTAGTAATACACAAGAAGTCTGCCCCTTATCACCCTCAAGCTAATGGACAAGCTGAGAGCACTAATAAGATCTTATGCAATGTACTGACGAAATTAGTGAACACTAAACGCTCTGATTGGGACAAACAGCTACACCATGCTGTTTGGGCATACCGCGTTGCCTACAAAACGGTACTCCAAGCCACCCCCTTTCAGATGGTATTTGGCCAAAACGCTGTGCTACCCTTGGACTTCTTGATTCCTACATTGAGAGTAGCACAAGAGCACGAATGGACAGGTCATGAGCTCTCCTCTAGGATCTTTGACCTTGAACGATTAGGAGAAACAAGATTGAGAGCAGCTGCAGGAATATATGCAGCTAAGAAGAGACAGAAGGCATACTTTGATGCCCATGTGAAGGATAAGGGTTTGAAAGCAGGAGACCTAGTTTTAGTCTACACACTGAAACAACACGCAAGGAAGCTAGAAAAGAGAGGCTACGGACCTATGATCATCAATAGGATCTCCACGAGCGGAGCAGTACAACTAGCCACGTTAGAGGGTGATGTTCTCCCAAATTACATTAGCGGTTGCAGAGTCAAGTTGTATCAGGAACCCCTCACGGAGGAAATGCTGAGCCGACTCAACACTGCTAAGAAACGCAAAGAGGAAGAAAAGCGAATTCGAGAAGAAGCTCAAGCAGAAGCTTTAGAACGCATCAGAAGGATGAAATTACGAAGGCAAGGTAGAGATCAGCCTAGAACAAATGACTATGCAGATCAAGGATATCATATGGCAATGTGTGAAGTTGCAGGAACAAGCTTACATAGGATAACTGATCGACGACCTTTCATAACCTTGGATATAGGACAAGGAAAGAGTGCAAGGACCGTAAGAGCCTTGATTGACTCAGGTGCAGCCACTAGTGCTATTAGAGTGTCTTACTGTCAAGAGTTGCAGTTAGCTGTCAATCCTGTGGAAGCATATCTCATAGGATTGGGAGGCGTGGAAACCCCTTGCATGGGCGAGGTGGAACTTCCCCTCTACATTCATGATGAGGCAATGGCAGTTAAGGTACTAGTGTGTCAAGACGAGGATCTCACTGAACCTCTTGTCTTGGGTCAAGACTGGATCTATGACCAAGCAGTCAACTTAAACCTAAGAAGTGGACTTCTTCAGGTTTGGGTCAATCATAGTCGAATTACAGTAGAGTTAGATAAGGGAGCACTCAAGGAACTAGGAAAGGCACAAACTCCTGGTCCTTCCAGGAATACACATGAAGATGACCATGTTGTTCTTGTCCAAAACTATGTGTTGCAGAGGAATGATATTCGCAAAAAAGGAGTCAGGGATGCAAAGGAACTCCCTTCTTTTCCAAAGGCCAGAAGGAGGCAACAACCAAAGGTGGATCAAAGGCAGAAGAAGCAGAGTACTACCTATGTCCGAAATCCAAAGTACCTGCGCAGCAAAATGTCCCAGCAAGTGAAACAAGTGTGGGTGCGAAAAGGCGAACACCCGGTTGCACTCAAGCCAACCACACGGGCAAAGCCTCTCATTAGTAACCAACAACACGACACTAATAAGAAGTCTTTCGGAAATTCTTCTGCTAACGTGAAATCTATTTGGGTGCCCAAGAAGTCGATGAAGGCTAGCCCACACTCAAGACAAATTTGGGTGCCTAAGGCTTGCTTGCGGGCGCAAATAGCTACGCCGAAGCCACAACCTATACAGCGTAACCCATTCACTCGCACAACCGGCATCCACTCGTTTTCAACACTCACGAACACACCAAGGCCCATGCGCACGAATAGAATCATTTGTAAATGGGTCCCTAAAAGGCTTCATGTTCAAGCTGATACACCTATAATGTTCTCTAGCGTCTCTACAAAACCAAGAGAAAAACCCATCCACTGCATTTGGTAGCTTAAGACCTGTAATAAACCCCCCGACCCCAACTTGTAAATTCACCCCCACTTACTAACTGCATTAGTCTCCTAGGAATACCCAAGCATTAACTACACACACTGTCTTCGTGCACTTACTAACCACTAACTCACCATCTACCTCATGTTAATGTTGTAACGGGGACAACAACAGATTTATTCTGTCCATTACGATGTTAACACATGATTCTATATTCTCACAGAATCAGAAGGCAAGAAGTAAAATGGCAGAAGCGACAGGTTCGGGCTCACAAGTAGGGATACTTACTGCAGGAATTGATGTGGATAGTCTACCTGTGGATGTGCCACCAACTGAACGACCAGTGGAGCTGCAGCACCTTCAGCAAATCCCGGTGCCGGATCCACCCACAAGGATCACAGAAAGAGTCCATGCCAATTCTCATTGGTTCAATGGCATGCCAGGTCCATTAGGAGAGGCCAAGTATATATGGGAGTCTAAGTGCGAGTATGACAGATCATGGGTTCGATTCCAATTTTTCTCCAAGGAGTTCGAGACTTTACAGAACACCGAGGATCTCCAGACCATATGGCAACGAGCAGGGCTGGCAGAATACTTTGAAGCCCCACTACCTAAACCAGATCTCCTCCGATGTTACTATTTGGTCTCCACATTACAAGCTAATGAAGAAAAGGACAAACCCGGATCATTTGTTCTTCCCTCCTTGCTGGGCAACAACGAGTTGAAGAGGTTTGAACTTACTGTGGAGTTGGTAAGCAACGCTTTGAATATGCACGGCACGCATGTACCCTCTGAAAAGGATGCTCTTGTTCCCACTAACATGAAGGATAGGAAACTATTGAAGCTTAAAGACATGGTAGCACTCACCCCAAACGTGTCCATCCCTCTCCGCATGTGCATGCAACATTTCGCCTTTCCCGGCCAAGACCGCTTCACACAACCACACAAGAGAATCTGGTTCGCTCTCTACTTAGCGGAAGCAGGTGCGTTACCCATTAAGCTACCGGTATGGATTATAGATCAATTGTATGAAGCAAACAAACGGTCTTCTAGGAAATTAGTGGTGAACGGATGCTGTGCAATCACACGCATTATTTACCGGTGCCTAGCATACGATGTCCCCATTGAACGTGCCTTAACTTGGGCACAATTACAAATGTTTAAAAGGCTCAAGACGTCCACACATCAATCCAAGCGCATGAGGGGTGCGATCCCTTGTGTCCAGACAAGGGAAGTTCTGACTACTCCTGAGGTATCGCGACGAAGGGAGGCCACTGTACCTCCCTTTACCATTAGGATACCCAGGTCGGGATCTGAAACTACGACACAAGCTACCCCATCGGCTCCTCCTGTTCCACCTGAATTCGAATTTGCTGCCACTGGAGATGCTGAAGGAATGGACCCCCAGGACTTCGAAGCATTCCTACAAAGTACACAATTCTCTGATGTGGAGTTTTATTCAGAGGCAGAGGAGCAAGGCACATCCTCACGAAGAAGAAGAAAGTCTACAGACGGTCGACATGTACATTGGAGTGACGCTCAGCAAGGTCAACAACAAGGACACCTAGAAGAAGAAGGAGCGTATGAAGAGGAGACCACTGAAGCCCCAGCCTATACAGCAGAACTCCGAAGGCTGTATCACATTATGGAAAGAGTGCGATCGCAACAACTACTCACCAAACAGAGTAGCAGAGTACTCATGACTCAGTTGTTGGAAGAAGCAGGAGTTGACTCAGAGTATAGGGAAGGTCTCTTATTGATGGCAGAAACATATGGGGTAGTAGAAGCAGTGCGCACTGCCATTCGGAGGTCTCCAGTTCAATATGACCCATGAAGGTTCCAGACATGACCACGCTCAGGTAAGAATATCCAGATTCCCATTACAACTGCAGAAGAGCCAACTATTACATCTGAACCTATCAGGACAACCTCCCAAGCAACCGAAACGGCTAGCCAACTGCACCCAGTCACCCATGAGGAGTCCACCGAACCACTACCACCCACACCCCCACCATCACCTCCTAGAGCAGAAACAGTGGAAACCACCTCGACCACTCAACCCACCGACCCAACCTTCATCTTCCGTACTCCCATCTCTAGTTCCACCCTATTCTCTACCACTGATAACCCAATCTTTGAAGCAACCCCCATCACTACACAATCCACCGAACCGCTCCTAGAGCCTGCCCTAGGGCAACCATCCCCCATGCCCTCAGCCATAGGTCATCCTGACCCTAGATCCACATTCATGGGTTTCCCTGCTACCACGCAACCCTTCCAGCCCTCCTCAAATTTACGACCTCAACCCCCGACCTCTCTCTCTCCATTTCTACAATCCCTCCATGACCTCCTTGCTAGAGCTTTTCAACCAGGGTCTCAACCATTTCCTGTCTTTTCAGCTTCCCACCCCACTTCGCATCTATTCACCACTTCCACACACACACCACCTACCATCCCAATGTATATGGCAGACCCCACACTCACACCCACTCCTGAAGGTATGGACATTTCACCACCCACGGCACCTCCCCCCACGATTTCACCTCCTCCCATTCCCCCTCCACCAATTTCACTCACACACACGACTTCCATAGACACATCATTCACTGTTCCCCTTCCCCAATTCCCTTCCCATGCATCTCCCACTGTAAACACCACCCACTCATCTATAGGAAATGCATTGGACACCATGATGGCTTGTATATCAAATTTAAGGACAGATTACATTCAGCTCCAGCAACAGAACGAACGCCTGCACGAGCACTCAGAGACACTACAGCACCGCCTCGCGGCACTAGAGGAGGAAAATGCTCGCCTCCACACACAGTTCCAAACTCTCCAAGAAGCTCATGGCTGGAAGACTATGCCATGCTGCTTGAAGCACATGATAAGCTATCGGAGGAACTGGGACAATTGAAGCAAAAACACCAAAAAGGACCAACAGCAGCCTCTCCAACCAACCCCTCCGCGGCTTCACTTCTAACAGACGCAGAAGCCATAAAAGATCTCCAGAAACAGGTCACTGAATTGCAAACACGTCTACTACAATATGAGAGACCACCTTCCCCTCCAGAGGCTCCCACGGACGAAGAAGTTGTGCAAATTCCTGTGGAACAAACGTTTGACGAAGAATACGATCCGCAACCATTCCCAAGAGGCCAACAAACAGAAGAAGCGCATGACACATTCGAGGCACCACGGCCCCCATGGCTACGTCAAGTGGAGGAAATCGGGAGTTCGCACGAAGAGCGCACAGTAGTGCAAAATCAGGCCATGAGGGTCATAGAGGAAACTGTGCTACAATCGGCTTACTTCAAGAACCTGTCATCAAGACGCCTGATCCTCTCATCTGAACTCCAATACAGGCCGTATTATATTCTCTTGGCTGATTATAATGCAGAAATACAAAGAGTCACGGGTCAGATCCTACCTTTGCGACCCAATTTCAACCCGAAGACCTTCCTCCAGAGGTGCAAAAAGGCAAAATTCGTCAACCCACCTGGCGGCAGAAAATTCTAGAGACATATCCAGAAATGCTACGCACATGGAACAACGCGCCTTTACACCTCCTATACAATCCATGCTACGGTCCAGTCCCACGCCGCAGGTCTTGGAAGGCATTCAATATCAAGGTACAGAACAACGCGCAATGCAAGGAATGGCTGAACTACCCGTACATTGCGCCACCACAGGGACCACCGTCGGTAGCATATATGATGGGAACCATTCGCCATTGGATGCCGCGCTTGAAGCCCATGCAAGATGTAGCAGCGCAAATGATGCTTAAAATCTTAGATATGATGCAAGTAGTCCTGAAGACTTTTAGAAATGCAGCCGCACCACAGGTACGTCTCCCGGGGTTTAGCAATGGAAATTACGACTTGGTGTATGACATGAGCACCACCCCCAATATTCGTGTGGCTTACGCCTGGCATGCACGCATCAAATACCTCCCTGCCTGCTACAAACAGACCTTCGAAGAAATGTTCAGATCAGGTTTCTGGGAGTATCACTCGGAGATTTTCGCACCAAAGCCAACACATCTGCTCCAACTTTTTGCTTGTGAACAAGCAATGTACTCAGAGTACTACACCACCCCGCAACCAAAGACCCCTGGTGCAATAAATTGGGATGCATTGGAAGCTGATCTAGCAAGAGGCTTAAGGATAGGAGAACATGAACTGGCCACCAATGTCATCCAATATTATATCGACCACCCGAGAGAACAAAGGTCTGTTAGGGGTGACAGACGCTAGGAAGGGGGGCGTGTTGGCATACAAAGCAACAGAGGAGTCATGCACAATACGGCAACAAGGCCAAATCATTTTTTTCCCATGGATTATTTACAACTCAAGTGATTTTAATCACTACACAAACATTGTAAATCCCGTTTTTGGTAGAATAGACTCCATTTTGTGCAAGCCGAGGAGTCCTCGAGCTTGAGGAGTATTAGAAGTACCATCGTACCAATTTTCATAATTTTTAGACTTCGTTTGAGCCCTCAAATAAGCCCTGGAACCTAATTTTTAACTAGGCCGGACACTAGGTCTGGACAGGGCCAAAACTAGTCAAAAAACTATAAAAAGAGCTAGAGAGCTCATTTTTGGGGGTTAGATTGTTTGTGAATTGAGCTTATGTAAGAGACCTATTGATTAATGAAAAGAACTCCATTGTTCCTCTCCTTGTTCTTGCCTTGTGTGCGCGTGTGTGTATGTGTGTGCATGCTTGTGTGCTTCTCACTCACGCACTTGTGCCTTCACTTGCTCATAGTCTTCATACTAGTCCTCACGTCTCCACGGATTGACAATTATGAGGTGAATCTTCTCACGTTGGTACTCACCATTGTGCTGGAGTGACAGCTATCAATATGTGTGGAGTCAAAACTATGGTCACTTGGATCACTTTCTGATAGCAATGGTGTTACTGGAACTGAGCAAGGGGTTGCTACGCTAGGACTGGTTGAGGTCTCTGCTACCCTTGATAGGGTGGTTGGTAGGATTGCTAGGGCCTACCATATTGTTGTGGTGGGTACTGAGTCTGGAATCTACCCTGTTGTGGATATGGCTGAGGGTAGGTTTGCCTGACAGTTTTCTTGTTATAAGGACAATCTTGTGTAGTGTGGTTGGTGTACCTTTGCTCTATGGTGCAATACTGGCTACTAGGATTCACTTGGAGTTGAGCCATAATGGGACATACACTCGCCATATGGTCACCTCCACAAGTATAGCATCATTTTCCTGGCGCAAATCTTGGAATTTGTTTACTAGAGACACCTAGTTTTTGAGCTACCTTCTCTGCAAGTTCCTCGATAGATGTGGATTGACCGGAAGTGAGGCTACTAGAGCTATCTGAATCCTTGTAGATTTTTGAAAGCTCCAACTCCTCTCCTAGATTATCCTCAATGTCTATGCACATGCGTACACATTCTTCTGTGGTTTTGGGGTGTTTCAGATACACATATGATATGAGCTTGGTACTCAGCAATCCATCTAAAAACAAAGCCACTTGCTTGGTTGGTGTGGGTAACTCAGGCATCAGACACCTCTCTAGGTACTGCCTAAACCGTCTTCCTACCAGTCTGACCATCTCTTGAGGTGTTTGCTTAAAGCTATGAATCAATAAGGAAGAATTATGCCGTATGCCACTCTTAGAAAACTCAGTGACGAAAGCTTCTAAAAGTTGTTCTATGCTCCTAAACTACCTCTCATGTAGTGGTTGAAACCACGTAAGAGTTGTGTTTCTAAGAGTTAGGCCAAAAGCATTGTATTGTGTGAATAGGTCCTCAACCTGTTCAGCTCTCAAGACTTGCCTAAATTCTGCCACATGGTCGTAAGGGTCTCTAGTGCCATCGAAGTAATTCTTCATGGACTTCACCAGCTGGGTTGGCCTCAGGGTCCTAGTGTGTTCTCTCGGCCTTGGCAAAGGGAAATCATCAGCATTTCTTTGGTTCCTTAGGGCTCTAGGTCTCTCAGTTTCTTCTTTATCCGTTTGTGTTCTCATCCTTTCTCTTCCCAGGAGGTTGGCAAAACTTACCTCGGGTCTATGTCTACTTCTATCCCTTTGAGCTACATGAGCTTGGGAGGTCCCAACTCCTTGGTGGCTGTAGGAGACATTAGATCTTGGTTGGGGAAAAATGAATTCACCCTTCCAAGTGTAGGCATGTCTACCATGCTCGGTGACCATGAAGATCCTCTCTGACATATTGTCTAGGTAGGTTACTTTGCCTGGGCTATCAGGGTCTTTAAACTCATAGATTGTGAGAGCTCCCACCTCATTGGGCTGGTCAGGCTTATACCTCCAAAAAGCCTCGTCGGTTTCATGGTTTAAAAGCAAATCTATGTTCTTATTGTCCTGGGGAACCCACTCTAGAGTAATGATTCTGGTCAGGACGGATTTGCCACGGGGAGTCCTCGGCTCTCTTCCTAAGTTCCCTTGCTCTATGTCACCCATGTCAGTCTCTGCGATCACATTGTCGAACTCGTCTGTCCTATTTGGAAGGGTGGTGACTACAAAAATAGTCCCTTCTTTATCTAGGTATGCTCCATCCTCGAACTTGACTACCGGATGTTCTAGTCCATGGGGTTGATCGGGGTTCTTAATCTGGACCACAGATCTTCTCAGGCCATCTTTGTAGATGAGAGCACCTAGACGATTAGTCCTGATATATTCCAATTGAGTCTTGTAAGGTCCTTCTGGCTTTTCTAGGTACGCCACCCCTGAACTACCTACTGGTCTCTCCATGTGATATGACATCTCAGAATTGCTTGTTTTTTATTTTGGAGTGTATGGGTAATCACTCAGCTGCTGGGCCCAAGACCTAGCAGTGTGATTGACACTAGCTTCAAAAGATCTGAGGCTTTGTGTGTCTTGGCCTAAGTGTGTTCCTGACCTAAGGTTCATATGCCTGGTTTCTCTACCCCCTTGGTCCCAAGTACACTCTCATTGCAGGTTGATTTGTACCAATCACTTTGTTCTTTTTAGTTGAATATTGTGTTAAGCCCTTGTTTGGAGTCACGTCATCAGGATTACTTAAGTGAATTTTGCACTTGATATTTGATCCTTTCAAGATTTACTTTAGTCCCTTAGGGTTTTCACACTTAAGACCTACTTAATGCTTGCACTTAATTGATTAGTTATCTTGAACTTGATTCCTACCTAATGTTACTCTAATTAATCACCACACCTAAGTCGTACTTAGCCTAAGCTAGGAATTGATGAAGGAGGGTTGAGAGAACTTCCAACCTCAATTCACTTGTTGCTCAGACTGCTGCACAAGCCCAGGTAGCCTTCTCCCAATCTTGGTACTCACCCTTGCTAGCTTGCTTTGGATGCCTTGATTGCGCACAATGTTCCTACAAAGGTTCACTAGTTAATGTTGTCTTGGATTACAATGAATTGACAGACACACATCAAAAAGCATAGGTCCCCCTAAGACTAGCTCTCTGCACCCCCAAAGTCCTATAGCTACCTAAGTCCACCTAATGGCCAACTTAATAATACTTGTTCCAAAACTCCACGTATGATTCTTACAAAAACCAGTCAAGATCCACGTAGGATTCTCAATGAGCTCTCCAAGTAGACCAAAATCTCATCAATCAGAGTTCGTATGGTGAAGTTATGACCATTTAGGCACTTAGGGGTCAAGACAGGCTCTCAAGGCTCATGAAATTCATCTATGGTTTTCTAGGTACTTTGCCCACTTTTAAGGCTCTAAGGTAGTCCCAATGTGTCAAAAATCAAGCCCAAATTCCCCAATTCAATTAATTATTTCACCCCAAAAAATTATTCGTAAAGCCGATGTATCGCGATAGCTTGGGTCGATGTGTCACGATAAGTGGATGTGTCGCGATACACCAAAGTGTCGCGATAGACCGAAGTGTCGCGATAGACCAAAGTGTCGCAATAGACCGAAGTGTCACGATAGACCGAAGTGTCACGATACACCGAAGTGCCGCGATAGACTGAAGTGTCGCGATACACCAAAGTGTCACAATACACCAAAGTGTCGCGATAGACCAAGGTGTCACGATAGACCAAAGTGTCGTGATAGACCGAAGTGCCGCGATACACCGAAGTGTTGCGATAGACCGAAGTGTCACGATACATTGAAGTGTCGCAATAGACCGAGGTGTCGCGATAGACCGAGGTGTCGCGATAGACCAAAGTGTGGTGATAGACCGAGGTGTCAGGATAGACCAAGGTGTCACAATACACGGGTGTGTCACGATAGACCAGGATATGGTGAATTTTACTGATCAATCTAGTGATTCTAGGTGCTCTCAGGCTGCGTTGTGTCGTGGTGCACTCAGGATCCTGATAGGGCTAACTTTTTGGTGTGTCACGATAGCTCAAGCTTGATGCCTCAGGGCTCGCGTAGAGAATTTTAGTACCTGTTGAGCTTGCTGGAGATGGTGAGGATGCTGCAACCTGCAAGAAACATGCAAAAAACATACAAACACAACAATGCACACTCGCTCTCTCTCAAACTCTCACCAAGCAAATGAGGAGAATGAAATGGAAGTGGGCATATGAAAGGAAGATGAAGATGGAGATGGAGATGGAGAAAATGGTGAAAAACAAGAAAATTACCTACTACTTACCATTCCAACGCGTCCTCTCTACGTCTTACCATCACACGCTCGTCCTCAAAGCTCGGATCCCCGGCAACGACGCCAAAATTTGGTGTATTTCAGTGATGAGTAGCACCTCCTTAAATGTCAATCCAAGAAGACATGAGGATGGTATGAAGACCTCGAACAAGTGATGGCACAAATGTGAGTGAGAAGCACACTAGCATGCACACACATACACACACACACACAAGGCAAGAACAAAGAGAGAGAGATAATGGAATCACTTCTATTGCCAAAGAGTTCTCATTCAAATCTACAACAAGCTAGCCTCAAAAATGAGCTCTCTAGCTCTATTTATAGTTTTTGACTAGCTTTGGTCCTGTTCAGACCTAGTGTCCAGCCTAGTTAAAAATTAGGTTCCTAAGCTATTTTGGAGGCTCAAACGAGCTCTGAAAATTATGAAACTTGGTAGGCAAATACTACTAAAGCTCCTCAAGCTTGAGGACTCCTCGGATTGCACAAAATGGAGCTACAAAAAGGTGAAACAGTATTTACAATGGTTCTCGGTGATGAGAATCACTTTTAGAATAATGTAAGGATTGAAAAAAATTGATGGGTTGCCTCAGTGCTAGATCTGCATGTATGCCCATACTTGCTTACTCCCAGATGATGCCAACAATAGGCAATTACTAAGGTACAAGCCTTAAAACAAGCTAAACCAGCTCAACAATCAAAGTTAAGTGAATCAAGAGATCCTACTAAGAGGAAAACAAGAACATGGAAGGATACCAAGAAGAAGGCCAATCATAAGTGGGCTAGAAAGTTATTCAAACTAGAAGAAAGCCTAAGAGATGCAAAAATAAAAATAGCAGACATTGCATCTCAAAACCCATCGCATGCCAAAAATCCATCCACTCCACTTCATCCCATCCCACCACTCATTGTGAATAGACCACAAATAGGGTTTGTTCTTGTAAATCCAACCCTAGAAGGCTTAACATGATCATCAAGGCCTACCAGACTTGACTTCAAGAAGGTCCAACCTAAAAAAGAGTTACCTAGAGTAGATTTAGAGATTGAACGAACAAAAATTTACATGAAAATGGTAGAACTAGCTCAGGCTATGCTCGAGGCCAATCAATTGTTCAATCAAACAAATTCTATTGAACCTGGTTTGCATTTCCAAGGCTTACTAGAAAGATTAGAGCAATTGGTAAAAAAGCCATAGGTTTCTTTACCTCCACAAGCTCAAGCAATTGTTGAAATAGAAAGCTCATGACCAATGATAGTTTACGTTCTTGATTCCATGGATGGTGGAACAAGTCTTTCGATTCAACAGTATTCTCAAGAGTTCTTACAGGAAATACAAGAAGAGAAATAGGCCAAGGAGAAGGGTAATCCCCCTCCTATTTCTAAAATTGATGATATTTATGATCAATTTCCCCAAGACATTCCATCTATATGGAGACCAAGAAAAGCAACAAGAAGATGAAAGACTAGATTTCGAATCTAGTTCTTTACAAGAGTTGCCACAATTCACAGATCCATGGGAATCTGAATCTTTTCAAATCAGAGCTCCCACAATACTGATAAGAAATGAAGACTTTGTGGTTCCAAGAAACACTAAAGTCATGACGAACACTAAGGTGCAATGTCATTTCACCTTCGAAGAGCTTGCTAAAGTAAAACCTCAGCTGTGGAAACATGTGGCAAATCAGGTTCCAAAACTTGGTTTCAATATGTCAAAAGTAGGCTCTAAGCTGAAAATCCTAGAGATAGCTCTACATAAAATAGGAGACAAAGTGAAGGTGAAGAAAATATTACTTATCTTCCATTCACCTACCAAGGTTACACAACTGAAGCTATCTTAGATTTAGGTGCTGGTGTTGCAATTGTGACCACCTCCTTGTGGAAACGATGGGGAAAACTTGCATTACTACCAACTAGAATGAAGCTTCAGATGGCTGACATCCATGTTGAAAGACCTATAGGAATGCTAGAAGGGATAAATCTAACCACTTGTGTTGTAGAGTTTGAACACACCTTTGCTATATGTAACTTTGGTGAAAATAATGTCTATGAAATGATCCTAGGAAGACCCTTCCTATCGCAACTATAGATAGTATGAGATTCAGGAACCAAATCCTGTACTCATAGAACTTAAGGGTCACATCCAAGGTCAATCTAAAGGATTATACCTTCAAAGATTTACCACCCCTACAATGGAATCCTATCCACAAGGCGTAAGAAGATTCAATCTCTATGCATTTTGTAACTTCTGCTGATCCATATTGGATGCATGAAGATACTAACTTGTGGATGTGCAAGCTGGCAAAGGAAGAGGAAATATGCCTAAAATTGAGAGAAGAAGGAACTTCTCAAGGAGCCATAACAGTTAGAGACCCATCCTACACACTGATGATCTTTCTAGATGAGGAATTTGAGCCTCATGGTTGGGCAAAAATCTTAGCCACCATGGACATCACTATCAATGAAGAACAATGGATGCCTCATTGTGATGAGGAGGGGTATGATATCTCTTTGTTCATGTGTGAACCTTTGCTAGAAGAGGGTGGCTCTACTGAGGTAATAGAAGAAGAAGAGAACAGTGATGATGTAGAGTCCATTGTGATGGATACTTGCTTTAATTCAGAGGAGCAATATCTAGAAAATGTAGGAGTATTTACTCAAAAATAAGAAGAACCTATCACAAGCATTAAAACTATAAATTAAAGGGAGGAAAGTGAAGGTAGTCAAAAAAAAAGAAAAGAAAAGCAGTGAAACAAGAAAAGGAGGAATCATTGTTCAAAGTACCGAAGAATTTCAAGAAATATGAAGTTAAAGATAGGAAAATTTTGGTGCAAATGCCTAAGAGAGAGGCCATCACAGAAGAAGCATATGATAATCAAGAAAAGAACAAAATATTGTAGTAAGCATTGAAGAAAATGAAGAGCAATGTATGTACAAGTGCAGAGGAAGAAGTAGAGCTTGCACCCTTTATTAAGGGAATATAGGGATGTGTTTGCATGGACCTATAGAGATGTGAAGGGAGTAGATCTGGATTATTCTCTCATAGGATCGCCATGAAGACTGATGCCAAGCCCAACAAATAAAAACCCTACACATATAATGAAACTTATGCAAGCAAAATAAAAGAAGAGATTGATAGAATGGTTGAAGCTGAATTTATCTATGAGATTGAGCATACTGAATGGGTGTCCCCCATCATAGTGGCACCTAAGAAGAACGAAATTTTGTAGGTGTGTATTAACCTTAAAAACATTAATGCCACCACGATCAGAGATAGTTGTCCACTTCCAATCATCAAACATCTATTGGAGCGTGTTGCAGGAAAGGAAGTTTATAGCTTCCAATCATTGAACATCTATTGGAGCATATTTCAAGCAATGAATTTTGTAGCTTTCTTGATGGATTTTCAGGTTACAACCAAGTACCCATTGCCCCAAAAGATCGACACAAAACAACCGTTGCCACAGATTTAGGAATCTTTGCATTTTGTGTGATGACATTTGGGCTCTCCAATGCACTAACAACATTACAAAGGCTCATGTGTCACGTCTTCAAAGAGTTCTTGCAAAAGAGCTTAGAAGTATATGTGGACAATTTATGTGCTCATTCCCAAGAAAGAAGACACCACATCCTAGAGCTCATACATATCTTCAACAAGTGTAGAGAATATCGAGTGTGTCTGAACCCAAAAAAGTGTGTGTTCATGGTACATCAAGGTAAGATTTTAGGCCACATTGTTTCTAAGAACGGAATATCAACAGATGAGGACAAAGTAAGAGCCATAACAGAGTTGCAAAGGCCATGGAACCTTAAAGATGTACAAGTCTTTATGGGCCATTGTGGATATTATCATAGGTTTATCCACATGTATGTGATCATAGCTAAACCTGCTTATGCTTTGTTGACAAATTTTGAGTGGAAAAACGAATGCAAAAATTCCTTCAATGAGCTAAGATCAAGTGTAGTATCTGTTCTTATCAGTTTAATATCTAATATGTGGTCCATCAGACCACTATGATATTAACCTAATTTTTTTCACGAGGGAAGCCCCCTCTCGGTAGCTTGCTACCGGGGGCTACGCGCGTCGCCTCTGTATTGCACTGCCTTAGAGGCTTGGCACACCCCCTAATCTTATTTGTATTGTTAATTTTCTTGTTTTTCTCAAAAAAGAAAAATTCCTTCAATGAGCTGAAGAGACATTTGTGTACAACACCAATACTAGCCACTCCTCATTCCATGTCCATGTAGATGCATCCAATTAGGCAATGGGATGTGTGCTAGCACAACACACAGGTGAAGGAAATCTAGATTTGCCTATAACATATGCTAGCAGACAACTAAACACAATTGAATGAAGTTATAAAATAATTGAAAGAGAAGGCTTAGGCATGGTATATGCCATGAAGAAGTTTAGACACTATCTATTGGCTAACAAGTTCAAGTTTTTCAGTGATCTTCAATCTTTATTATATTTGGTCAGTAAACCTTACAATACATGATGTTTAGTAAGTTGGTTCCTCTTACTAATGGAATATGACTTTGAAGTGGTGGCTAGGAAAGGTTGGACCCACCTCAGGGAAGATCGCCTTTCTTGCATCACTTCAAGAGAGTCACCACAAGGAGTTTTTGATGAAGTGCTTGATGCTTATCTATTCAATCTAGAAGTTGTTCCTAAATGGGAAAATAAGTTTGTATCTATCCTAACCTTTGGACCCAAAAATACGAATGTGAAAACAAACAGAGATGAAATTATAAAATCACAAAAATGTCAAGTATTGGCACTAAGTATGTACAAACAAGATATAGAGGGTGTACTAGCTTGTTGCATTGAGGAGGATGAACATAGTAGTTGGTTGCAACAATCCCATGAAGGATCGATAGGAAATCACTATTCTAAATAACAAACATGATATAATCTGATAAGCTTAGGAGTGTATTGGCCTAGTATGGACAAAGAAATACATGAGGGGATTAAGAATTGTCCAGTGTGCCAGAAGAGACCCCTAGTGGAGTATTCTACCCTTTATCATGTGTCATTACTTCCAGAATGGCGCACTTCATTGGTAGAATTTATGATATTGAGAACACTTCCTACCAAGGCTAGTCTAGCAAGAAAACGAAGCATGGAGCAAGAGGCTTAGGAGTAAGCCTTAGTAGGGGACAACCTATACCAAAGAGGAAAAGATGGTTACTTGAGTCTGTGCATTCATGAGTTAGACTATTTCACAATCTTAGAAGTTACTACATGTAGTGGTGTTGTATGTGGACACTTCGGGCCTGAGTGAGTGGTTAAGACCATTATATTCTCAAGAATGTGGTGGCCCACTCTTCATATGGATGCACATACCTATGTGAAGATATGTAGCACATGCCAACATGCACAATATTTGATAAGAAAAGAGGATATGCCTTTGAAGCCAATGATGGAAGGACATGCATTCTCAAAGTGGGGTATAGACTTTGTAGGTCCTATTAACCCCCAACTAGAAAATCTTATGTTGTGATGCACTTGTTGATGAGCGAGTTGATATAGAGGAGGCTAAAACCATGCCCAAATGGCTAGCGCAGACTCTGTGAGATAGCAAAAGATGCATCTCTATCATATCATACTCATTCAGGCTCTAATAGTGCTTGTTTTGCATCAGATTGCTATGCAATGGTTCCCTCTAGTCTTTGTGATGAGAATTATTTTATTTCTTTTGATGAAGCATAAAATTCATAAAATTGGATGGCAGCTATGCAATCAAAATATGATGCTATGAATGGTACTTGGTCTTTATGTGATTCACCTCCAATCATAAGGCCATTGGCACTGTATGGGTATACAAACTAAAGCATAAGCCTAATGGAATAGTTGACATATATAAGGCTAGGCTTATTGCAAAAGGTTATGCTCAAGAGGGAGGCATTGATTTTGATGAGACCTTTGCTCCAACATGCTAAATGACCATCATTCCTAGCATTTGTGAAGTTGTAGCTTATCATGGTAAGAATGAACATTAGTTGGACATTAAAACTCGATTTTTGAATGGTGACTTACATGAGAAGTGTATGTATTTTAGCCCCATGGTTTTGTGCAAAAAGGGCATGAAAACAAAGTGTGCAATTTGAAAAGTCATTATATGTTTTGAACCAAGTACTACGTCCTTGCTATGAAAAGATCCATGTCTACTTGATTGCACATGGTCTTAAGAACAATCCAACTGAGAGTACCTTATATGTTAAGCATGCAAAGTGCTTCTGATATTTTTTGTCTATGTGGATGATATGTTGAATCCTAATGAGAAGCATATTGTTAATTTTAAGGATGATTTGCATGCCTCTTTTGAGATGTCATATTTGGAGCATTTGCATCATTATTTGGGCATTCAATTTATGCAAGTTGATGGTGGAATAGCTCTATGTCAAACAAAATATACTGACACATTATTGACATGTTTTGGCCTTGAAGATTGCAAAACAATTGCCACTCCTATGGAAACATGTGTACAATTGAGTCTTCATGATGTTGGAGATGCATTTTATGTTGATCTCTATGAGTAGGCTGTTGGATGCTTGATTTACTTATGCATAACTCGGCTTGATATTCAATTTTTTGTCTCTTAGATGAGCAGGTTTATGCATTGCCTAAGTGTCAAGCATTGGTAGGTGGTTAAGCACATCTTTTGCCACTTTCATGGTACCCGACTACTTGGATTGTTTTATGCCAAAGGGGGGATCACTACGACTAGATTTATAGGATTTTTCTGATTCTAATTGGGTTGGTTGCTATGGCACATGTGTGTCCATCACTGGTTTTTGCTTCATGCTTGGTAGCTCATGCATATTTTGGTTGAGCAAGGAGCAACCTACTCTGGCCACTTCTAGTTGTGAGGCTAAGTATATGGAAACTTTCACATTGATTGTTAAGTGTGTGTGGCTCATATGTCTTTTGGCTGATTTGGGTGTTGGTCAGTCTTCTGCCACCACCATCTTCACTAACAATTAGAGTGCATTGGCAATTGTGAGGAACCCTCTGTTCCATGCTCTCATAAAGCACATCAAGGTGCATTATCATAATGTCAAGGAGAGGTTCTTGTTGAGGAGATCAATTTGGCATATGTACCCACACTTGATAACATTGCAAATCTTTTCACAAACACTCTACCTCGAGAGAAGTTTGAAGCTTTTCATAAAGCTTTGGGATTACTTCCTTTTGTGGATTGATGTCTTTGCACATAGCTTTTTGCACTTCCTTATACATGAGTGCCAGCTTTGTGTTCACTGCATCACTCCCAGGAGGATTTGGTTATACATTTTGGTTGTGATGTGTGTGATCACATTTAGGACCACCGAGGCACGTTTTTCCCTCTTTAGGAGGTTCTTTTCTCCCAGCTTGTGTATATGCCTATAACCCTAATGCGTCACTTATCTTTATACATTCACGTGGTAATACATTGAGTATTGTGTTTTGTGCTCCAAGCTTCTTCTTATTCCTTGTGTTTTTCGTGTGCTTCCAAAGACCTAAAGGTCCAAAAATTCCATGTATTAAAGTATTTCATGCAGCCTAGCTTGGCTTGATTGACTATTTATCCTATACTTGCACCTTTACTGATAAGATCCTTCTAGTGAAGTTTTGATTAGGCTCTTCCAACCCTTTATGAGTCATTTTTTCCTAAGGTTTCCTAACTGTATAGATCTCTCTACCTTGGATGAATAAGTATTTTTGTTTTAATACTTCAGAGTCCCAAATGATGAGACAAAACAATTGCATAGCCACATAATTTTACAAGGTGTTAGCCCAAGAACTCTTAACTTAGGTAGGTGAGGATTGACTAGAACTTATGCAAGGATTTCCGCTTAATTCAATTTTAAATATATGTCAATACATTTTCTACTCTTAGAATGCCTTACTAAGTCTTGGCATACTAAGCACTTACTCAAATGTTCTCTTCCTTAGGTTAAGAGGGAATGCTTTAGTTGATGATGCCCCTAGAGTGAGAGATGACCAACCTTTTTAAGCCCTAGTCGAAGATCAATATTAATAGATCATGTTCTCTCCTAATACCACACTTTAAGCCACAAGAATTCTCTTTTTCTTCTTGTTGTAAGAGAGAGATGTCCCTAAAAAATGTTGAAGATCTCCTAGTGTGCATAATTGTTCTAGCTAAATGTTTATGCACACAAAAAATTTTATGAATTTGAAGATATCCTAGAAAATCGTATGCCTTTTTCTTAATGGCACACCTAGGGCAAGGGCGCTTCTAGTGGCTTCATAGGCATGAAGTGATGTCTCTAGGTCACAAGTCTACTAGGGGCATTGTTGAAGCTCTTTTACCTTGTTTAGCTCACTTTTTCCAAGAATATCATGTCCTAGAGAGTTCATAGTGCATCATAAATACAATGCTCCCCTTCTTTCTAAGATGATCCACTACAGTCAAGAAACAATGTCCCTAGGAACTTAGGGCACAAGGGACATCGGTCCTTGTTTTTTTATTTTAAATGAAGATGTTCTCCTTTTTCCTTTTATGGGGATTTAGAACACTTAGACAAGCTTTCTTAACTCACGTGACTAAAAATTTCACCAATGATGTCTTTGGCTAGGGTTAGAATAGGGACATTGTTGGACCATTTCCATTGGAACATAATCTTCTTAAATTTTTTTATGAGTTCTATAAGACTTCTTACACTCAAACTCTTCCAAAAAAGTGAACCTCTTCAAGTTCACAAATTTCTTTTTGACGAATTTCTCTCACTAGGCTTATTCCAATCATGTTTTTGCTTGTCAATGAAATGAAATGAGGCTTTTGGATTACCCTTAGGTGGATTAGATATAATTTTTTAATTTGGATCCAAATTCCTTCAAATTTTCCTTCTAAATAAACCAATGGTGTATCTTGTTAGGGTGAATCTATGGACATCATCAAGTGGAAAATAGAACGTGGAAAAAAATTATTTGGCCTCCTCTTTAAGGCCTAAGGCACCCTTCTCTATTTCCCACTTCTTAATTCATTATTATCTTAACTCTCTTCCCCAAATCCAACAAATAGATGTATTTGGCCAATTGAGTAAAAACAAAGCATTGTTAGGGTTTGCAACTTGTTCAAATACATTTTGTGCATGTAATCTCGAGATACGCACTTAGACTTAAACTTCAAACCTTAGTATCAAGCATCCACCCCTAGTTCATGACTAAAACCATGAAGATGTCTCTAGAAAAGAAATGGCAAAGGGACATCATTGCATGAGAATCACTTGGAAACTTGATTTTTGGTCCAATCTTTATGTTTTAATTTTTTTAATCTCTCCCACTTCCCAAAATTCAATGAAATCCCTTGATTTAACCTCTTTTCTGCCAACAATGTATTTACGTAGTTACTACCCAAGTTCATTTTTGGGAACTTTGACTTTATATTTGATACTTGAGTGCTAAAGCTAATTGGTGTGGGCCTTATCTTTGCCCTCCAACCCTCAAAAGCTAGTGAAAACTTGCGTTCAGCCTTTGTGTATCCAGATGATGTCTCTCGCCCCTCCACAAGGACATTGGTACTAAAAGAATTTGACTTTCAATACTCATTTTTTCTATTTTCTTTCATAGATCTTGATTTTCCCATCCTTGAAGATTCCCTAACCTCAAAAGAGCTCTCTTGCCACATATTTTTCACTGGGTGATGCCTTTGGATATGCATATGTCAGGGATATTATTCAAAGAAAATGTTTTTGATATTCAGCCTCTCCCATTTACTCTTGACATGTCAATTTATCCAATACTTTTCGTCACATTCCTTTGCTAAGAAACAATTCGCAAAACATCTTACCAAGGCCAACAATGTCTCCGGCATCCCTAATGTAGGGACATTGTTGGAATCATTTTGACTTGAACCTTTATTTTTTTGGAATAATCTTTATGTTTTAGCTTTCCCCCTTCTCTTTTCATTCCAACTCGAGAGATGCTTGCTTTGAGCCCCTTTTTCCTCAATATGCTTATAGTATCCCCTGGACATTATTCAATGACAATTCATTTTGATACTTGAGTTTTTCAATGACTCTTGGTGCCCTTACCTTACCTACCTCTAGACTTTATTAGCCCTTCACTATCTAGAACTCAAATTAAATGTCCTCTCAAGAGAACAATGTCTCTAGAAACCCTACATGAGGGACATTGTTTAGTGCATAAAACTTGGTACTTCATTATTCCACTTATGTTTGAATAGATTTGCCCTTTTCTATTCTTAATATTTTTCAACCACTTGAAAATATCTTCCCCATAGGCCTCACTTAACCAATGATATCTCTAGACATAGTGAGAGTATCTTTGTGTGCATTTAGCCTCAAGGACCCTTTATTTTATCTTTTTTATCCTCTTGTAACCTCACTATATCCCCCTGAATGTGTTTTTCCTTTATCACTTAGACATTGGTAATTCTCCCAACGAGGATGTCTTTGCCACTCTTCTCAATAGTGACCCTCTAATCAATTTCCCCATTTTTCATTTATCCAATACTAATATGCCACCCAATAAACATTCCTTTTCTTTAAGGAACAATCAAAAGAAGATAGTCTGCCTCTTAACTCACTACCCAAAGTCAAAGTCTTTGGAAGGTTAAATCTCACGACGTCTTTGTGGTGCAGGGCCTCAACCATGTCGTTGTTGTGTGCCCTTCTTTGCCATAGCTTGCCAAAGCTCACCACTCCTTTGCTCACAATCCACCAACTTGACAACTCCCCTCTCACAAGATTTGACTCTCAATAGTTCTCATATAAAGATCGTAGGATTTCCTTGGAGTAACTTACCTTTTGAAATTAGTTGATTCTTTATTTACTTAAGAATCCTTTTTTTTGTGAGTTGTGTTTGAGGAAGATAATGTTGTAGACACTCCAACCTACTCATGAAAAAGGTCATACCCTAATTTCATGACCTAACAAGGAAATGCAAAAACATGATCACCAACACCATCAACAATGGTCTTACCATCTTCATCCGAGATTCAAACTTCAATGGAGACCTCGAAATCATAGCATTATCACTGTTAACAGTGCCAAAGGTTGTTTTAGATGAACTTGGGGCTCAGTGGCTTCTAATGGTGAAGATTATTTTTTTTTTATTAATCCAAGTACTCTACCCATTCGAGTATATGAAGACATGTGTCCTCAAATATATGGAACTCAAGAGAAACTCATAGAGAAGAGAAATAATGGTGTCACTCCAGAATAGTGATGAGCATCAACATCGATGAAGATCCACCTCATAATTTTCAATCCATGGAGATATGAGGGTGACATGAATATTTTGAGTGAATGATATGCATAGATGTGAAGGTGAGAAGTGCACAAGATGCACACACACATATACATACAAAAAAAAAGTAGAAGATATGGAACAATGGAGACATTTATTAATTCTCAAAAATACAAGCTCTTACCAAGAATTAAACCTCTCTAAGGAGATTTCTATCTCTTTTTTTCCAACCTAGTGTCCAACCTTGTTAAAAATTAAGTCCTAATGTTCATTTGAAGTCTCAAATGATATCAAAAACAAATTTTGAAATTTGAGTTATGGATCCTACTACAGCTGCCCAAGCTTGAGGAACACTCAACTTGTACACAATGGAGCATCTATTTACAAAAATGGGATTTTATACAATGGGGTAGTGATAAAAATAATTGTTTTGTAGAAGATTGAGTGTTTTTTTTGGTTTGAATTATAGAGATCTTTCTCATGTACCTCCTCTCCTCCTATGGATGCTCTATCCTCTACCTAACATTCTTCCCTCTTGGCCTTGGCCACCAACAACCCCCTCCCACTCTGGTCTATCATCCCTGATAAAGCTTTGTTGTTGGGAGTGGTCGATGTAATTTTCTAAGATGTTGATGGCCAAAGTATGTGTTGATGTAAAAAACACCACAAGAAATGAATTAATGTGACACTAGAACACCTCTATGGTCACCATTAACTCATTGCCACTCCAAACTTTGAGAAATGATAGCTTAAAGTGAGAACTTTGCTTCTACAGAAATTCCTAGTCACCGAAATGACATACCTTCAGTATTTTGCTAATTTCTCCTAGCTCAAGTATGCTTTCTCCATGAAACTTTATAGGCTGAAACTAGAAGAGTAGAGCTTTCCAACAAGCTATCATATGCATCAAACGGAGCTCTAGAACTCAAGTTATGACCCTCACAAGATGACCCTGTATGACCTTCCAAAACTGGAAATCTTGCTTGTTTTAGTATTCCTGATGTCCAAAAATAAAAAATTCGATGCCTGGCATCGAATTTCAGTCCAAGTCGATGCCGGGCATCGACTTTGAGCTTTTTTAGGCCCTTTTTCTGCACCAGAAATACTCTCTTTTACACACACATGAAGAAGACCACTTGTATGCTAGAAGTCGATGCCAGGCATCGACTTTATGCTCAAACTCGATGCCAGGCATCGAGTTGCTCCACAAACTTCATATTTTTAAAAGATTCAACAATAGTTAACACACAGAGAATGAAAAAATGACTTTTGAGCCAAGATTCGATGCCAGGCATCGAATTGCTCAGAAAACTTGAACTTTTGAATTCATCACACAGTAGGTAATCATGGAGATGATGGAGAGAGGCTCATACACAGAACTTTACTCAGTTCTTCTCATAACTATAAAAAACTCAAAAGTTTTACAGATGCTTTCTCACTCAGAGAAGCCCGACTATACTCAGTCATACAAAAATGAGTTCTTCTCACTTTCTCATTGTCTTCCTCCTTCTTCTTCTCTCTTCGCGTCAGTTAATACTAACTAACTTATATAGACTTTCTCATTCCCGTGAATTTTTAAAAAACTTCTAGAACTAAAGTGAACTAACTTTACAAGTATAATACAGTTGTGAATTTGTCCCTTCACATAGGCATGGGGTTTTCTTCCTAAGGTTTGACCTCCAAATATATGTCCAATTAGTGAGTGTTTCTCCAACAGCTCCCCCTCAATCACTAATTGACATTCCCTGTTTCTTCATATCATCTTCTTTTCTTTTACTCCTGCCATGCTTTTGAATCTACTGGTCTTCACACCATCCAAGCTCTTTGTCATTATGTCTGCTAACTGATCTTTAGTAGAAATGTACTCCACTTCAATCTCCTTCTCCATTACCTTTTCTCTGAGAAAATGATACTGTATCTCTATGTGCTTTGTCCTTGCATGAAAAACTGGATTTGCTGCAAGATAAAGTGAACTCATATTATCTCCATGTATTGTAGGTGTACCTTGATCAATGCCTAAGCTCTTGAACAATGTCTGCATCCATATGATTTCCTTAGCTGCTTCCACAAGTCCTTTGTACTCTGCTTCAGTTGATGATAATGCTACTGTATGTTGTTTCTTTGAACACCAACTTACAAGCTTATCACCAATATATATCATGTAACCATGAGTTGATCTCCTGTCATCTTGATTACCTGCCCAGTCTGAGTCACTGTAGGCTCTCAACTTCAAATCTGATGTAAAAGGATAATATAATCCTTCCTTTATAGTTCCTTTGATATATCTGAGAACTCTCTGACCTACAATCCAATGTGGGTCCTTTGGACAATGCATGAATTGTGACAAAACTCCCACTGCATAACTAAGATCAGGTCTTGTTAGTGTAGCATAAATCAAACTACCCACAAGAGATTGATACTTCCTCATATCTTTGTATTCTGCACCATCATATTTACTGAGCTTGTGATTAACTTCAAGTGGAGTTGAAGCTTCTCTGCAATTTTCCATATCAAACTTCTTCAATAAATTCAGAAGATACCTTTCTTGTGATACATATATGCCATGATCTGTATAAGTAACTTCCATTCCAAGAAAGTATGACAACTTTCCTAGATCACTGATCTTGAATTCTTTCTCAAGTAATCTCTTTACCTCCTTGATTCCTTCATCTGAAGTACCTGTGATTATAATGTCATCTACATAAATACAAATGTAGATTGTACCTTCCTCTGTTCTTTTGATAATTAGACTTGAATCTGCTTTTGAACTTTGATATCCAAGATCATTGAGATACTTCACCAGTCTATAGTTCCAAGCTCTTGGAGCTTGCTTCAATCCATACAATGCTCTTCTCAACCTGCAAACAAAATTTGGATACCTGGAATCTATAAACCCTTGAGGTTGTTCCATGTATACCTCATCTGATATGTATCCATTCAAGAATGCATTTTTTATATCCAATTGACTTAGGGTCCATCCTTTTGAAGCTGCAATAGCAATGATTGTCCTTATAGTTGACATCTTAGCTACAGGACTGAATGTCTCATCATAATCTATGCCATAGGTCTGGGCATAGCCTTTCACCACCAATCTAGCTTTGTATCTGGCTATACTTCCATCTGCAAGCTTCTTCACTTTATAAACCCATTTATTTCCAATTACTTTCTTACCATTTGGTTTAGGAACAAGTTCCCATGTCTTGTTCTCCTCCAGTGCATTGAACTCTTCCTTCATTGCTTCTTCCCATTGCTTTTTACCTTTAGCTTCATCATAGTTCTGAGGTTCTTCATCATCTTTAACCATATATGCATAGTTCTTCTGAGTTATGTAAGAAGTATCATAAGAATACCTTTCTGGTTGTCTTCTAGTCCTGCTTGACCTTCTTGGTTCACATTCTTCATATGTGTCTGGATACACTTCTTCATCAAATATAGGAGCTTCTTCATTTCTTCTTGTTAATCCACTTGTGGATGTACTTGCTTGCATATAGTCTTCATCTCTATTCACCTGCACAATTGATTTTCCTTTCTCACATCTTCTTACCTCTTCTTCAAATTCTTCAGCTGTATGACTTTGATCTGCATACCAACTTTTCTGTTCATCAAATGTAACATCTCTAGAAACAATAAATTGTTTGGTTAGAGGATTCCACAATCTGTAACCCATCTGCTTTTCATCATAACCAATGAACACATATTTTTCTGCCTTTGGTTCAAGTTTATGTCTAAGTTGTGATGGCACATAAGCATATGCAATTGATCCAAACACTCTACAATGATCTAGTGTTGGTTTCTTACCCCACCAAGCTTCATATGGAGTCATTCCATTCAGAGCTGCACATGGTAATCTATTCACAAGATATGTAGCTGTATTTACAGCCTCAGCCCAAAGATAATTTGGACAGTTCTTCTCCTTTAGCATAGCTCTAGCAAACTCAACCAAAGTCCTGTTCCTTCTTTCTGCTACACCATTTTGTTGTGGTGTATACCTGCAAGTTATTTCTCTCTTAATACCTGCATTCCAAAGATAATCATTGAACTCTTGGGAGAAGTATTCTCCCCCTCCATCAGACCTCAGTCTCTTAAGCTTTTGACCTGTGACTCTCTCTGCATATGCATGAAAATGCTTGAAAGCTCCAAACACTTCTGATCTTTCCTTCAAAACATATAATGTTATCCATCTTGTAGCATCATCAATGAAAAGAACATAATACCTTGAGCCACTGATAGATCCTTCTTTTGTTGGTCCCCATACATCTGTATGAATGAGCTCAAGTACTCCATCATGTTTGAATCCTTTCTTTTGAAATGGTAACCTGTGTGCTTTACCCATTTGACATGCTTCACATTTATAAACCATATGTTGACTTTGCACATTTGGTAATCCTAGTACAGACTGATTAGCAACCATAGCTTTAATTCCTCTTTCATTGAAATGACCTAATCTCTTATGCCAGAGATCAAGTTCTGTAATCACTGCTTCACCATGTGTGAGCAAAGCTTGACCAATGTTTCCTTGCACTCTTAAAGTAAAGAGTCTACCTTCTTTCTTACCAGAGACAATCTGTTTATATCCATTCTCTGGATCTTCCACAAATACTCCTTCATTTGTAAACCTGACTTGAAAACCTTTTTCAACTATCTGTCCCACACTAATCAAGTTTTTAGGTATTGTAGGAACATACAAAACATTGGTTAGCAAATCTGCTCCACTCTTGCATTTCACTTTTCCAATTGAATGTACACTATGTCTTGTATTATCACCAGTTTGAACTGTGTGACTAGAAATGCCTTTTTCCAATTCTGACATCAATTCTATGTTTCCTGACAAATGATTAGAACATCCAGAGTCAATGTAAAATACCTTTAGATCTTCTTTATCTGATGTGCTGATTGAATTCATCATCAATGATGTATGACTTTCATTCTGTGTGTCATTTGCATAGTTGTAGTAGGTGGTGTTGTAGGATTGATTCTGTCCCCAACTTCTTCCTCCACCTCTACCATAGCCTCCTCTTTGACTTTGTCTACCTCTTTGAAAATTACTTTGATATCTTCCACCTCGACCTCTGCTATTGTTGTTTTGATTCTGGTTTGATCCTTGTTGGTTGTGCCAACAGTCATGAGCCAAATGATTACTCAATCCACAGATCCAGCAAGCCTTTTTGTTGTTATTTTGATTACCTCTTCCTCTTCCAAAACCTCTTGCTCTTCCTCTGCCAGTGCCTTTACCTCTTGCATAATAAGCTTGAGAATTAGACTCCTCTTCATCCTTTGCTTTACCTTTATCTCCTTTCTTCTTATTCTTCATGTACATTGCAGAACTTTGACCTTTATCTCCATCTCCCTTCAAGTCTTGCTCATATGTGAGCATCAAACCAAGCAACTGGTTCAAATCTGGAACATAATGATTTAATGAAAGTTCTGTTGATAAGACAAAAGGTTTCCACCTTTCATCCCCTCTCAAGCCTGCAAGTAGTTGAGCAATCAATCTGTGATCTTCAACATCTTCATCTATGGATCCAAGACTATCTGCTAGATCCTTCATCTTAGTGACATAATCACTAATGGTTTGACTTGGCTTCTTCTTGAATGTTGTAAACTCTGACCATAGACTTGCTTTCCGTGCTTTAGTAGTGCTTTGGAAATGATATTCCAATGCATTCCATATATCTTCTGATGATTCCAATCCTCTGATGTGTGGTAGCAAATGATTTGAGATTGTATTGTAGATGTAGGCTTTTGCACTTGCATCCTTCTTCTGCCAATGCTTTAAAGCATCAAGTTCTTCTTTCTTTGGTCGGCTTTCATCTTCGAATACTGGCTTCTCTTCTTCACCTGTAACATATATCATGAGATCCTTACTCATAAGTAAGGCTTCCATTCTCATTACCCATGCGGGGTAATTATCTCTGTCCAGTTTGTCAATGGAGATATGATCTGCCATAGTTCTTTCCTTCTGTTGCAACCTGTGAGCTTAAAGGATAAAGGATAATACCTTTTGAAGTTCTTTGTGTATGAGGATACTTCGAAAGTAATCTTTTGATGCCTTGTGTCTTCAAATGCTTCACCTTTCAAACTTTAATGGAAAACTTTACAAAACTTCTCGTACCTTTGTCGTCTTCTGCTCTCGAGAATCTTTCTGCTCTGATACCACTTGTTGATGTATAAAACACCACAAGAAATGAATTAATGTGACACTAGAACACCTCTATGGTCACCATTAACTCATTGCCACTCCAAACTTTGAGAAATGATAGCTTAAAGTGAGAACTTTGCTTCTACAGAAATTCCTAGTCACCGAAATGACATACCTTCAGTATTTTGCTAATTTCTCCTAGCTCAAGTATGCTTTCTCCATGAAACTTTATAGGCTGAAACTAGAAGAGTAGAGCTTTCCAACAAGCTATCATATGCATCAAACGGAGCTCTAGAACTCAAGTTATGACCCTCACAAGATGACCCTGTATGACCTTCCAAAACTGGAAATCTTGCTTGTTTTAGTATTCCTGATGTCCAAAAATAAAAAATTCGATGCCTGGCATCGAATTTCAGTCCAAGTCGATGCCGGGCATCAACTTTGAGCTTTTTTAGGCCCTTTTTCTGCACCAGAAATACTCTCTTTTACACACACATGAAGAAGACCACTTGTATGCTAGAAGTCGATGCCAGGCATCGACTTTATGCTCAAACTCAATGCCAGGCATCGAGTTGCTCCACAAACTTCATATTTTTAAAAGATTCAACAATAGTTAACACACAGAGAATGAAAAAATGACTTTTGAGCCAAGATTCGATGCCAGGCATCGAATTGCTCAGAAAACTTGAACTTTTGAATTCATCACACAGTAGGTAATCATGGAGATGATGGAGAGAGGCTCATACACAGAACTTTACTCAGTTCTTCTCATAACTATAAAAAACTCAAAAGTTTTACAGATGCTTTCTCACTCAGAGAAGCCCGACTATACTCAGTCATACAAAAATGAGTTCTTCTCACTTTCTCATTGTCTTCCTCCTTCTTCTTCTCTCTTCGTGTCAGTTAATACTAACTAACTTATATAGACTTTCTCATTCCCGTGAATTTTTAAAAAACTTCTAGAACTAAAGTGAACTAACTTTACAAGTATAATACAGTTGTGAATTTGTCCCTTCACATAGGCATGGGGTTTTCTTCCTAAGGTTTGACCTCCAAATATATGTCCAATTAGTGAGTGTTTCTCCAACAGTATGTTCAACAATGAACATGCCACATGCCAAGTTGCTTCCAACGTTTGCCAATAATTTATGCATGAAGTATTCGGTTGGAAATTTTGGTAATGCTTAGAATACTGGTGTGTTTCACAAGCAAGAATATGAAGTATATTTGTTGTTTTATGTTGATATATTTTGGTAGCGATGTGTGTGAACACACTAGGATCAAGTGGAAACATTTTTCCCTCTTTAGGAGGTTTTTTCCCCTGGCTTGTATATATGCCTATAACCCTAATGGGTCACTTATCTTTGAACATTCACTTGGTAATGCATTCAGTATTGTGTGTTGTGCTCCAAGCTTCTTCTTCTTGTACTATTTGTGTGCTTTCATAGACCTCAAACTCCAAGAATTGGTATCAAAGCACATCACTGCTTCATCTAGGGAATCGTAGATACCCCTCTAGTCACAGTCTCAAAAAAGCCACACAAAAATTGGTGAGCATACTCAAGGAAATTAGGAATTCAAAACAACTTTGCTATGTGGTGTCCAAATTTTATATGAGCTCATTTTGACCTCTAAATCCACTATCATAGTGCATGTGCAAGAATTTTTGTCCTTTTTTGCCAAACATATATACAAATTTTGGTTCGCCAGTACATGAGCCTCAAAATCTGCTACAAGTTTAGTAGTGCTCAATAAGGTAGTTATGTTCAATGTTTTGAGGTACAATCATTTTTCTACATCAAGGTATTTTAGTTGGTGGCTATGGCTAAAAGCAATGATGTATTCCATATGTTGGCTATTGAGGACAAGTTCTATGACACTAATTACTGGTTATGGGCATATATGATGCATCATGTATTGGTGAAACAAGGACTATGGAATATTGTGCAGGGTGTTGAAAAACAACCTACTACACCTGCAAATATAGTTATTGAAGATGATGTAGATGGTGCTTCAAATTCCTCTTTGTGTTGTGGTTCTTGCTGGACATACTATAGAGCAACTTTGATGGGATGGAAGAGATGCTTAGACACATGCATTGATAGCTTTGTCTATTAAACATGCCACTATCCCTCATATTCACTGATGCAAAATAGCAAAGGATGCTTGGGATATACTTACCACTTTGTACTAGGCAAGAAATGAGGCTCGTATTGCTTACCTTCGAAAACAGCTGGAGAGTGAGCATATGAATGAAGGAGATTCTATGGATAACTTTTTGACAAAGATCAAAGATTTGAATGAGCAATTGATTTCTGCAGATGAAGACTTGCCAGATAGTTCACTTGTGTAGACCATTCTTAATGGTCTACCTTATTCATATTAGGGTTTTGCTTCTACTCGTTGGTTGATGATGAAAGGCAATCCAAATGCCTTAAGATTTGAGGAGTGAGCCTCAATTTTATTGCAAAGAGATCACTCTAGGCATAACAAGTCCATTATGTGTGTTGCAAATAAGATTTCTTATCTAGTCAAAAGGGAAAGTATAAATGGAGGCTCATTTATTAGTAAGAAAAAATCTTCCGGTTTTGCATAATAAAAAAGGAAGACAGAGACAAGAAGAAAACAAAAAAGAAGAAACAATTCTGCAAATGCTGTAAAGGAAATGAAAATGTCATAAAGAGTTGTCGAAAATTGGCCACAAAAAGAGGCAAAGAAGAAAGATGCTAGAATGGTTGTTGCAGAGGCCTCTACACCTATAACAGAGTCTGCTAATCTTTTGTAGAATGAAGAATGGTATTTATTATTATTTGCAGTGACGCCCCATCTTCTCATGACCAGTGTATGTCTACAGTAGACTCAGATGTTTGGTACTTTGATAGTGGGGCAACCAAACATATTACGTTGCAACATAGTTTCTTTAGGTCACTCGAGCTTGTCCCTACAGGGAATACTATCACATGTGCTAACAACTCCTCTTATCATGTAATGGGAGGTAGTAAGAACATTCTCACTACTACTAATGGTAGTTCTTTCACATTGTCAGATTCTTTGTTTGTGCTAGGGATCAAGAAAATTCTGTTGTCATTTTCAACATTAGCCAAGTTTGGTTTGGTTGTAAAATTTATTGATGGCAACTATATAGTTCATGATTTATTATTGCTTTTGGAATTTTATGTCGTGGGTTGTATAAGCTCATAGACTATCCAAAATCTATGAGTGATTTAACATGTGTTGTACAAGATTCTCAGGTTATCTCAAACGTAAAGCTTTGGCATGCATGCTTTGGTCATGTGAATTTTTTTAGTTTATTACATCCTCTTTTATCAAACTTGAGACACCTTCTAAATGTGTTTGTGAAGGTTGTATTTTGGGAAAAATGCAATGTTCCTCCACCTTTTTGAGTCGCTAGAAAATTGTAGCTTGTTTACATTGATATTTGTGGCCCTATGCAGACACCTTCTTTTGGGAGCTACCCTTTACTTTGTGACTTTTATTGATGATTTTTCTTGGCATGCATGGGTGTATCCATTGAAAACAAAGTTTTCATGTGCTTCAAACAATTTTTGGTTTTGGTTGAAAATATGTCAACATGTAAAACGGGCACCCTTCGTAAATGGGCACCCTCCATTTTGATTGGGGGGGTACATGTCTTCTGATTTTAACGAATTTCTTGTTGAACATTTACCACATAGTTTTTGGGTTGAGGCTATTATGTGTGCAAGATATGTACTTAACAAGTTTCCCACCAAAGCACTACACTCTATCACTCCATATGAGGCTCGGCATGGTTGCAATCCATCTGTTGCTCATTTGCATATCATTGGTTGTTGTGTACCTAAGTCAAGAAGTCTTAGGGACTTGTGCCAAAGAGACTGAATCTCATTTGCCACACAAGTGTGTATAGTGGGGAATTGACACATGCTTATTTGTCAATCCGACAAACCGACCTAACCAAGCATATGAGGATGTGTGCCCACATGATGGTAAGAGAAGTGGTTCAGCTTGCATGCATGAGAAAAGACTCTTCTATCTCTCAAACTCACTTTAACTACTGAAAATGTTTGCCGCGATACCGCTTACAGTAGTTTTCACTAAATCAAGGATTTCTCCCAGCTCCGAACTCTGAATATGTCTAGTAGCAGGTCCTTTCGAAGCTCTCCACGAGACGCATCTATTGGTGGTAGTTTCACTCAATTCTGACAACCCTGCTTTAAGTTATGACCAAAATAGTGAATGGAGGAAAACACACATACTCACTTAACAACTCCTACTTGCTCGCACACACACTACAGTAGCTCAAAAACAGTGGGGAGGGGTAGACAACAATCCTACACACACTTTCCAAACATAGAAGATCAAAGAGAAGGTGAAAATCTGTAAGAAAGAAGCAAGTTTGAAAATCAGGAGCTCTCCTTCTTCACAATGGCAAAAAGTCTTTACAAAGAGTCACAAAGTGACTTATATACATGTGCCCTAAAAATGGTCCTTTCACACAAGTGACCGGCACTTTATTGGCTAATCTCTATTTTCCTATTATTTTGCAAGAAATATATTACAATAATTTGGGATTATGCATCTAGAGGACTTCTCTAGTGCATTTACATGGCTTGAGGGAATTTCCTAAGACTTTGAAGAAGAAAAATATGCCCATTAATTTGAAAATTTTGGGGCTCCTCTTTCGTGCCTCTTTGCTCTGCAACACTCTCCCCCTCTTTGTCTCTGTCGTCCCTTGACAGGCTTTTGCTTCTTGTTTAGAGCTTGTCTAAGACTTCTGAATACATACACCCAACGGTCGAAGAATCAATAAGGACTGTCAGAAAATTTGTTACTTTATCCGAGGTATGTCCTTTGCTTCTGTTTGCCCCTTGGTATTCCTTATATCAAAATTCTAGGTTGCTGTGTTGATTCGGGCTGCCACCGTGGCTAAGAATGTGGTATTCTTAATTACCCTCTTCAACTTTTCAGCCTCTCTTCTTTCTAACTTTTGGTCTTCTTATATTTCTTTGTCTTCACACATCTGACCCTGTTGTATTGCTTTGAGCCTGTTTACTTTTTGCCGTCGCACGCAATTCAATGGAAGGATCATTACCTGCCAAATATCTTCTTGCACTTCTTCATGGATACTTCCTGGCCCTGGTCCGTCCTTCCCTCTTACGTGCTTTCCCTTATTGTGTGCCCCTGCGGGGCTCTGTGCAGAGATGGGTGTTGCGTGCCCCTACAGGGCTTTGCGCAGAGAGTTGTTCTGTTTTTTGGATAATCTTCATTCTTTATTGAGCGACTTTATTCTTTGATTTTCTTCTTCTTCTCTTTTTGCTTGATTCCCCTTCCACACATCCCTCCTCCTGAACTCTATCGTCCCTGACAAGCTTTTTGTGGCGATGTGAGTATGTTTGTATTGCAGCTTGCTCTCGTTGATTAAGCAGATTGGCATGACATATCATGAATTCTTTCCATTGGCTTGATTTCACCCCATCTTCTGGTGCCTATCAGTGATCCACAAAGAAGTTTGTTTCATAGGCCACCAGTCTTGCATTAAGATTGGAAGTCATTTTCACAAAAATTTCTGAATCAATTTCAAAGAAGCCGATGAAAAATGCTTCTTCAAAAGTCTGCATATATGTGCTGGGCAAGAACATGATCCGTGAGTATATAGCCATAAGTGTTAATCGGATCGGGATAGTCGAGAGATAAAAAACAAGTGCTTTGGATCCTTGAGTAATGCCGATGAAGTTCAAAAAAATATATTTGGCATGTTGGAAAACTTTGATAACTTTATGTAAGTAGCATGCTTAGAATCTTATTAGTCATTTTTACTGCCAAATCAGGTACAGTGGCATAGCGAGCAATCCAAAATTCCATGGCTTTAACCATGTATTCTTCCGTTGGTAGATAGTTATGCGGTGGACTTGGTAATAGTGGATAGTTGAGCCACTGGTTATTTATGCTACCCTGGCAGTGTCCTTCCCAAAAATGCATCCAGGAGCGTCTACAGGGTACTGGACAAAAAAGATGGATTTACCTAAAGTGCATATGGCAATGATTCCCATTGTATCCGCAGTGTAGGAATTTTTCCATAAGTTTTCTCCTCCATACAGGGTCAGCGCGTTCAAATTCATCTTGAGTATAGTTGAATGTATTATTGTTGAACTGGAGGTTGTTGTCAGGCTCCTTATTTTTCGTGGTCTTTATGTATTGTGTGTTTGCTCTTTAAGGAGTCCATATGGTACATTAAAAGGTTTCAATATCTGTTCTAAATTTTTGCTTTCAATCTGAGCTTCCTTCATGACCTTTATTATTTGATCTTTAATTTCTGTAGTAAGGTGGGACACCAGTAGTGCCCTCTCATGTCGGCTCAGTTCTGCAATATCCCGATGAGTACATTTAGAGTGGATCTCCGTTTCCTCCCTTATTGGCGAATGATGTAAGGGGGGAGAGAGAGGACATACCTTCATCTCCGTAGTAGCCGTTGTGGATCTTGGAACTACTGGTGTCCCTTCTTTTGCCTTTTTTGTGAGCTGATCTTGTAGTTGCTTTATCATCTCCTCTTTTTGCTTAATCTCTTCGTTGCCCTTCAAAATCGTTTCCTTATTTTTTTGGATTTCTTCTGCAACGACAGCGAGTTGATCAGTGTCTTCTTTACATTGCACCATATATCTATTTTCGGCCTTTTTCCATTTCTTCCTTAGGGCCACGGTATCATCGATATACCTTTTCTCCCATTCGGCAATGATTGCCTGCTCCTGCTTGAGCTGATCTTCATACCTTGCTAACATTTCCTCCAATGTTTTTGTGTCCTTTTCTGGAACTTTGTGAACTTCTATAGGTTGATTACTTAGAAGAGCTGTCATCAGCTCCTTGTTTCTGTTCCTTAAGTTCTCTGCCTCATCCATGTATATTTTAATTTGTGACTCCAATATCTTGCTTCTTGCATTCATTCATGTCTTCTTGGCCTCGCTAGCATCATATTTCTTATGTAACTCCTCTAGTTGTTCTTTCAATTTCTCATTTTGTGTCTCTAGGGTTTTACATTGCTGCTTGGCTTCTTGGACTTCATTCTCTTTATATGTTATGTTCTTTTGAACTTGAATCGATTGGGCAGAGAGATTCTTACCCATTTCATGAAGTTTATGCTTTTCCTTCATCGCTTTGTCGTAGTCAACATCAGCTTCAAGCATTAATTGTTGTGTATCCATAGCAGTCTTGATCATATGTTGAACCACTGGCTTGAGCTGAGCGACATCGACATTCAACCATGTTTTTGAAATGCTAGGAGCTTCTCCTATTAGGACATCCTTTCCATGCTGCACATGTATAGTTTCATTATGTGGTTGTCTGATTTGAAGCTTCACTTCTGGTTCTTTGCTTTCTTCTTCTAGATTGATAATCTTCGTGGCACTCCCCTGAAATGTAACATCCATAGGGGAGGGTTCTGCCACAACCCTTATTGGTGTGAAGGGTTTGGATTCTTCCCCTGTAGTTTCTTTTGGTTCTTCCATGGGATTCTTGAATGAACCCTCTCCTGCAAGCTGAGCCTCATGGATTTGAATGTTAGATGTGTCATTTATTTTGATGACATTTACCCCTTCTTGGGATACCTCTTTGCTTGCGATGTCTTGATTGGGGTTGATGGAGGTGTCATTTACCTTCATGCCCTCTTCTTCTGCATTGTAGTTCACTTCATTTAATTCCTCCCATTGTCCATCATCTTTCGACTCACTTCGAATGTCCGTATTTAGTAAGGAGGTGTCTGGTTCCTCTTGTTCCTCTAAAGATGAGCTTGAATTTACTAACCCTAATTCTTTGTACCGATGCACCTTGGTGAGCCTCTTTCTTACTTCCACATCTTGGTGGGCTTGCTCGTAGTGGTGCCCTTGCACTAGTAAATTGACTTGACCTTCAGTGTATTGATGTGTGTCTTCGAGGGCTCTTGTTAATTCCCCTTCGGTAATTGGTCGGTGCTCTTCAATTCTTGCTTTCGGGAGCACATGTGCCTTTTTGTGGCTGGGACTTCTACTTCTGCTTGCATCACCTCTCTTAGTCGTTTTGTACCTCTCATTTTAGGTTGGGAGCTAGTTTTTGCCTCCTCAATGATTTTTACTCCTTTTTTCTTTCTCGGGACTGTAGCTACCTTTGCATATTTAGCCATGGCTTTTGATGATGGCATTTCTTGGAGGTGCTCTCTAATGCCTAAGGCATGATATATCAATATGGTTAGAGCTACACTGTCGTTCAAGAACTTCTTGTGGTTCCACTGCTTCTTTGCTTCGAATAGCCTCTCTTGAATATAAGGAGTCATATTGACTTGGTTTCCAATTTGTTTAATAGCGTGTGAGAATAGCTGGACAATGATCTTTTGAGGAGGAATGTATCTATGCATGTTAGGAAAACAAAAGTGTTGATGAATGATTCTAACTTCTTCTTCAATATCAATGCGATTAATGTCGGTAAAGGTCTTGGTCTTTGCCCCTCAACTTTCTTCTTTTAATACCGTATTTCCATCCTTCTCCCATCCAAAAGCTTCTTTGATAAAATCATGTGTAAACTGAATTATGACCCATTCACCTACTGCATCCATGACTCTGGTCTCTGGCACCAATGGATCATGTAGGGCTGGCTGCAACCGCTTTCTTCATGATGTCAATGGTAGATGGAAGCTCATGTACCACCTTAAAATCTTGGGACATAACCAGGAACTCATGATCCATGTCCATGATCTTGATTGTCACTAGGAATAGATAATCCCCCGCTAGTTGATCTTCTCTAAACCAGTGTCCTTTTGCTTTAATCACGCTTTGTAAAGGGAATTCCAATACTTCTTCCTGAATGGTTGCTTCAGAATCTTCAGAAGCCATCTGCACTTGTAATGAAAAGAGCATTAGCTTCAATAGAAGATATAGCATTAGTGCTGTATATTGTAGTGACATGTCGTTCGTTTCGTCACTCCGTTCCCCTTGCTTGCATAAGTAAGATCATTTACCACATATTTTTCATTTTCTTTTCTGAAAGAAAACAAGGATTAGTATAGCTGAAGCATTTATTTATTTACATAGTACGTCCATTCCTAAGGAAGTCAAAACTAGGACCTGTCCCCATTTGGAGAAGGTGCACAACTAATTCTATGATGTAGCTCATGTGCCGAATGCCTGGCCTCGTAATGTGGCCCTATCGTGCATACTTTGAGTGCATTTGATACTTCATGAGTGCAATTGGAATCTTGATGGTTCTATTGTTCAAGTTCATGCGCTTTCTTTGGTTTCCATATCCATTGGACCATTGAAGTGTGAGCTTTCCTCCTCTCATCATGTCGCCTCGTCCTTAGTGTTGCTTCCTGTATTGTCTTTGTCTTGCTAGCTTGGGTTCTGTTTTTCCAATATTCGTGTTTAGTTTTGTTTGGGTTCACACTGCCATCTTGTCGGTAGACTGTTTCTTTTTGTTTGTTAATTTCTTGTCATGCCACTTGTCGAATATTCTTTGGAATCCATATTTGTTGGTGGGTTGTTTGTGCTGCTACCAATGACTTTGGGAGCCAAACTCTCAACAGTTCCTTTGATTCTGGTCTTCACGATGAGGAATTCGTATCCTTCTGCACCTTCCGATTATGATTGACATGTGCTTGTGTTGCTCCCCTTGATCCATTCATTTGATCCTTGCGAACCCATTTCAGGTTAGGATGTCTAAATTGTGGAAATCTGCCGATAGAATTCCATGTTGAATATTTTAGTTTGGCGTTGTCCGGCTCTGTTCCTTTTTGTTCACAATTTATGTGGAGTGAATCTGCTTCCTCCTTTATAGTTTTAAGACTTAAACTCTGTTCTTTCTTTGGTTCTTCTTCCTGCAGCTTATTGATAGGATCAATTGCTATGTCCTTCTCGGCGTTGTGATTAGCTCTCACAAGGATGTTTTGTTTATGAGATTGTTTCTCTTCTAAAAGGCTAAAAATTTCTTTGTGCCCCACTTTGGCTGAGATGTATCCTTGGGCTAGATGAATACTTCATTCTTGATCATCCAGTCTTGTCCTAGGATTAGATTCTCAATGGGATCCTCATCCTTACACACTAAGACTCTTTGTTCCATGGAGGAATTTCCTAGGTGGAGGGATACTGTAGCTTCCCCAATGCATTTTATGACTTGACCTCCGATACCTATCGTATGTGCCTTAGTAGGTGTGATATTCGAGTGGAGAGGCATGATGATTGTATTCCACACAAAACTAAGTGCTACTCTTGAATCTATTAATGCATCTATCAATTGGTACTCTGTCTTGCCAATCCCTAGGTTTAGGTAGGGTTTAGATATGCTATGGTTCTGCACGTTGGAATTATGAACTTGGTAGTTGGCCATGGGAATAGGCTCTTCACCTAGTAGATACCATTCGTCTTGTTGCCTAACCCACTCTTTCCGTTTTCTGATATGCTCTAAAGCCTCTTGTCGTGCTTCTTCTCTAATTTGTTCTTCCTCTCTCTTCCTATTTTGTGCACCTATGAGGCGTGCTAACATTTGGTCCGTTAATGGCTCCATAAATCGTTTCACTCTACATCCACTTATGTAGTTAGGAAAAATATCTCCATCCAGAGTACCTAGATTAACTGCTCTGCTTGTAGAGATCCTATTAATGATTAGAGGTCCATATCTGCATTTTTGTAATTTCTTGGCATGTTGCTTCAAGGTGTAGACCAAGACCAGGTCTCCTTCTTTTAGTCCCTTGTCTTTTATGTGTGCATCATAATATGCCTTTTGCCTTCTCTTGGCCGCATAGATTCCTGCAAGAGCCTGCAACTGAGTTTCATGCAGTTTCTCAAGTTGGATAACTCATGTCCAGTCCACTCATGTTGTCGGGCTACTCTCAATGTGGGTACCAAAAAATCGATTGGCAGGATGGCGTTCTGGCCGTACACTAGATTGAATGGGGTAGTCCCAATGGTAGTTTTGTAAACAACCCGGAAGGCCCAAATTGCATGATGCAATTGTTTGTCCCAGTCAGACCTCCCACTATTGACTATTTTAGTTAATACTATGCATAACACCTTATTCGAACTCTCCGCTTGACCATTGGCCTGAGGGTGGTAAGGGGCTGATTTTTTATGGATCACTAAGAACTCATTCATTAAAGACTCTATTACTTCATTAATGAAATGTGTTCCTCGGTCACTCACAATCTCAATTGGTAATCTGAAACGAGTGAATATATGCTCAAAAAGAAACTTAGCAGTGGTTTGAGCATTGCTTTTTCTAGTAGCCTTTGCCTCCACCCATTTTGTCAAATAATTTGTGGCTACTATGGTGTATTCCACATGTGACCCTTTGGCAGGTGGGTTAATGGGTCCTATGAAATCAATACCCCATTTGGAAAATGCTCTAGTGCAGACTATAGGTCTCAATGGCATGTCATCTCTCCGAATGGGGTATTTAGCCCTTTGGCATGTCTCGTAGCTGCATACGTAGGTATCCGCATCCATATGTAAAGTTGGCCACCACAAGCCTAAAAAGAGGATCATTTTTACTATTGTCTCCATGGAAAAATGACCTCCTACAGCACTTGCACGCGCCATTTATAATATGGGTAAGTACTCTCCTTCATGCACACATAACCGTAACTGATTGTCTTTCCCTCTCTTAAACAAGTGTCTTCCCATGAGTACATAATCCTTGCTGATTTCCTCTAGGGATCGCTTCCTTACCAAGCTAGTTCCTTCCTCATGTTCTCTTGTCTTTAGGAATCTCACCAATGTTTTACTCGAATTGGGTGCTATTGTTGAGAAAGGTAAGGATGTATGATCCTCGGGGATTGTCTCCTGGCATTCTGCGCAGTTACTAACATATTCATGGACATCTTTAGGCATATCGGGCCAGTATACTCCTAATCGTTTTAGTTCTCTTAGATTTCCGTGAATTCCCTTGTGTGTTCTCCATTTGTTCACATGTGCTTGTTCAATTAGCTTCATTTGTTTGTCTTCCTCAACACATCTGAGTAGTACACCGCTAGGTTCCTTATAGTACACACTTCCCGCAAAAATATGCAAATTTCTTGACTGCAGAATTTCCTTTTTACTCTCTTTATTGATTGAGTGTTGTGGGCCATGAGTGAGTATAGGAATTAGTTTCTCTGCCCACTTTGGACACACTTACAGATTAAATAGGTAAGTGTCTGATAGATCGTCGGGTACTCCACTTGGTGGTTCTCCATGTGTTAATCTAGAGAGGTGATCTGCTCTTATATGGGTATTTCCCTTTTTCACTATTACTTCAAAGTCGAACTCCATCAATAGCAGAAACCATCTTACCAATCTTCCCATGTTACAAGGCTTATTGACTAGGTACAATAAGGCTTGGTGGTCTATGAAGAACTTGAACTTGTTGGCTAAGAGGTAATGTCTAAATTTTTTCACTGCATAGACCATTCCTAATCCCTCTCGCTCTGTAGTTGTATAGTTCCTCTCAGCTTGATTCAGTTGTCTACTCGCATAGGCAATTGGGTGATCTAACTTTCCTTCATCTGCTGGTTGGGCTAAGATACATCCTATTGCATAATTAGAAGCGTCCACATGAATATGAAAAGGCTTGTTCCAATTCGGTGTTTTCAGAATTGGGGCCATGCTAAGTCGCCTTTTTAACTCGTTAAATGTCTTTTTGCATTCATCTGTCCAAGTGAAATGGGTCAAACGTCGATACAAGGGTTTGGCAATTATGGCGTACATGTGGATAAATCGAGGGTAGTACCCACAATGTCCCATAAATGCTTGCACTTCTTTTGCATTCTTTGGTCTAGGAAGTTCTAAAATGACCTTGATTTTATCTTCATCTATAGATACTCCGTTCCTAGACACTATGTGTCCTAAGATCTTCCCTTGTCTTACCATGAAGACACACTTTTCAGGGTTCAGGCAGACTCTATATTGCCGACATTTATCAAATATCTTCCGCAATTCAGGAATGTGGTCTTGTCTTTGATTTGAGTATGTACATAGGTCATCCACATACACTTCCATACTCTTCTTCAAGAATTCTTTGAAAACATGACACATCAATCGTTGGAAAGTAGCAGGCGCATTAGTGAGTCCAAAAGGCATTTGTATCCTGAGAATCCATTTAAGAAGCTATAAACTTCCTTTCCTGCCTCTCTTTCCAATAGATAGTCACTGATGGGTAAAGGGTAGCTATCGCGAATCATGGCTGCATTCATTTTCTTCAGGTTAATGTACACTCTGAGTTTTCTGTTCTTCTTAGGTACAACCACCAATGGTGATACCCACTCAGTATGTTCTATCTCGTAGATGAATACAGCCGCTAATAGCTTGTCTATTTCTTCTTTTATTTTAACCTCATTGTATGTATAAGGGCGTTGTTTTGATGGTTTTGCCTCCGACGTCATTGGTATTCTATGGGAGCAAATGGAGGGTTCTACACCCTTGAGATCCTTGTACGTCAATTCTTCTTCTTCCTCAGTGGACACATCTTTACCTATGTAGGTACATCGTTCTTCTCCATCTCCCACTGTTACTATGATCTTTTTTGTTTGTTCCTTGTTATCATATGCTTCTCCCTCTTTAGCCTCTCTCTTAGGCATTTGGATGGCTATTTTTCTCTCTTCTTCTTTGTACCTTTTAAAATGCTCCGGGGCCTCAAAAAGATCAGGATTTGGTCCAATTTTACTCACACTTTCCTCCTGCTTCGGTACTATGGGGGATCCTTCTATTGCTAACACTTTGGTCATTCCATACTTGTCTTCGGTTTGAATAGCTTCTAGGTAACATTCTTCAGAGTCAAATTCCGGTTCCATCTCTATGCTTTCGTATTCTTCTTTCCATTCCTTTTCCAATATTTCCCCTGCTTCTACTCCTTGAAGGACCACCATGTAAAAATTTACATCCTAACATTCTTCATCCACACATTCATTCATCGTCAAAACTTCTTCATTCACACATACATCCAAGGTTGCTAGGATTTCCATCCATCCATGCGGTTCAAATGTTTCATCAGGAAAGATTTGAGGCATATACATTGGGTCCTCTACAGGTCGGTAGTTAGGATGCCCTATTGGCCACTACTGCCTTTTATGATCCTCTTTCTTGGCTTCTTTGCACATCCATAATTGGGCATCCTCATGCATCCATGATTGATCGCTTGATCCAGCACTATGAATAGATAGATTGTCCTCCTCCTTGTGTATGGGGTTCCATTGTAGTGGGGGTATATCTCGATATGCAAACGTATGCAAGTTTATCCTAGTGGTATTTCCTTGATGTTGAAGATATAATGAGTCTCGTCCCCAGTCTTGCACTATCCGCATTTGTCTCATGAAAGGTCGTCCTAATATCATTTCGTAATTGTTAGCCTTCTCAAATTTGCAGATGGCTAAAGTGTGTCCAAATTCCACTCCACAGGTGGTTAATTTGATCTTCTCCAATATTCCTAAAGGTTTCTCCACATGACCATTTGCTAATTGAAGCTTCATACGTGTTGGTCGTAGAGCTGGCTTTCCCCATTTCTCCCATATCTCCTTGGTGGCGATACCTACTCTTGCACCTGTATCTAGTATAGCCTTGGTCATGTCATTGTAAGTGACAGGTAGACATGTATTACCTTCGTCTTCTTCACTAACTTCTCCCACCTTCTCTATTGGTATTTGTACATTGGAGGGATTTTTGTCTACCTTACTCCCCTTTTTGGTCTCTTCCTGTTCTAACTCCAACTGTCCTGCTAATTGATTCCATAACTGAGGTTTAGCACGAAGCAATTCTTCCACAGTTAATCGACATTGTACCTTGGTTTTTTTAAGCTCGATTAGATTGTGTGACTTCTTATCTGAATTTCCTTTTTCATGTCCTCGTACTGTGGGGGCTCGGAAAATAATGGATTCTTTTTCGGATTCTCCTATGTAGTTTGGTAAAGTATAAATACTATGGGTCTCCTCCCTATTTTTTTCTAGCCTCAAAACTTCTTCATATATTTCTTCCACGTTAGGCGTTGGTTGATAATCGTCAACATCTATTTCTTCAAAAGGAGGTTTAGCAGTGTCATTCTTTTTCCACTGGTCTTCTCGAATTCTATTCTAGAGTTCTTTTGGCCAATCAGCTTCTAAGTCCAGGACTGCCGACGTAGGTTTGTCTTGAGTTTTTTCTCGGTTTGACTCTTCATTCTCTTCTTTTGGGTTCTTGTTCTTGGATCTGACACAGTCCTGGTATTGTTCCTCCGATATTCTTGTTTGGGGAAGGGTTGGAATAGTCTGTTCTAGGGTTGCCTTAGCTACCTCTATGAGCTTCCTACATATAACTAACCTCTCCTTTTCTATCTCTCCTTGAGGGTAAAGCTTTTCATGTTGTTCCACATTTAGTCCGTCTTTAATTCTAGCTTGGTATGCTTTTAACCACATGTCCAATTTGTCTGGTTTTGTATCGGCTAGAATTGATCCTGGCTCCTTTGGCTTTCATAGTGGTGGGGTGTTAGATCTCTCCTCCCGAATCTCCACTTCCTTAGATTTCTTATTGCCATACTTCTGTCTCTTGTCTTCCTTATTTTTGTTTTTCAACCACTTTGCTTTAAGTTTTTCCCTCCTTTCCTTCCACTTTAGGCTCTTAGTTACTTGGGCACTCTTGCAGGGTTCTTCTGAATCCTCCACAATCTGAATTTTGGGTTCGATAATTTCACTAGTTTTTTCTCGTGATCCACTTGTTTCCTTTCTCGTCCCTTAGTTTGAGCTCGGGTGATGGCTTTCAATGGCACCGTGTATTCCTTATCACTACCCGATGCTTCGATCACTTCTTTTATGTTAATTGGTGCAATATCCTAGGCCTTACAAGGGTTTTTTGGGCAGTCTCTGAAAAGATGTTCCTTCCCACAATCATTGCAATACCCCTCCCATGTCGTAGGAGGTGGTGGGTTGTAAGGCCGAGTACATTCTCTAATAAAATGATCTCCTCCGCACCTATAACATGGTCCTCTCGGCACTGGTAGTCTAATGGGTGGTCTCCCAAGTGCGGGTGCTTTGGGTGCAGTATACATTAAAGTAGCCACTTCCGTTCCATAGGCTTGGTCATAGCCTTCATATCCATAGTATGCTGGATCATATGCTAGTTCATACTCAAACATATTGGTTTCATAGGGATAGTAATCTCCTTGGGATAGCTCGTATCCTGGGTTTGTTGATTCTACACTGGTCATCGTTGAGGCTGGCACTATGGCTCTTTCCAAGTTTTCTTCAGTTGGGCATACTTCACAGGTACCACATGTTGGGGCTGCGACAATTATGGTCCTAACACTGGTTGGGGTTGTGGATATTATGCTTGCTCATATGGTCTTGGTGCTCCTGGTGGTGTTGGGTAGGGATTGTACCTGGGCATATCTCTGCCAGGTTCTCTATGTGGATATCCATATGGCCGATACTGAGGTGGTTGTAAAGGTCGTGTCTGCCTATTGAACGAGCAATTTTTTGTATTGTGATTGGTATGTTTTTGTTTGATGTGACAATACAAGGCAATTCCTTGGTAATGTTGCCTATTGTAGGGGTACGTCTGAGGTACACCTGTTCCTCCTCGGAGGGTGGATGCTGGTAATTTCTCTGTCCTTGGACTCCTAATTTCTTTGCCACTAGCTCAGCTAATTGTTCCACTTTACTGGAGTTGGATGTAACCGTACTCCGAGAGTCTTCTGATTTAGTGGGGCTGGTCACACTCTTGAGATCCTCTGCTAGATTGTCCTCCAAGTCAATACATTCCTACAGGCATTCGCTCAATGTCTATAGCCTCTTTACGTATACTAGCATTCTTAAGGTTCCGTTTGTTAATCTATCTAAGATAATGAAATCATTTTTTGTTGAGTGGGTCTCTCTGCTGCTAGACATCTATCAACATACTGATTGAATCTTCGAGAAGCTGTTTTCATGATTTCATTAGGGTTTTGTTTAAAATTATGGATTAATGACGCAGAAATATTGTGTTTAATCCCTCTCTTAGTGAATTCCCCTATGAATTCTTGAAAGAATTGCTCCATCTTTCCAAATTGGTTGGGGTCCAATGGCTGGAACCAAGTCAGAGCGGTTCCTGTGAGGGTAAGCCCAAAGGACTCATACTGCACCAAGAAGTCATCTACTTGTTCAGCTCTTAAAACTTGTTTAAATTCATCAATGTGGTCGTAAGGTTCTCCCAATCCATCATAATGGTTTCTCACGCATTTGGCCACCTGAATAGGTCTCAATATTCTCATTGGTTCTGGCTATCTAGGAATTACAGGGAAGGCAGGGATTGCTGGTCTAATTGAGGGTATTTCAGGCTGCACTCCTATTGGTGGTCGTGGCCTTATTGGGGGTCGGTATTGATTTCCTACTCGAGGGTGGGTCTGATTGAGTGTTTGGAGAGTCACAAATTGTACACACGGTTTGGAACGCTCCGCTGGCTTGTTTGTCCCGACATTGTGTGCTTCGCCTCTTGTTGTGTTCCAAAGGGGTTCTGAGAGGTGGTTGCCTGCTCTCTTTGAGGGAATACAGGCAATCCCATGTATTTCAGTCGAGCCCTGTCTATGGCAACTACCAACGAATACCTTCTGTAGTTCTTGTCTAGGTATGTTACTCTAGACTCGTCTTCCAGATCCTTTAGCTCATAAAACGTCATGGTACTTTCTTCTCTTCCTTGAGTCAGTGAGTGACTTTGAAGTAACAAGTCTGATCCATGGATCAAATACACTTCCAGTAAGTAGTCGTCTTGAGGTATCAAGTCCCCTCTCAAGACTCGCGTTACTATTGACTTGCCTCTAGGGGTAGTCAATTGTCCCACTAACTCTCCCCTCTCATTGATCAAATCAGGATATTCAGTCACTATGTAGATGTGACCCAACTTGTCCATGTAGGCTCCACCTTCATCCTTGATAGCTGGTCTCGGCACAATTGTTGCATCTAGGGAAGTCACCATCCTAGCCACAGATCTGTTTAAACCGTCCAAGTAGATGGGGATCTCCTGGGCATTAGTGGAAACATACTACAAAGAAGTGCGGTATTCTCCTTCTACAGAGGTCATGAAGTTTCTCTCGAGAGTGGGACCCTGCATGTCTTCTAAAGCCATGGATATCTTCTCCTCTGAGTCACTAGAGGTATCCAAATAGATAGATCAGTGAGTGACCTGAGCGGTACTTCCAACGGATGATATGACACTTCTCCGGCTACTTAGAACCCTTCTTAACCTCAAGTTCATTCACCCTCCTGGGGCTCTCTAGACCTCTAAAACTCTCCCTAAGTGGTTCCTCAAATGCCTCAAATTTACCCTTGAAAATGCTCCAAATGTTCTGGGCGATACCACTTTTGGCGATACTGCACTAGGTGATACTGCTCGTCAGACGATACGATACCACTTCTCTAGGCGATACGATACTATTGCAACAAATGATATGATACCACTCAGCCAGACGATACGATACCGTTGTCATGCACGATACGATACTGGAAACTCTAGCGATAGGATACCTCAAATCTAGACGATATGATACCAGACTACATCACGATACGATACCACTTCGTGCATGATACGATACTAAAATTGGGACGATACGATACTGAAAACTGCACGACATGATACCACGTAGGCTCACGATACGATACCACATTTTGGACGATATGATACCAAAAAGGATCACGATACGATACTGGAATTCGACGTGATACGATACCTGAGTATTGCACGATACGATACTAGCAAGTCACGCGATACGATACCAGTGCAGCTGGTGATATGATACCATGGAACTGCACGATACGATACTAGTACAAGTCACGATACGATACCGTAGACTTGCATGATACGATACTGGAAAGTGAGACGATACGATCTTGCTAGTTCAACGATATAGTACCACAGTGGACCGCGATACGATACCACTAGGCATTCGCGATCGCGATACCAACTAGGCAATACGATACCAGAAATGGTATCATGATACCACAGCTGGTAATCAGCGATACGATACTTTGGCAAGTATCGCGATACAAGGGAATTTTTGGTATCGCAATACCAAAAACTCAACCGACCGCGATACTCAAGCCAAATCACATCCAAATTCAAAAAGTTTTTCACCCCCTTGCTCTTCTCTCACCCCTCTTCAAATCCTAGCCTACTATGTCACTCAAAGGACTTCTAGAAACGCTCTATCCCACGATACCAAATGCGCTTTCAATCACGTGTTAGTGCACTTCTATTGTGTTTTTGCTATTGAAATCTTAGGGTAGCTTACCTCTGTGATGTCCTGCTTGTGTCTTGAGTTCACTAGCTAGCTTTGAAGGCCTGGAGCGCACGATACTACACGAACGATACCGATCGCTGCCTAGAGACGATACCACTTTCTGAGCAAATGAGAAATGAGCTAACTTTTTTTTTGTTTTTGTACTTTTAATGAACTAAGGCTTATCCTACATCTATCTTGACAATTTTTTGGGATTTTCTTGGTACTTTTCCACTTACTTCTCCTCCAAATCTCTTCCTAACCTAACCCTAACTCTTTCTCTCTCCCTCTCTTCTAACCCTAAACCTAAAAACTCATTACACACACCTTCGGGATGTGAGGTAACAAATGCTGAAGTGTTTGACTACTTGCCACTGAACGAATTCACTTCTACAAGTACGATTTCATCACTCTCGAGCTATAACCATGACGAAGGCACCTTGGTTGAGTGTGTTCCTAGCAACAGTGCCAAAAACGTGTGTACCTAAGTCAAGAAGTCTTAGGGACTTGTGCCAAAGAGACTAAATCTCATTTGCCACACAAGTGCATATAGTGGGGAATTGACACATGCTTATTTGTCAATCCGACGAACCGACCTAACCAAGCATACAAGGACATGTGCACACGTGATGGTAAGAGAAGTGGTTCAGCTTGCATGCATGACAAAAGACTCTTCTATCTCTCAAACTCACTTTAACTACTAAAAATGTCTACCGTGATACCAGTTACAACAATTTTCACTAAATCGAGGATTTCTCCCACCTCCGAACTCCGAATATGGCCAATAGCATTCATTTTGAAGCTCTCAACAAGACACATCTACTAGTTGTAGTTTCACTCGATTTTGACAACCGTGCTTCAAGTTATGACCAAAACAGTGAATGGGAGAAAACACACACACTCACTTAACAACTCCTAGTTGCTTGCACACACACTACAGTAGCTCAAAAACAGTGGGGAGGGGTAGGCAACAATCCTGCACACACTTTCCAAGCATTACACACACATAGAAGATCAAAGAGAAGGTGAAAATATACAAAAAAGAAGCAAGTTCGAAAATCAAGAGCTCTCCTTCTTCACAATGGCAAAAAGTCTTTACAAAGAGTCACAAAGTGACTTATATACATGTGCCCTAAAAATGGTCCTTTCACACAAGTGACCGACACTTTATTGGCTAATCTCTATTTTCCTATTATTTTACAAGAAATATATTACAATAATTTGGGATTATGCATCTAGAGGACTCCTCTAGTGCATTTACATGGCTTGAGGGAATTTCCTAAGACTTTGGAGAAGAAAAATATGCCCATTAATTTGAAAATTTTGGGGCTCCTCTTTTGTGCCTCTTTGCTCTGCAACATTTGTCTAGCATATGCATTAGCGCCTCAACAACAACATAGGAAATTGGATGAGAAAGTAGTGAAATGTATTCTTGTTGGATACAGTTCTAAAAGCAAAGGCTATCATCTGTATCATTCACAAACTAAAAGCATCTTGGTTAGTTGTGAAAATGGAATTCAACCATTCCTTCCATGTACTAAGACATCAGTTAGCTCCAAGGATGTGTATGACACTTTGTTGCTTATTTTTTTAGGTGGAGAGTCAAATGCTAGTCCAAATTAGGCAATGTTTTAACCTTTACAAGTTTCTCATGATGATGCAGATCATTCCATTTCTGATGTAGATTTACATGATGCACTTGTTGATGAGAGGGATGATATAGAAGAGGCAAAAACTATGCCTAAATAGCAGGTGAAGACTTTATGAGATAACATATTAGATGCACCTCTATCATATTGTACTTGTTCAAGCTCTAATAGTGCTTCTTTTGCATCAAATTTCTATGCAATGGCTGCCTCTAGTCTTTGTGATGAGAATGAGCCTCTTTCTTTTGATGAAGCATAAACTTTAGAAAATTGGATGGCTACTATGGAATCAAAATATGATGTTATTATGAAGAATGGTACTTGGACTTTATGTGATTTTCATCCAGGCAAAAAGGCCATTCATACTAAATAGGTATACAAGTTGAAGTGTAAGCCTAAGCGAATAGTTGACATGTATAAGGCTAGGCTTGTTGCAAAAGGTTATGTGGAAGAGAGAGGCATTGATTTTGATGAGACTTTAATCCAACATGTCGAATGACCACTGTTCATAGCATTTGTGCACTTGTAGCTCATCATGGTTGGAATGTATATTAGTTGGACATTAAAAGTGCATTTTTGAATTGTGCCTTACATGAAGAAGTGTATGTCTTTCAGCCCCATGGATTTGTGTAGAAAGGGCATGAAAACAAAGTGTAGAGGTTGCAAAAGCTATTATATAATTTGAAGCAAGCACCACATGTTTGGTATGATAAGATACATGCCTACTTGATTGCACATGGTTTTGAGAACAATGCAACGGAGAGCACATTATATGTTAAGCTTGCAAATGATGTGGTTCTGATCATTATTGTCTATGTTGATGACATGCTACTCACAGATCCTAATGAGAAGCATATTTCTGATTTTAAGGCTGATTTGCATGACTCTTTTGAGATGTTAGATTTGGGACATTTGCATCATTATCTAGCATTGTGTTTATGCAAGTTGATGGTGGAATATCTCTATGTCAAACAAAATATATTGACACATCATTGTAGCATTTTGGCCTTGAAGATTGCAAACATATTGTCACTCCTATGGAAATAGGTTTATGGTTGAGTCTTCATGATGCTGGAGATGCATTTGATGTTGTTCTCTATTAGCAAGTTTTTTGATGCTTGATTTACTTATGCATAACGCGGCCTCATATTCAATTTTATGTCTCTCAGATAAGGGTGTCAAGAATTGGTAGGCGGTTAAGCACATCTTTCACTACTTGAGTGGTACTCGACTACTTGGATTGGTTTATCCCAAGAGGGGATCACTACAACCAAATTTACATGCTTCTTTTTACTTTCACTCAACTGGTTGCAATGACACTTGTGTGTCCAGTAGTGGTTTTTGCTTCATGCTTAGTAGCTCATGCATATCTTGCTTGAGCAAGAAGCACCCTATTGTGGCCACTTCTAGTTGTGAGGTTGAGTAAACTTTCATAGTGACTATTTAGTGTATGTGGCTTAGATGTCTTTTGTGTGAGGAGATGGTTGGATACACTCCATAAATGAGCTGGTGTTGCACAAATCCTGCTCTACACCTGCCAATGTTACTTCAAATTACCTTAATAGACATCTTTAGCTTCCCAAATATGGATTTGGACCCATAATGTGGTGTATGTTAGTGATGGGTAGCACCTCCTTTAATGTCAATCCGGGAAGACATGGGGATGGTATGAAGACGTCGAACAAGTGATGGCACAAATGTGTGAGTGAGATGCACACAAACATGCACACACATACACGCACACATGCACACAAGGCAGAACAAAGAGAGAGAGAGAGAGAGAGAGACAATGGAATCACTTCTATTGCAAAAGAGTTCTCATACAAGTTCAAATCTACTACAAGCTAACCCCAAAAATGATCTCTCTAGCTCTTTTTATAGTTTTTGACTAGCTTTGGTCCTGTCCAGACCTAGTGTCTGACTTAGTTAAAAATATGTTTCTAAGGCTATTTTGGAGGCTCAAACGAGCTCTAAAAATTATGGAAATTGGTGCATAAATACTAATAATACTCCTCAAGCTCGAGGACTCCTTGTCTTGCACAAAATGGAGTAGGAATAATCAAAAAGTGGTATTTACAATGGTGTGAAGTGACTAATATCACTATTTGGGAAGTATTTCTTCATGAAAATTTATAGGGCCTATTTGCCGGATCTATGTTGACTACCTTGCCTACTTTGCCCTTATCTTTGCTCCGATTCTCTTTGTTGGCTCCCTTGTCTTAAGATGCCTTGACTGCTGCCAACACTCCCCCCTCTCTCGCGTCTGTCATCTTTGAGAGACCCTTGTTGAGCGGACTGTTGGACGTAGTATTCCACAACATTTGTCGCCAAGTGGTGCTTTGCTAACCTCAGTCCTTTAGCCAAATCGGTGAGTAGGGCATCCAATTCTATTGGCCCAGGTACCTCCGGATGTGGCATGCATAGCTTCTCTGAGTGTAGAGCCTATTCTACAGCAAATAAATGTAATAGATGAGATGGTCTAGGTATGAATATCTCTGAATGATATTCCCAGAACCCTATGATAAACATCTCTTCAAACGTTTGTTTGAAGCAGGCTGGGAGATAATTGATACGAGCATGCCCCGCATATACAACGTTGATGGATGGGGTGGTGCTCATATCATAGACGAGGTCTTGGTTGCCTTCATTGAATCCTACGGCCAAAAGGTGAGGTTCTTTGACATTTTTAAAGATCTAGAATGTGACCAGCATCAACTCGAATATTTTGAGGCACATCTATGCCATGATGTCTGATACGTTCTTGAATCTAATTCCCCAATGTCGAATGGTTGAAATCATGTATGCGACCATGGTTTGGCCATGAGGTGGTGCCAAATATACATAGTTCAGCCATTTGTCACACCCTTTGACAGTCTTCACAGTTTTGGTGCACTCGGGCCATGATCTGCGTCGAAACACAGGGCAGTAGCAGGGGTTATACTTGATGTATAAGGGCATATTATTCCACGTGTGCATCATTTCGGGGTATGTTTTGAGTAGGCATATTATCCATGTAGGTTGAAAAATGTTTCCATGCCTTGCACTTTCAGGAATGTCGTCTGGTGCAAATTGTGTTGCTGAGGTTGGCTCTTTTGTGGTGCGCTGTTTTATCTCAGCATTATAATCTGCCAATAATATACAAAACAGAACGATGGGATAGGTTTTTGAAGTAATCCGATTTGATGACAACCTCTTTTAGTCGGGACATGGACTGTATGTGCACTGCTACTCTATCATCATGGGTTGGACCTACCTTTTCTAATCTTTGCATCCATTTTGGAGCTTCAAGCTCAAATGTATCCATTCCTTCCTGGTATAGGCATGGGTACATCAGGATCCTCAAAAGTCTCCTCGACTTCAATTTGAACTAGTTCCTCCGGATCCGGCTCCATGAGGGGAGAAGGTTGACGTTCATATTGGAGAATTCTATTTTGCAGCTCTACCAATTGTGCTCTCAGTTTTGCTACCTCTTCAGATGTGTCAGCTGTGGCTGCTACCTTTGGTGGTGGCTCTCGTTGAGTGGCTAATTGCTTCCGTAATTCATCACGCTCTATTTCTAATGTAGCATATGCCTCTAGTAGGTTAGCATGTGTGTCCAAAATGATTTGCATGTTGTCAGATGGTATGGCTTTGAAACGGTCCGGGATGATCTCTGTGGGTGATCCTTCCATTGCTGCTTCTAGGTTCTCTTCATTCTGTCGTTGGAGTCTTTTATTTTCATCTAGTGCCACGGACATGTGTTTCTTTAATAATGCAAGGTTGCGACGGGTTTTGAGGTTTTCTGCTTGCTAGGCACGTAGCAGTTCTTCAAGGTGTTGCTTCACCTTTGAATCTGGCTTGGGGGGATTGGCCACTAATTCATCATTGTGTTTGCAAGGTATCATACTGTTGTTGTAGTAGCCTCTTGTCCTTTTCCAAGTTGATGAATCATTCTCGTAGAGCTTCATGGGTTCTGAACAGGCTCGTATGTTGAGCATCTAAATGCTGGTAATGATGTTGTAATTGAGACATACATTGATACAAAGTATTGAATACATTATTGACAAGAGTGGATGCTGGGAAGGTGTTGAATGTAGGAGGGTAGGGGAAAGGGAAAGGGAGTGTGTATGTTGTGCTTGAGAATGGTGAAGTGGGTGGTGGGGGAATGGGAGATTGTGGGAATATGGGGGGAGGGAGAGGTGCAAAAGTGGGTGATATGTCCATGAGGTCATGTGTGGATGCGGTCGTGGGAGTTATTGTGTACATGAGAATTGTAGGTGTGGTGATGGTCGTGAAGGTGTATAATGGTGTGTGCAGTTGTGCATATGAGCCACCAAAAAGTGTGACAGGAGGAATGGGATTTTTGATGACTACAATTAGAATTACAGTGTCCGTGGTGGTAGTTACAATAGGGGTGGTGTAAGGATGTGCGGATTGTGATGGTTGACTCACAGATTGTGCTTCACTAAGGGAAGTGGAGACTGTGGCTGTGACAGTAGTGGTGATAGTGGTGGTAGGAGGTGAGGGTGGTGGAGTTGGAGGGGAGGGTGGTAAAGGTGGTGATGGGGGTGCACTTGAGGTGTGGGCTTCGTTAGTGTGTTGAATGGAGTGAGTTGTGTTAGTGGTTGTGGAGGTGGTGCCATGTGGTTTTGATACCAAAATATTTATCTGCTTCCCTGGTCTAGGGGGACGTCTCTCGTATTCTCGCTCAAATTTCTGTGAGTGTGCAAGGGCAGTGTGCACGGTCTCTAGTACTCCTAGTGCATCCGCGAGCATGTCGAGGGTAGCCCTGTATTGATCATCTACACCTTCTTCTTCAAGTATCTAGTTCATCAAGGCCTTTCTTGTTGCCAAAGATAGTCTGTGTTGTTCTTGAACCAGGTTGATAGTATCATACAATCTTTTTAGTTGCTTCATATAAGCTAGGGCTACCGCAAGTTCTGGTATAATGTGTTGCTCATATTCATGCTCCCCTTCGTCGGATGGTCCTTCTTGTTCATCATCTTGTTCCTCTTCTGTAGTCTCCTCTTCATCTTCATCTACTTCGACGACTTCTGGTTGAGTTGGATGAGGTTGGTCCGTGATAGTTTGTTACCCACTTAATTGCTCTGCTTCAACTTCCAAATTAGTTGCATTAATTATCCTTGCTACCTCCTCATTAGTTAAATCCTCCAGTGTGAAGCCATGAGGGAACTCTAAATCGGTGGGTATCGGTGGGAACACCAGATTATGCCCTTCTGCACTTAACCTTGGTTATCTGATGGTAAAGGGCTGCACACGCCTCTGGGGTGGCGGAGTCATTTGCGATGTTAGGGTAGTGCCCCGGGCCTGTGCACATGGCATTTGAATAGCTCCCCTCATTTTCTTTGAAGGAGGCCCTCCAGCTGATATCCTTCACTCAAAATCTTGCACCCTAGTCTAGATGAGCACCCTTTGAATTGGCACATCATATGCCAAGCATTGATATACAATTCTGTTAAGTTCACAACATCCTAGAGCACTGACTTTTGTTTCTTGTACCAATGTTGATGTGCAAGATGAATTTGGTCAATGATCCAATGCGGCATGTTAATTATCAGATTGAAGGTGTTTGCTAAGTATAGACTGAACCAGATCTTCTTGGGTGGCATTGTGAATCTTTCTTGCGCAGGAAACGTGAAGTGTTTCATGCACACTCAAAGGTGAATGGCAATAGTTGGTGTCATTGCCACCATATCCTTCAGTTTAGTTAAGTTCATGTTCTTCATGTTGTCCAGAATCATTGTCTCTTTCTCTGTGGGGATGTGCATACCTCTCATTTCTAGAGCTTCACTTACCAAATTGTTTGTCAATTTGGAGTGCTTCAGTTCATTTCCTCTTGTAAGGGAAGGTAGTACAAAGGTGCTCGTCCCCTTTTTCTCTTTGCTAGGAGCGAGGGTGCTAATCAAGTATGAACACCTCAGGAAGTCCAACTTTGGTAACTGAGCTTTGAAGTAATCATACAATCCAGCCTTCTTCCATATTGTTTGCAATCCTTCACTATTTTGAAGCCTCTCAAACTCTCGTGTAAAGAAATGATACCGGCCCCAACGTCCATTAAACTCTATCTCAGCCTCCCATAAGTAAGTGCCTTCTCCAAGGGGTCCTGCAACTTCGCTGAACCAATGGGAGTTCTTGCTTACAGGCGATGTGTGCCCTTGGGGGGATTCTGAATAGGTCTGACATGTAATGCTCTCAACGCTTATGGTCTTTCCTTCAACTCCTCTTTAATAGGGAGACTTTCAATGTCTACTATCTAAGGACTGGTGCCTGCCTGGGAGCTCGTTCCTGCAGCCTCGTCCATATTGAGGAAATCGGTCGGCAGTTCTGTGAGAATATACAAATGAATGTTAACATTGCAAATGGACACAAAGTGGTCCTGTGTCCCCGTTACAACATTAACATGATGAACTGTGACGTAGTTAGTCAGTTAGTTAGTGCTCGTGTGGTTGTGTGTATGAAGTGTAGTTAGCCGATGCAAGGTTCCTATGTGCTAATTGGGGTGGTGGATGCAATGTGGATACAGTTAGTAAGCAGAGGTGGCTTTACAATGGGATCAGGTGGTTTATTACAAGGTTTGCGCTGCCAAACAAATTGGATGGCTTTCTCTTTTGATTTTGTGGAGACTCTGGAGGGCTTTATCAGAATATCTACTTGGAAATGAGGCTTTTTAGGGACCCAGTTATAAGTGATTGCGCCCATGCTCATGGACAAATATGTGTTTGTGCGTGTTGAATAGGGATGGGCCTCATGTGTTCACATGAGTGAATCATGTTGTATATGTTGTGGTTTATGTGTGGCTATTTGAGCCCGCAAGCAAGCCTTAGGCACCCAAATTTGTCTTGATTATGGGTCAACCTTCATTGACTTCTTGGGTACCCAGATAGTCTTTACTTTTGTAGAAGAATTGTTGAAAGACTTCTTATTAGTGTCATGTTGTTGATCACTAATATGAAGTTGAGCTAGTGGTTGTGGCTTGACTGCAGCAGGGCGCTCGCCTTTCCGCACCCACACTTGTTTCAGGTGCTGAGATACCTTGCTTCATACTTTCTTTTGGCTTCAAGCATAGGTCACTGCTTCTTCTGCGCTTGGTACTCCTTTGGTTGCCATGTCTCTACCACTTTTGGAAAAGAAGAGAGTTCTGTTGTATTCTTGACTTCTTTGTTGAGAGAATCATCCCTCTACATCACATAGTTTTGGACAAGAATAGCATCGTCATCTTCATGTGTACTCCTGGAAGGACCAGGAGTGTGTGCCTTTCCTAGTTCCTTGAGTGCTCCATTTTCTAACTCAAGTGTAATGCGGTTCTAATTTACCCAGACCTAAAGAAGTCCACTTCTTAGGTTTAGGTTGACTGCATGATCATAGATCCAATCTTGACCCAGACAAGAGGCTTAGTGAGGTCCTCGTCTTGACACACTAACACCTTAACTGTCATAAGAACATCTTGAATGTAGAGGGGAAGTTCCACCTCACCCATGCAAGGGGTTCCACACCTCCCAATTCTATGAGATATGCTTCCACAGGATTGACGCTTAAGTTTAATTCTTGACAGTAAGAAAGTTAAACAACACTAGTGGCTGCACCTGAGTCAATCAAAGCCCGTATAGTTCTTGTACTACTTCCTTGTCCTATCTCTAAGGTTACAAAAGGACGTCAATCAATTATTCTATTGGAACTTACACCTGAGACTTCACACATAGCCATATGATATCCTGGATCTACATAGGCATCTGCCCTAGGCTGATCTCTACCCTGCCTTCTCAATTTCATTGTTCGGATTCGTTCCAATGCTTATGCCTGTGCTTCTTCTCGAATTCGCTTTTCATCTTCTTTACGTTTCTTTGCAGTATTGAGTCGATTTAACATCTCCTCCATGAGGGGTTCCTGATATAACTTGCCCTCTGCATCCACTGATGTAACTTGGTAGGATGTTTCCTTCTAGAGTGGCTAGTTGAACTACTCCGCTTGTGGAGATCCTATTGATGATCATTGGTCCATAGCCTCTCTTCTCTAATTTCCATGCATGTTGCTTCAAAGTGTAGACTAGGACTAGGTCTCTTGCTTCAAGCCCTTATCTTTCACATGTACATCAAAATATGCTTTTTGTCTTTTCTTGGCTGCATAAATTCTTGCTACAGCTCTTAATCTTGTTTCAGCTAGTCGTTCAAGGTGAAAGATTCTAGAGAAGAGCTCATGGCCTGTCCAGTCATGCTCTTGTGCTACTTTCAATGTAGGTATCAAGAAGTCCAATGGTAGCACTGCATTTTGGCCAAATACCATCTGAAAGGGTGTGGCTTGGAGTATCATTTTATAGGCAACTCTGTATGCCCAAACAGCATGGTGTAGCTGTTTGTCCTAGTTAGAGTGTTTATTGTTCACTAATTTCGTCAATACATTGCATAGAATCTTATTTGTGCTCTCAGCTTGGCCATTAGCTTGTGGATGATAGGGGGCTGACTTCTTATGTTTCACCAAGAATTCTTGAAGAAGATTTTCAATCACTTCATTCAAGAAGTGAGTCCCTCTATCACTTACTAGCTCTATAGGTAGCCCGTATCTTGTGAACACATTCTCGAATAAGAACTTAGCTGTCGTTTGAGCATTGTTCTTCATTGTAGCTTTCACTTCTACCCACTTGGTTAGATAGTCTGTGGCCATGATGATGTACTCCACATGGGAACAAGCTGGGGGATTAATGGGACCAACAAAGTCTATTCCCCACTTCGAGAATGCACGTCCACCCATCATAGGTTTCAATGGCATCTCATCTTTTCGTATAGGATACTGAGTTCACTGACAAACATCCCACCTCTTCACATAGGTATGTGCATCCATGTGAAGTGTGGGCCACCAAAGACTTGCAAAAGGTATTGCCTTGATCACTCTATCTGGTCCAAAGTGTCCTCCTGCTACACCTTGGTGAGCAGTTTCCAAGATCTCTAGATATTCGCTCTCGTGGACACATAATCTAAGATACCCATCTTTCCCTCATATGTATAGATTATCTTTAATGAGAGTATAGTCTAATGCTTCTTGTTCTAAGATCCTTTGTCTAGCTAGGGTCATTTCTAGAGGGAACGTTTTCGTCTTTAGGAAGGCTACTAATGGTTCCCTCCAATCTGGCACGAAAGACACTCGATAAAGAGTGGCATGTTCCACTGGTGGTTAAGTGCAGCAGATTGGGCATTCCTTAAACATCTTATGGACATCTACTTCCATAGTTGGCCAGTGCACTTCGAGTCTTCCCAGTGTCTGTAGAGCTCTTTGCCTTGAGTAGTGTTGCTCTAATGCACCCACATGTGCTAATTGCAACCATTTTGTGTACTGATTCTCTTCCACACAACAAGCTAATATTTCCTTGATCCGTATGCTTGTACATACATCCTACCATGATATGGTACTTTTGAGCCTTCACTACCTCCCTATCTTGAGTGTTTACTACTGGATGTTTAGGCCCATATGTCAGTACTGGCACTAAGGTCTTGGCCCACTGTGGTACCACTTCCAAGAGAAGGCTATGTACAACCTGGACAAATTTTGCACGTTCCAGGTGATCCATAAATCTTCACTTTTGTTGATGATAGGCCATGAGCCTTGATATGTTGACTCAGAGAAACTCCTCCATAATCTTCAAATTTACTGCACTTCATTTGTTTTGTCCTTATTGTGGACGTACTCACTATTTGATAGGGCCATCCTAAATCCTTCAGTAAAATATTATCTCCTCCATACCCCATCTTTTGTATCTTTGTTTCAGCTACATTATGAATTAATCTGCAAAATTCCATTTTTTCAATTCCAGCTTCTTCATTAAATGGACCCTTATGTTTCCAAAGACTTACATGTACTCCTTCCACATCCTTGTAAAGCCCTGCACTTACTATCATAAAAATTTACATAACAGATGATATCCATACCAGTATCCATAACAAACTAGCCCTTGATATAGGATTTGAAGTAGCGTCGTCACTGCTGCACTTAAGAACAATGCTTTTCTTCTCTCTTCTATGGCTTTTGACTGAGACTATGTCCTCTTTTTCTTCATATGCTTCCTCTCCACTTGAGTTTGGAAAAATTCCATAGCAAAAAGATGGTTCTTCTACATGGAGCCAAGCCAACATGTTTTCATCTTCATATAAACTGGCTCCTTCAAATAGATCTACTTTCGGGTTGTCCAACAATTCTTCTTCCATACAAATACCAATTGTCTACATCATGCTCGTATGTCTTTGATTGTCTGGTCCTTCTTCTAAAATTATCTGCTACAACTCTTTTTCCTCTTGCTTTACCCACATTGTGTCCTTGCCCCAGTCATGCAACACGTTGGCATGCCTTAACCAAGGTCTCCCAATTAATAGGGGGAAACTTCCTTCTACCTGTGGCAGCCTTAAAACAACAAAGTTCAAGTTAAAGATGGTACCTTGTATCGTGACTGGGACTCCAAGGACCACTCCCATAGGCTTAACTATACTTTGTTCTGCCAGTGTTACAGTGAAGTTGGCACGCCTACAAGGGTATAGTCCAATCTTTTTCATGGTATATTCGGGCATCAAGTTAATGCCAGAACCACCATCCACAATAACTCCTTGAAACTCATGAACTTTAATAGAGACTGTTAGCCAAGGGCTCTTGTAATCTGTGAGGGGTGCTTCCCCTACACCTTTATCTTTATGCATAACAACAACCTTTGCCACTAAACTTGTTGTGGACATTTCATCAATTATCTGCAAGATTTCTGACTTGAACTTCCCATCCATCTTTATTAAATCAAAAATACTGACCTCCTTTTTCATGGACTTGAGTAGTCTGAAAGCTTCTGATTCCTTAAGAGCATGGGCTCCATTTGACTTATCAAACTCCTCATGAGCCCTGTTGAATGCGTGTCCAATGGCATCACTGATACCTATGAAATTTTCTTTTTGCTTTATATCTGCACCTGTGGTGGCTTTGTCTTGAGATGCAACTTTGTCTTTGTGCAATCCATTAATCATTGATTCTTGAGCTATGTCCACTTGAGCCTTCCCCTTGCTTCTTGTCTGCACTGTAAAAGATTCAATTTCTTCTAACTGCACCACCCTGGTAGATGGTGATGGCACCCTGGCTTCATCTACCATTTCTTCTTTGCACACAAAAATCATTTGAATGTGGGGCCCACATGAAGATGCTTGGTTCTTAGGACAATAATTAGTTTAGTGCCTCTAGGCAGTTCCTGCAAGGAGGGGCATTTTCTGGGAGAGTGCACCTACTTTGATAGTGCTCACATTCTCCATATCTGAAACAAATAATTGGCCTCCTAGGCCCATTTCCAAAATTATCCCTGTGTCTAGGGTCGTAATTGTTACCTTGATTGGGTGCAGCTGCCATCACATTTGCTGGTGGTAGGGGTCCTCCTTGTGTCCAATATGTTGTTGCAGGCATTCCTCTTGATTGGCATTCTTGGGCCTCATGACCAGCTTTCCTGCATAGTTGGCAAGTCACACTTAACAGAGGAAATTCACTTACTATATGAACTTGCTTGCTGCACGTGGTACACCAAAGTCCACTCTTGATGCCACCCCCTTTGAGTTCCTGCAACTCCTATCGAAGCTGAGCCAATTCCTCTGCTTGGGCGTTCTCCTCCTTTTGGAGCTTTAATGCCTCAATCTCCCTCCTCAACTGAGTAACATCATTCTCCTCCTCTTTGTGAGGCTTATTCCTTTTTAAGCCCTCCAGGTCTTTCCTTAGCTCGATTACTGGATCCTCCATTTTTATAGAATAGGGTAGTTGAGAAGAAATGGCTCCATACTGTTGCCTTATCTGATCGAGCCGTGTAGCTGTGTTGATGAACTCCTCTATGGAGGCTATGGGCAACACTAATTCCTTGATTTAACATTGGGTGGTCACTAGAAGTGGCTTAGCTAACCATTTCTTAAAAAAAAAATCGTATGGTAGATCAGAGAATTCAGCCATTAGTGCCTTGGCCCTAGTCACAAACTCTAGGAACTTTTCACCTGGACCGAATCTCAAATTTTCTAGTTCCTCTATGATGATGTCTTTAGTATTTCCATGTTGGAATTGAATTTTGAATGCATCTTTCATTAAGTCCCAAGTTGTAAAATGGTTCTCACCAAACTAGTTGAACCATTTATCTGCTAACCCTTCTAATGTGGCAGGGAAGAGTATCAAGAAGGCATCCTCCCTTCCCATTAAGCCTCTAGTTTTGCATAGTGCCATCTAATATGCTCGTCTGGATCTTCCTGAGCTAGGCCTTTGAAAGAAGGAAATTTTATATTTAATCTTGATAATAAGGTTTCCAAGTCTACCTGTCCTACCATGCTCTTTACTGATGAGGTTGAAGATAGTGGACTAGAGGATCTTCTAACAACCTTCCTTCTTGTTTGCTTGCAGGTGACCCTCAATGTTTGGGACTTGGTTGCCATCATGGGCTATTCATAGTCCTTTTAGTATGAGATAATTGATAAGAATATTTACCTCTTAGTCCACTAAAGTAGTATTGTCGGCACTTGAACTCTTCTACCCTTTGCACATGGCTTCTCCTATGCTCAAATCTCCTTGGCATCCCATTGGGCGTGCCAAATTTTGTTGGGGGATTCTTGGACAAGAAGGGTGTTGGCAGCAGTCAGGGAACCGAAGGAGCCACAAGACGAAGAGAGTCAGAGCGAAGGGACAGCACAAGCAGACATGGCAGTCAAAGAAGATCTGGCAAATAGGCCAATAATTTTCCTCATGAAGAAGCAAGTATGAGCATTCACGCAAATCTAGCATTTAGGCAACCCTTTAACTTTTCAAAAACCCTTACACCAAGTAAAAGTGATTCTCATCACTAAACACCATTGTAAATACCATTTCATATTTTTGTAGCTCCATTTTGTGCAAGCCAAGGAGTCCTTGAGCTTGAGGAGCTTTAGAAGTATTTACCTGCCAATTTTCGTAATTTTTAGATCTCGTTTGAGCCCTCAAATAAGCCCTGGAACCTAATTTTTAACTAGGCCGGACACTAGGTCTGAACAGGGCCAAAGCTAGTCAAAAACTATAAAAGGAGCTAGAGAGCTCATTTTTGAGGTTGGATTGTAATTGAAACAAACTTGTAAGAGCTTCTTGAAAAGTAATCTAAGAACCCCATTGATTCTCACTCTTTGTCTTGCCGTGTGTGCGCGTGTGTGTGTATGTGTGTGCATGTTGGTGTGCTTCTCACTCACGCACTTGTGCCGTCACTTGCTCGAGGTCTTCATACCATCCTCACGTCTTCCCGGATTGACATTAAAGGAGGTGCTACTCATCACTGAGCTACACCAAATTTTGGCGCCGTTGCCGGGGATCGAGCTTTGAGGACGAGCGTGTGATGGTAAGACGTAGAGTTGACGCGTTGGAGTTGTAGGTATTTTCTTCAATTTCATCTATTTTCTTGTTTTTTCTTCACCATCCTCATCATCATCATCATCATCACCATCTTCCACCTCCATTTCCATCATCGCGAAAATTTCAGTTTTTTGAGTATATCACCATCTCCACCCCATTTCCCTCATTTCACTTGTGAGAGAGAGCGAGAGAGCGAAATTGCGTGTGCTATTTTTGCATGTTTCTTGAGCTGTCTTGCAGGTACAGGTCACATCATCGTCCCCAGCACTCTCCGCAGGTACGGATTTCGAAGTAACTATCAGTGTGTCGCCGACTTCTGTCAATCGCGACCGACAGAAAAAACGCTCAAACCACCAAACAAAGTGCAAAACCATGATCTACAGGCCTAGAGCTTCCCAAAAATGTGTTTAGTTTCTTGAAATTCCTCAGATTTCTGTCAATCACGATCGACACGTCAATCGCGATCGACAAACCACGACGGACATACCTGTCAATCGCGATCGACACGTCAATCGTGATCGACAGCCCACGACGGCTCTGTCAATCGCGATCGACAGAGTCAACGACCGATTGACCACGACCGACGGACCATACGCGTGACACGTGTCAATCGCGATCGAGTCATCAATCGCGATCGACTCATCAATCGTGACCAACACAGTCAACGACTGTTTGACCACGACGGACAGACCCTCGCGAGCGACCTGTCAATCGCGATCGACCCATCAATCGCGACTGACAGATTCAACGATCCTTTGACCACGACTGATTGACTTTTCGAGACCCCTGTCAATCGCGACTGACCAGTCAATCGCGACTGACAGAGTCAACGATGGTTTGACCACGATCGATTGAAAATTCGGGCCACCTGTCAATCGCGACTGACCAGTCAATCACGACTGACAGCCACGACGGACCTGTCAATCGCGATCGACACGTCGATCGCGACTGACCTGTCAATCGCGACCGACAGACTTTGCGAACCCGATAGAAGGGCAAATTAGGTCAAATTTTTGAGGCAAAAATAGGGGTCTAAATTCTGGCCAAGTGTGGGACAAACATTAGGGTGTAGCATTGCATTACGAGGGCATGACCCAAGTAACTCGAGAATTCCTGTTTGCCTGTTAACCTAGTTTAATCCTGTTTTAGCCCAAAACCCTGAACAGGCATAACTTTCTCATACGAAATCCGTTTGCCGTGATTTTTGTTTTGTTGGAAAGCTCGCGGGGAGTACAACAAAAACATCGACTGATTACGGTTAAATTAAGATCAGGAATATTAGATAGGGTATTTTGAAGTTGACCATACCCAGGGGGAACAAAATTCAGGGATCTCTAGAGTTGTGTCCAAAAAGTCATATTGCAAAATTGGTGAAGTGTTACATGAATGAAAATGATTGGTTCTGTCTTTTGAATTTAAGTCTTGAGCTAACGGTGGACCTTTTACAGGTCCCTTGAGAGCAGCGAAGGGTACGCAAGACAAGAGTAAGTGCAGGCTTGGGAATACGCGTCCTGGGCACACGAGGGCAACAATACAAGGAAAGGAACTCAAGGTTGGAAAACCCGCAACACCCTCTGTCAATTCTTAGGTTAGGCTAAGTGCGGGTAGTGTTAGAAGTAATTCCAGGCAACGATAGGCACGAGATAAATCAAAGACTATCTAAGAAATCAAGTGCAAGTCGAGAAATAACCTGTGTGTGTGTGAACGATAACTCTAAAGGAAAAGAACCTAACGTGAAACGACCAAACTCAAGTGCGAAATTAAACTCAAGTATTCCTAACGACGTGATATCAGACAAGAGTATAAACACGATAATCAACATAAAAAGGGGATTAAGTAATTGATACAAAGGACTCAGAAACGTGGTTGTACCTGGGACAAATTGGGTTAATCAATTAGGCATATGAACCTTAGATCAGGATGACACCTAGTAAGAGAGAGACAAAGCCTTAGGTCTTCAGAGGCTAGTGTCAATCATACTGCGAGGTCTTGGGCCCAGCAGTTGAGTCACCACTCGCATTACCCTAGCTCTGATACCAGTGAATCAGAGATGTCTCAAGGCATGGACAGACCTACGGGAAGTTCAGGGGTGCCATACTTGTACAGGGTAGAAGGCCCTTACAAAACACAGTTGGAATACCTTAGGACCAACCGATTAGGTGCCAGCATCTATGAGGATGGCCTAGGAATATCTGTGGTACAGATTAAGAATCCTGACCAATCCATAGGACTAGAGCACCCAGCCGTCAAGTTCAAAAACGGTGCATACCTGGACAAAGAAGGAACCATATACGTAGTCACCAATCACCCAGATAGGACAAATGAATTTGGGAATGTAATCTCAGAAGCGGACTTAGGTGACTTGGAGCAAGGAAACATGGGTGTAGAACCTAAGACCCCTCGTGGAAAGTCAGTGCTAACAAGGATCATCACTCCCGAGTGGATTCCCCAGGATAATAAGAGCATAGATTTGCTCCTCAATCGAGAAACTGACGAAGCCTTTTGGAGGTATAAACCTGATCAGCCAACTGATATAGGAGCAATCATGATCTATGAGTTTAAGGATCCTGATAGCCCAGGCAGAGTGACCTACTTAGATCACGCTTCGGAGAGGATCTTTGAGGTGACAGAAAATGATAGGCATGCTTACACTTGGAAGGGTGAATTCGTTTTCCCCCAACCAAGATCGAATGTATCCTATGGTCACCCTGGAGCTGGAACATCCCAAGCTCATGGAATGCAAAGAGATAGAAGTAGAGATAGACCAGAAGTAAGCTTTGCCAACCCAGTGGGCAAAGAAAGAACACGGACGGAAACAAATAGAGTAGAACCTGAGATGCTTAGAGCTCACAGGAATCGAAGAAATGCGGATGAGTTCCCTCTACCACGACCTAGAGAGCACACAAGAACCTTGAGACCGACTCAGTTAGTTAAGTCCATGAAGAACTACTTCGATGGCACTGGAGATCCATACGATCATGTGGCTGAGTTTAGGCAAGTCCTGAGAGCTGAACAAGTGGAGGATCTATTCACGCAGTACAATGCCTTTGGTCTGACCCTTAGGAACACTGCCCTGACATGGTTTTAGCCACTAAATGAGAGGCAGTTCAGGAGTATAGACCAACTCCTAGAGGCTTTCATTGTTGAATTCTCTAAGAGTGGCATAAGGCATAATACCTCCTCGTTGATTCACAGCTTCAAGCAAACCCCTCAAGAAACCGTGAGACTTGCAGGAAGAAGATTTAGGCAATATCTTGAAAGATGCCCTGTTTCGGAGCTACCTACACCAGCTAAACAAGTAGCCTTATTCTTGGATGGATTGCTAAGTACCAAATTAAGATCATATGTGTACTTGAAAGACCCTAGGACCATAGAAGAGTGTGTACGCATGTGTATTGACATTGAGGATAACCTAGGGGAGGAGTTAGAGCTTTCCAAGATATACAAAGACTCGGATAGTGCCTCTAACCTCTCTTCCACGCAATCCACATCAATCGAGGAACTTGCAGAGAAAGTAGCTCAGAAATTAGGTGTAACTAGCAAACAAATTCCAAGGTTTGCCCCTGTGAAAAGATGCTATACCTGTGGTGGCGACCACATGGCGAATGTATGTCCCATTATGGCCCAACCCCAAGTTAATCCTAGTAGTCAGTACTGCACCATAGAACGAAGGTACACCAATCACACCGCGCAAGATTGCCCCTACAATAAGCAAACCGTTAGGCAAACGTACCCACAGCCATATCCTCAACAAGGAAGATACCAGAACCAGTACCCACCTCAGCAGTATGCTAGGCCTCAAAAAACCTACCAACCCTATCAAAACCAACAAAGGCCTCAGCCTGTGCTAGCACAACAACCCCCAGCCCCAGCTAATGTGATTCCGGTAAAGTATGCTGTTGCAGAAGAAAACTTGAATAGAGCCATAGTCCCTGTAACCCCACTGCTTTCCGAAAGTGACCCCAGTGACCATAGCTTTGATTCTACACATGTCGATAGCCCCCAGGCTTACTACATGCAGTCTCCAGAACATGGTGAGTCCTATTACAGCGAAGAGCCAAATGAACCTAGTTGGGAGTCAGATTACACAAACGTCATGTATGCAAACCCCAACCCTAGGCCTCAACCTAGGCAGGTAAGACCCCCATTCCCTAGAGGACCATGCTACAGATGCCAAGGAGATCACCTCATTCGTGATTGTCCCTTACCTCCACCTACACAAACCCAATCAGTGACGATCCAAGGCTTTTGCCAAGAATGTGGAAAGGAGCATCTCTTACGAGATTGCCCTAAAAATCCTAATAATATGCCAAAAATCACTCCTATTAATGTTATTGGGTTGGTGGTAGACTCCACAGGAAGTGTGACATCCACCGCACCAGTACAGGTAGTGACTAGAGCTCAGGCATTGCAGCAGAATCAAGGGGTAAACCAGGATAAGAACCCAGAGGCTAGTGAAACCGAGAGCATAACAAAGAAAAGGACTAGAGCGTGGAAAGATAGTCGGGAAAGAATGAAAAGACAATGGGCTAAAAAGATGAGTGAACTCGAGGAAAGCATAAGAGAAACCAAAGCCAGGATAACTGAACTCACCTCTCAAACTCCCTCTCACACTATCCCATCACCACCATTCCCATCGCCATCCGACCCGCCACCTTCCAACCCACCTCATATGATTCCACCACCCCCTAGAGTAGGATCCGTATTAGCTGATCCCACTCCTGAAGATATAGACATGATGCTTAAAGCATATCAGGCCAGAATCCAAGAAGGGCCAAATGTCACGGATCATGACAAGTGTTACCCTAGAGCTGACCTAGAGATAGAAAGAACCAAGCTTTGCGCGAAAATGGTCGCATTGGCTCAGACTATGTTTGAAGTCAGTCGCCTTTTCAATTACTCGGGCTCAGCCAAGACGCAATTACACTTGGATGGACTTCTAGAGAAGTTAGAGGGCATAATTGCAAGATCTGCCAAGGAAGAAGAAAATCAAGAAAGAGATAACGCAAGCAAAAATATGACTCATCCCCCTCCAAAAGCTTATGTGCCCAATTCCACTGAAACAGACTACCCCCCCTCCCTAGAAAGAATAGAGAATCTAATGGCACAATCACAAAAGGAACCAGCCTCTCAACACAAGGGCAAGGCAAGTGGAAGAGTAAGCATTCCTGTTCAAGAAGCCTATGTGCCTGAAGCCTATGTGCCTAACTCTACGGAGCCGGACACATCATCTTCTATGAATCGGTTCACACCAGAATTCCTACGCGAGATTCAAGAAGACAAATGGGCTAAGGAAAGTGAAGTCCCTCCTCCCATTGAACTTGTGGATGAAGCCCATGACCAATTCCCACAAGACATCCCATCCATTTATGGAGAGCAGGAGAGTATCCAATCTCAAGAAAGATTAGACTTCGAGTCTAATTCCTTACAGGAACTACCCCATTTCACAGGCCCATGGGAAGCAAAGTCCACCTGCATGAGAGCACCTACAGTCATGGTAAGAAACGAAGATTCATTCATACCTAGGAACACGGAGGTAGTGAAGAACACCAAAATGCAGTGCAATCTCAAGTTAGAAGAGCTGCTTAAGGTTAGACCAGAAGTGTGGAAACATGTAGCCAAACAAGTACCTGAGATAGCAAAACCTCGTTCCCAGGTAGGATCACATAGGACAGTGCCAGAGATACCCTTGGATAAGATAGGAGATATGTGTGAAGGTGAAGAAGGGAACACCTATCTTCCCATTACTTACCAGGAGTACACCACCAAGGCAATTTTGGACTCAGGTGCAAGAGTTGCAATTGCCACCACTTCCCTGTGGAAGCGTTGGGGCAAGCCAGCACTCAGGTCAACGAGAATGAAATTGCAGATGGCAGATGGTCATATTGAGAGACCCTTAGGATTGCTAGAAGGAATAACTCTCACCACTTGTGGTGTCGAGTTTGAGCATACATTTGCTATATGTGACTTTAGCAAAAATCATGCCTATGAGATGATTTTGGGAAGACCATTTATGCGACAGTTGCAAGTGGTACAGGACTGGGGAACCAACTCCTTGTATTTGCAACACCTAGGTGTTACAACCAAAGTAAATCTCAAAGATTACTCTCATAGAGATGTACCTCCTATCCAATGGAATCCCATCCATAGAGCCAAAGATGATACGGAATCGGTGCATTCCATAGGATCAGGATCCTCATGGATGCATGAAGACACCCACTTATGGATGTGCAAGGTAGCAGTAGAAGAAGAGAAGAGAGAGAAGGCCAGAGAGGTAGGTGCGAAAGAAACCCATAGATCAATCCAAGACCTAGCCTATGCACCTGTAGTCTTTCTTGATGAGGAATTTGAACCCCATGGCTGGGCAGAAATCTTGGCAACAATGGATGTAGCCATCAATGAGGAACAATGGACACCTCACTGTGATGAGGATGGCTATGACATTTCAGTCTTCTCCATAGAGCCAATCATGGGAGAGGAAGTTCTAGAAGAATGCGAACCTAGCCCTGATGCATTTGAGGATGCAAGTGACTCCGATCTAGAGTCAATCATTATGGACCCACCATTTGCATCAGATGAAGAATACTTTCATGAAGTAGAAGTTCAACCCTAGAGGCATGGAGAGCTTACAAACGATGTAAGATTAGCAAAACATGTGACCCCGAAGGAAGAAGGAAAGAAACGGAAGAAGAAAGAAGTCTCACCAGAAGAGGAAGAATCTTTGTTTGAGGTCCCAGAAAATTTTAAGAAATATGAGATAGATGACAGGAGAGTCATGATCAGAATGCCGAAACGAGAGACACAATCAGGAGAGGCCTATGATAACAAAGAAACCACCAAGAAAATAGTAGTGGCCCTAGAAGAAGGAGAGGAGAGATGCACGTACATAGGCCATGACCTAACAGAAGAAGAAGAGCATGCGTTAATTGCCTTGCTAAGAGAATACAGAGATGTATTCGCTTGGAGTTACAAGGATTTGAAAGGTGTTGACCCGGACATATGCTCACACACCATTCCCATGACCTCAGATGCTAAACCCTCTAAGCAAAAGCCCTATACATATAACGATAATTACGCTGCTAAGATCAAAGAAGAGATAGATAGACTGGTTGAAGCTGGATTTATCTATGAAATTGAGCACACTGAATGGGTATCCGCCATCGTAGTGGTGCCCAAGAAGAATGGAAAGCTGCGCGTATGCATTAACTTGAAAAAGGTTAATGCGGCCACGATTCGAGATAACTATCCGCTTCCCATCACAGAGCATCTCTTAGAAAGAGTAGCAGGCAAGGAAGTGTACAGCTTCCTTGATGGATTTTCGGGCTACAATCAAGTAGCCATAGCTCCTGAAGATCAGCATAAGACAGCCTTCGCCACAGAATGGGGCATTTTTGCCTTTAGAGTAATGCCATTTGGGCTTACCAATGCACCAGCGACCTTCCAGAGGCTGATGTGCCATGTGTTTAAGGAGTTCCTGAGGAAGAGTTTAGAGGTCTATGTTGATGATCTTTGTGCTCATTCCAACATTAGACAAACCCATATCCCTGAGCTCAGACAAATCTTTGACAAATGTAGAGAATATCAAGTCTGCCTGAACCCAGAAAAGTGCGTTTTTATGGTCAGGCAAGGCAAGATTCTAGGACACATAGTGTCAAAGAATGGCATATCCACTGATGAAGAGAAAGTGAGAGCTATAGCAGAGCTACCTAGGCCAAAGAATGTCAAGGAAGTACAAGCTTTCATGGGGCATTGTGGTTATTACCGACGATTTATACACATGTATGCTGTCATTGCAAAGCCCATGTACGGACTTCTGACTAACTTTGAGTGGACGGATGAATGTGAGAATTCCTTCCAGGAGCTTAAACGAAGATTATGTTCAGCACCAATCTTGACCACACCGGATTGGAATAAGCCTTTCCATGTTCATGTGGATGCATCCAATTATGCTATTGGATGTGTGCTTGCACAACCTACTGGTGAAGGTAATATGGATCTTCCAATTGCCTATGCCAGTAGACAATTGAATGCGGCTGAACGGAATTACACCACTACAGAGCGAGAAGGTTTAGGCATGGTATATGCAGTTAAGAAATTTAGACACTATTTGCTTGCAAATAAGTTTAAGTTTTTTACTGATCATCAGGCATTGCTATATCTCGTAAACAAGCCATGCAATACAGGAAGATTAGTGAGATGGTTTCTCTTGCTCATGGAATATGACTTTGAGGTAGTGGTGAGAAAAGGGAGGACTCATTTAAGAGCAGATCATCTCTCTAGGCTCACATCGGGAGAAGCCCCACAAGGAGTATCAGATGACCTTCCTGATGCTTACTTGTTTAATTTGGAAGTGGTGCCGCAGTGGGCTAAGCCATTGGTACCAGTATTGACATACGGGCCTAATCATCCAGTGGTAAACACACGGAATAGAGAGGTGGTTAAAGCCCAAAAGTACCACATCATGGCAGGAAGCATGTACAAGCACACAGATCAAGGGATCTTGGCTTGTTGCGTAGAAGAGGATGAGTACGCTAAATGGTTGCAATTAGCACATGTAGGTGCGTTAGAGCAACACTACTCAAAGCAACGAACTTTACAGACCCTAAAGAGACTCGGAGTGCATTGGCCGACTATGGAAGCGGATGTCCAAAAGTTGTGCAAGGAATGCCCAATCTGTTGCACTAAACCACCTGTGGAACATGCCACTCTTTATCAAGTATCCATTGTGCCAGATTGGAGTGAACCTCTAGTATCCTTCCTGAGGACAAACACATTCCCTCCAGACATGACTCTGGCTAGGAAAAGGAGTTTAGAACAAGAAGCTCTGGATTACTCACTCATTGGTGATAATCTATATAAGCGTGGTAAAGATGGTTACCTGAGGCTATGTGTCCATGAAAGTGAATATCTTAAGATCTTGGAAACTGCTCACCAAGGTGTAGCAGGAGGACACTTTGGACCAGATCGGGTGATCAAGGCAATACTATTTGCGGGCTTCTGGTGGCCTACCCTTCACATGGACGCACATACCTATGTGAAACGGTGTGATGTCTGTCAGCGAACTTAGTATCCCTTACGCAAAGATGAGATGCCACTGAAACCTATGATGGGTGGACGTGCGTTCTCTAAGTGGGGAATAGACTTCGTAGGTCCTATTAATCCCCCAGCTAAGGGTTCCCATGCGGAATATATCATTGTTGCAACCGACTATCTAACTAAGTGGGTAGAGGTAAAAGCCACGACGAAGAACGATGCTCAAACAACTGCTAAATTCTTGTTTGAGAATATATTCACAAGATACGGGCTACCTATAGAGCTTGTAAGTGATAGAGGCACTCACTTCTTGAACGAAGTGATTGAAAATCTACTCCAAGAATTCTTAGTAATACATAAAAAGTCTGCCCCCTATCACCCTCAAGCTAATGGACAAGCTGAGAGCACCAATAAGATCTTATGCAATGTACTGACAAAATTAGTAAACACTAAACGCTCTGATTGGGACAAACAGCTACACCATGCTGTTTGGGCATACCGAGTCGCCTATAAAACGGTACTCCAAGCCACACCCTTTCAGATGGTATTTGGCCAAAACGCAGTGCTACCTTTGGACTTCTTGATTCCTACATTGAGAGTAGCACAAGAGCACGAATGGACGGGTCATGAACTCTCCTCTAGACTTTTTGACCTTGAACGATTAGGAGAAACAAGACTGAGAGCAGCTGCAGGGATATATGCAGCCAAGAAGAGACAGAAGGCATACTTTGATGCCCATGTGAAGGATAAGGGTTTGAAAGCAGGAGATTTAGTTTTAGTCTACACACTGAAACAACACGCAAGGAAGCTAGAAAAGAGAGGCTACGGACCTATGATCATCAATAGGATCTCCACAAGTGGAGCTGTGCAATTAGCCACATTAGAAGGTGATGTTCTCCCAAACTATATTAGCGGATGCAGAGTCAAGTTGTATCAGGAACCTCTCACGGAGGAAATGCTAAGTCGACTCAACACTGCTAAGAAACGCAAAGAGGAAGAAAAGCGAATTCGAGAAGAAGCTCAAGCAGAAGCCCTAGAGCGTATACGGAGGATGAAATTGCGAAGGCAAGGCCGAGATCAGCCTAGAACAAATGACTATGCAGATCAAGGATATCATATGGCAATGTGTGAAGTTGTAGGAACAAGCTCACATAGGATAACTGATCGACGTCCGTTCATAACCTTGGATATAGGACAAGGAAAGAGTGCAAGGACCGTAAGAGCCTTGATTGACTCAGGTGCAGCCACTAGTGCTGTTAAATTGTCTTACTGTCAAGAGTTGCAATTAACTGTCAATCCTGTGGAAGCATATCTCATAGGATTGGGAGGCGTGGAAACCCCTTGCATGGGCGAGGTGGAACTTCCCCTCTATATTCATGATGAGACAATGACAGTTAAAGTACTAGTGTGTCAAGATGAGGACCTCACGGAACCTCTTGTCTTGGGTCAAGACTGGATCTATGACCAAGCAGTCAACTTAAACCTAAGAAGTGGACTTCTTCAGGTATGGGTCAATCATAGTCGAATTACAGTAGAGTTAGATAATGGAGCACTCAAGGAACTAGGAAAGGCACAGACTCCTGGTCCCTCCAGGGGTGCACATGAAGTTGACCATGCTGTTCTTGTCCAAAACTATGTGTTGCAGAGGAATGATATTCTCAAAAAAGGAGTCAGGGATGCAACGGAACTCCCTTCCTTTCCAAAGGCCAGAAGGGGGTAGCAACCAAAGGTGGATCAAAGGCAGAAGAAGCAGAGTACTACCTATGCCGGAAATCAAAAGTACCTGCGCAGCAAAATGTCTGAGCAAGTAAACCAAGTGTGGGTGCGGAAAGGCGAACACCCGGTTGCACTCAAGCCAACCACACGGGCAAGGCCTCTTATTATTAACCAACAACACGACACTAATAAGAAGTCTTTCAGAAATTCTTCTGCTAACGTGAAATCTATTTGGGTACCCAAGAAGTCGATGAAGGCTAGCCCACAATCAAGACAAATTTGGGTGCCTAAGGCTTGTTTGCGGGCGCAAATAGCAACGCCGAGGCCACAACCTATACAACGTAAACCCTTCACTCGCACAACCAGCATTCACTCGTTTTCAACACTCAAGAACCCACCAAGACCCATGAGCACGAACATAATCGCTTGTAAATGGGTCCCTAAAAGGCCTCATTTTCAAGCCGATACACCTATAAAGCTCTCTAGAGTCTCTACGAAACCAAGAACAAAATCCATCCACTACATTTGGCAGCCTAAGACCTGTAATAAACCCCCCGACCCCAATTTGTAAATTCATCCCCACTTACTAACTGCATTAGTCTCATAGGACTACCCAAGCATTAACTACACACACTGTCCTCGTGCACTTACTAACCACTAACTCACCATATACCTCATGTTAATATTGTAACGGGGACAACTACGGGTTTATTCTGTCCATTACAATGTTAACACCTGGTTCTATATTCTCACAGAACCAACAAGCAAGCAGGGCCATGGCAGAAGCTGGAGGTGCCAGTTCTCAAGTCGGATCCGGTGCACAGATTGTGGACATAGAAACACTCCTCCTCGAGCCACATCTCACCGCAAGGCCGCAAGAACTTCAAGCCGTGCATGTGCTCCCCATTCAGGATCCTCCTCAAGGGCACACTTCTCAAGTAGGTAAACATGCTCACTGGTTCAGTGATGTCGCGGGACCATTGGGCGATGGAACCTATTTCTGGGAAGCAGAATTGGAATTTAATGGTAAATGGGGACGATACCACTTTTTCACGCACGAGTTTGAAAGCTATCAGAATGCTGAAGTCATGCGATCAGTATGGACCAAAGCCGGTGTGGACAGTTATTTCAGGGCCCACTTACCAAAGCCGGATTTCTTACGATGTTCATATCTTATCAGTACCATCACGCCAAGCAAGGCCAAGGGAGGCGACAGCACCTTTGTGTTACCCTCACTGCTGCCGGGTCATGAGCTTAAAAGATTCAAGCTGACCCTTAATCTGGTACGAGAAGCATTGGGCATGTATGGCATGCACATCCCCACTGAAAAGGAAACCATGGTTCCAGGTAGAATGAAACACAAAGATCTTAATAAGCTAAAGGATATGGTAGCAATGACACCAACCATTGCTCTTCACCTGCGGACCGTCATGCAGCATTTTGCTTTTCCCGCCCAGGAAAGATTCACCATGCCCCCAAAGAAAATATGGTTCTGCTTGTATCTGGCAGAGACAGAAAGCCTTCCCATCAATGTGCCACATTGGATCATAGATCAGATCCACCTAGCCCATCAAAGGTGGAACAAGAAGCAGAAAAATGTGCTTCATGGATGCTGTGCTCTAACCAAGATAATATACCGATGTCTTGCCTATGACGTGCCTATTCAGCGGGCACTCATATGGCCCCGCGCCCAGGAATTCCAGAGAAGACTATCAGCAGCAAGTCCCCCATCAAAGAAGATGAGGGGGGGAGTACAATTACCCTGTGCTCAACCTAGGGGAGCCACCACTACACCAGAAATTACCCCTCCCCAGACACGACGCGTTAGGCCATTCACAATCCGGCTACCAAGACCAAGCACAGATGGACCTAATCTGGTCTTTCCACCCGTCCCATCAGATCTGGAATTCCCACAGGGTTTTACTCTAAATGATCTCACGGATGAAGAAGTAGCCCAACTGATCTATGATTCTAATCTCGAGACGGAAACAGAACGTGCTCAGGAACCACAACCCCAGACAACAACAGCAGCCCCCACCCGACCAGAAGTGGTAGAAGTCGACGTCGAGGAACAAGAGACAGAACAAGAAGAAGAAGCCTACGAGGAACAAGAATATGACGAGCTTTCAGAGCTGGCAAGTGCCCCTGCGTATTCGGCACAAATCAAAAGACTATATCGAACCATGCAACTAGTTCAAGAACAGCATAAGATGTCACTGGAATCGGGCAAGAAACTCATGAACCAGTTGCTAGCTGAGGAAGGTGTGGACGATTTGTTCATTGAGTCCATAAATCTTCATGCCGACGCCGTAGGAGTGGATGAGGCCATCCATGAGGCAATGGCTTACATTCACAGATTTGAGAAGAGGGTTCCCGTTCGTCCCAGGAGGTCCGGGAAACAAATTCATATCAATGTATCAGCACCAGGAGAGACAACGCAAGCAGACGAACATCAGGAAGCACCACACCATCCCCACCTCGCACTACACAATTCACTCCACCACATGACACTAGCACCACCACGTCCACTACCACCACCATTGTCATGGGTATCCCACTCTCTCCGGGAATCCAATTCGGGGGAGTCACCATGCCCACTTTCACCACTCTTTTCACTGACGTCACATCCACTCCACCCACGATCCCCATCTACACTGTCACTCAAACAATTGACACTATGGAAACATCTCCTGCCACAGCACCGCTCCCTCCCCCCATGCCACCTTCATCTCCCATACCCCCTCCACCCACATCTCCACTTGCATCCACATCATTCACAACTCCCATTCCCGCTCCCACTCCCCCTGCATCTTCACCCCTCCCAGCATCATTTAATGTAAATAGCATATTTTTAGCATTAAATCAATGTGTATATCAGCTTCAGAATGAGTACAGAGCTCTAGACGGCCGGTATCAACAACTGACAACACACCACCAGAACTTACAAAGGCAATTTCACATTCTACAAGAGGAAAATACAGAAGTGAATCAACGCTATACAACGCTTGAGCAGGCTCACCAAACACTATTGGAGGCACCACAACCATCGACAGAATCAGGTGTCAAACAACTAGAAGCCTTGCTCGAAGTATACCAGGCCGATAACTTACGAGTGAGACGCAACTTGGCGCTACTCAGGAAACATATGGCCACAGCACTGGAAGAGAACAAAAGACTGCAAAAACAAAATGAAGAGAATCTGGAAGCAGCAATGGAAGGCTCTCCCCACGAGATAGATCCAGAGCAGTTCAAAGCAGTCCCCACGGAGACAATGAAAACCATTTTGGAAAGCTATGCAGATCTCCTGGAAGCCCATGATGACTTAGAAAGAGAACGTGACACACTACAGAGCAGACTGAAGAAACAAGAAGAACAACCGAAGAGTGTCCCATCCACCTCTAGCTCAGACGAAGTAAAGGCCTTAACAGAGCAGGTAGCAGAATTACAAAAGAGGTTACTGACATACGAGAGGCAGCCATCTCCAGTGGTAGAACTAGAGCAAGAAGAGTTGGTCCCTACTGAGTTAGATGATTCGTACGAGGAACCGTATGTTCCTATGCCAATGCCAGGCGGGCGACGAACCTCAGAGGGACTAGACACATCGGAAGTGGAAGCACCCGAGTGGCTTCAAACACTGGAAAGGACAGCGAACACCCACGAAGAACGGGTGGCCATTCAGATCCAATCACTAGCGAACTTAGAAGAAGCTGTCATAAAGTCTGAATATTTCAGAAGCATGTCTCATCATAGATGGATAGGCACCAATAATGACCAATATGTGCCATTCTGTATACTTTTGGCCGATTACAACGCGGAGATTCAACGACAATGTGGCAAGCCTCCCACATTTGCTACACAATTTGGTCCAGATGATATACCGGAAAGTGCTCAGCGTGGGTCCATCCATCAACCCACCTGGAGAATCAGGCTTTTGGAAACGTATCCAGAAATGGTCCGAACCTGGAATAATATGCCGTTGTTTATTAAGTATAACCCTTGTTACATTCCAGTTCTTCGACGACGCACCTGGCCTGAATTCACTATTGCCGTCAGAGACATCAAAGCCTGTGCAAAATGGTTGAATTATGTTTATCTAGCACCTCCACGAGGACCCCCCACGGTCAACTACATGATTTCTACAATCCGTCACTGGAGTACTCGGCTACGCAATAATCCTGATGTGATGGCCCAGATGTGTATGAAAATATTTGAATTAATGCTGATCACTTTCAGGACGTTTAAGAACATTAAGGACCCTCACTTCTCAGGTGCAGGCTTTGTGACAGGAAACCAGGATCTAGTGTACGATATGAGTACCACCCCGTCAATTGAAGTAATATATGCTTGGCACGCCAGAATCAAGTACCTCCCAGCCTACTTTAAACAGACATTTGAGGAGATGTTCATCACAGGATTCTGGGAATATCACTCTGAAATCTTTATACCCAGACCATCACATCTCCTCCAATTATTTGCTGTGGAGAGAACCATTTACTCAGAACAATTGAGGGTGCCTCATCCCGATGTTCCCGGACCTGTGAATTGGGATGATTTGCTCACAGATCTAGCTCGCGGCTTGCGCCTCGAAGAACACCACCCAGCCTCCGATGTCGTCCAATACTATGTTCAAAAATCCTCTAGACAAGGGTCTGTCAGGGGCGACAGACGCGAGAGTGGGGGGGTGTTGGCAGCAGTCAGGGAACCGAAGGAGCCACAAGACGAAGAGAGTCAGAGCGAAGGGACAGCACAAGCAGACATGGCAGTCAAAGAAGATCTGGCAAATAGGCCAATAATTTTCCTCATGAAGAAGCAAGTATGAGCATTCACGCAAATCTAGCATTTAGGCAACCCTTTAACTTTTCAAAAACCCTTACACCAATTAAAAGTGATTCTCATCACTAAACACCATTGTAAATACCATTTCATATTTTTGTAGCTCCATTTTGTGCAAGCCAAGGAGTCCTTGAGCTTGAGGAGCTTTAGAAGTATTTACTTGCCAATTTTCGTAATTTCTAGATCTCGTTTGAGCCCTCAAATAAGCCCTGGAACCTAATTTTTAAGTAGGCCGGACACTAGGTCTGAACAGGGCCAAAGCTAGTCAAAAACTATAAAAGGAGCTAGAGAGCTCATTTTTGAGGTTGGATTGTAATTGAAACAAACTTGTAAGAGCTTCTTGAAAAGTAATCTAAGAACCCCATTGATTCTCACTCTTTGTCTTGCCGTGTGTGCGCGTGTGTGTGTATGTGTGTGCATGTTGGTGTGCTTCTCACTCACGCACTTGTGCCGTCACTTGCTCGAGGTCTTCATACCATCCTCACGTCTTCCCGGATTGACATTAAAGGAGGTGCTACTCATCACTGAGCTACAAAGGGATTTGAGTGTTTGTAGGAGAAAAGGGAAAGACAAGAAGAAAGATACACACTGGAAGCCTCTGTTGATTGATTATAAGAAGACAAATATAATGGTGATGCACAATACAATCCAACAATACAACCCAATGCTTCTGTGCAAAATCCCACATAGTTCTCAATCACAAAATATCAAATACCCAAGGGTCTTGTTGCTGTCGGCCTTCTCTGCACCAGAACTCCACCTTCTCCAAGCCTGCACTTGTGCACACCTTGCACCAAGCTTCCAATAAGGGGGAGGGTTGGACACCTTCTGTCGGCACGCGCACAGCTTCAATGAGACCTTGGGATCCTTGGGGTGAATGGCTTAGCACTTCTCTGCACACTTACTTAGTCACTCTTCATGCACATCTTGCACTTCACTTCTCTGCATCACACACTCTCTCTCTTGTCTAGCTTAGACTATGCTCACCTTGCTTAGTCTTGCTTACACTTGCTTACACTTTCTTACACTTGCTTCCTTTCAATAATAGTCCTTGCCTTGACTTGAGAGTCGATTCACGTACTCTCCTAACTACAAGAGTATCTTGGTGCTCACTTTGATGTCCCAAGATTGTCTCCACAAGTGGCAGCCAATGAATCCCTGTTTTGTCCAATAGTGACTTTAGACTAAAACAAAAATTTTAATTGGGGGGCCATACTTTCACTTTTGCGTACACTGCCGCTTCACATACCTTCACATTTTCCTTTTAATTCTTCACTTGTGCACCTAAGAGAGGGTTCACCTGAACCTTCCCAAACACTTTAAAAACACTTTTGAACCTTAGGGAAATTAGAGAAATACCTCTGCAACCTACAACCAACTTTCTCCAATTTACCCTTTGTGAACCAATTAATTGTGCACTACCTGTGCACTTTGACACCTGAACTTTGAACATTTTGACTTTGCCATATTGACTTTGACCTTGCCCTTGTTGACTTTGAATTCTTTGACTTTGACCCATTTGACTTTGACTATGGTTGACTTTGACCAATATGACTTTTATGGGCTCAACAACTCTACCATATTATCCACCACGTCCCAGGACTTGGGAAGATACTGCAATGAATGTGGAAAGGAACATTTATTCAGAGGCTACCCAAAGAATCCCTATAAGACTCATAATACAACACAAATCAATGTGATTGAAGTAACTGAATCATCAGGCAGTGATAAGGAGTACACAGTACCACTAAAAGGTATCACATGAGCGCAAGCCAAAGGTCAAGAGAGAAAGAAAGTAAACTCTAAACAAGAAAAGGATAAAACCCTAGAACCCAAAATACATGTTGTGGAAGACTATGAAGACCCAAAGTTGGAAGGATAGAAGGGAAAAACTTAGAAACAAATGGATCAAAAACAAAAGTAAGGAGGACAAGAAGAACGCAAGAGATGGTGAGAAACCTGAGTAATCCGAAATACGAGAAGATACCCCACTCACATCTCGTACATAGGAACTAAACAAGCGAGGATCAATCTTAGCAGATCCAAGACCAGATGACATGGACATGTGGTTGAAAGCTTACCAAGCTCGAATCACGACTGTACCAAACATAGAGCAGCATGAGAAACTTTACCCACAAGGGGAGTTAGAGAAGGAGAGACTTGCGATATGCAGAAAGCTCATAGAGGTAGCTCAAGCCACTCTAGAAAAGGCTATCCTAGTCCTCCCAGAGACGAGAATGTCTGAGAATCAGTACAATGAGTGTTTTAAGGAGAATGATCAGAAACCAATTGGAACACCTAACGAGAAAGATAGTAAGGAAGAACAACAGAGCACCCAAGGCAAATCACTTTCTATAATCCCTGAGATAGAAGATGAATGGCCACAAAAATTTTGGACTAGGATTAGGGAAAACCGATGGAAAAAGAATGAGAATTCTAGACCACCCTTTGAGGATGAAGTATATGAAGAGGTTTCCATGTTAGACCAAAATAGGGAGGAAGTACACAAAATTTCTACCCTACCAAACTACATGGGATAATATGAGAAAGGATCAATAATATTCCATGCTCCCACAGTGCGAGGAAAGGAAAATGAGTCTTCAGATAAGACCTCTCATAATTTAACAGAACTCAAGAAGACCAAGGTACAATGTCAATTAACCGTGGAAGAATTACTACGAGAAAAACCACAAATATGGAAACAGTTAGCGAGATAGTTAAGAATAGAGAATGAGGAGAATAAAAAGGAAAATAAGGAAACTGAAGTTCCTTCTACTATACAAATCCCTGTGGATAAAGTCAGAGAATTTAGTGAAGGAGATGAGGGCAACACATGTTTACCCATCACATATAATGGATACATGACTAAAGCCATTCTAGACACAAGAGTAGGTATAGGCAAAGCCACCAAAGAGATTTGGGAGAAATGGGGAAAGCTAGCCCTGCGACCAACACCTATGCAAATAATCATGGATGCATGAAGATGCTCAATTATGGATGTGTAAGGAAGTAAAGAGAGAGGAGAAAAAACTCAAATATGGCCTATTGGACATCAAAATTACCAACCCGTAGAGGATCCTATGTATATGCCTCAAGTTTTCCCTGATGAAGCATTTGAACCACACGGTTGGATGGAGATTCTAGCCACCTTAGATTTTTGCGTAAATGGAGAGGTATTAACCATGAATGGATGCATGGATGAAGAAGGTTATGATGTAAGTTTTTACATGGTAGTCCTTCAGGAGGTAGAAGCAAGAGAAGTATTAGAAAAATAATGGAAGGAAGAGTATGAAAGCATAGAGATGGAACTTGAGTTTGATTCAGAGGAATGGTATTAAGAAGCAATTCAAGTTGAAGACAAAGAAGGAACACATTATTAGCAATAGAAGCAGCTCAGATGAAACCAAACCATGAGGAGACGTTAGGTAAGGTAGAACAAAATCCAGACCTTTTTGAAGTCCTAGAGCACTTCAAAAGATATGAAGTGGAGGAGAGGAAGATAGCCATTCAGATGCCTAAGAGAGAGGCAAGAGAAAGAGAAGCATATGACAACAAGGAACAAACGAATAAATTAATAGTGACCATGGAAGATGGGGAAGAAAGATGTACATACATAGGAAAAGATGTTTCACATGAAGAGGAAGAAGAATTGATAAGACTGATTCGAGAGTATCCGGACATTTTTGCATGGACCTACAAGGACCTCAAAGGTGTAGATCCATCCATTTGTTCTAATCGAAGCAATTCCCTTACACTTATAATGATGTCTATTCAGCAAAAATTAAGGAGGAGATAGACAAGCTATTAGCAGCCGGATTCATTTATGAGATAGAACACATGGAATGGGTGTCACCATTAGTGGTCATACCCAAAAAGAATGGGAAATTAAGAGTGTGTATTAAACTGAAGAAAGTAAACGTAGCTATGATCCGTGATAGCTACCCGTTACCTTTCATTGATCATCTCTTGGAAAGAGTCGCAAGTAAGGAAGTCAATAGCTTCCTCAATGGACTCTTGGGATACAACCAAGTATCTATCACTATAGAGGACCAACATAAGACCGCATTCACAACTAAATGGGGAGTCTATGCTTTTTGGGTGATGCCTTTTTGACTCACGAACACCCTTGCTACTTTCCAAAGGTTGATGTGTCACATCTTTAAAGAATTTTTAAGGAAGAGTATGCAGGTATATGTAGACGACTTATGCACATACTCAAGTCAGAGACAAGAGCACATTCTAGAGTTGCAAAGGATATTTGAGAAGTTTCAATAGTATAGAGTGTGCCTGAATCCAGAGAAATGCATTTTTATGGTGAGACAAGGAAAAATCCTAGGACACATTGTATCCAAGAACAGAATTTCCACTGATGAAGATAAGATCAAAGTAATCCTAGAGCTTCCAAGATCAAAAAATGTTAAGGAAGTGCAAGCTTTTATGGGCCATTGTGGATACTATCGTAGATTTATTCACATGTACGCCATAATTACCAAGCCGTCATATGGATTGTTGACTCAATTCACATGGACGGATGAATACGAGAAAGCGTTTAATGAACTAAAAAGACAACTTAGCACATCACCTATTTTGAAAACACCCAACTGGAACAAGCCTTTTCATATCCATGTAGATGCCTCCAACTATGCAATAGGATGCATTCTAGATCAACCTGCAGATGAAGGAAAATTGGATCACCCTATTGCCTATGCGAGCAGACAATTGAATCAAGCTGAAAGAGACTATACAACCACAGAACGAGAAGGTTTAGGAATGGTGTACACAGTGAAGAAAACTAGACACTACCTTCTAGCCAACAAGTTCAAGTTCTTCATAGACCACCAAGCCTTATTGTACCTAGTCAATAAGCCCTGTAATACGAGAAGGCTAGTAAGATGGTTTCTGTTACTAATGGAGTTCGACTTTGAAGTGATAGTTAAAAAAGGAAATACCTATGTAAGAGCTGATCATCCATCTAGGTTAACACATGGAGAACCACCTAACGGAGTAGCAGATGATTTACCAGACACTTATCTATTCAACTTGGAAGTATGTCCTTAGTGGGCAAAGAAAGTAATTTTAATACTCACCCATGGACCACAACACCCAATTAACAAGGAGGTTAGGAAGGGAATTCTGCAATCGCGTAACTTACACATTGTAGCAGGAAGTGTGTACCATAAAGAACCTAACGGTGTATTGTCAAGATGTGTAGAAGAAGATGAACAGAAGAACTTGATTGGGAAAGGTCACATAAACAGATGGAGAATACACAAGGGAACCCATGGAACACTAAGAGAATTAAAATGATTGGGAGTTTATTGACTTGATATGCCTAAGGATGTCCATAAGTATGTCGATAGTTGCTCAGAATGTTAAGAAAATACTCCAAAAGACCATATATCATTACCATTCTCTACAATAGCACCAGACTAGAGCAGGCTATTTGTGAAATTCTTAAAAATACGCGAGCATGAGGAAGGAGCAATAGCTAGAAAACGATCCCTAGAAGAAATGAGTAAGGACTATGTTATATTGGGAAGGCAATTATTCAAAAGAGGAAAAGATAATTAGCTACGACTATGTGTGCATGAAGGAGAGTACTTACCCATATTAGAAATGGTGCATGCAGGTGCCACAAGACGACATTTTTCAGTCAAAAGAACTGTAAAAATGATTCTCTTTGCAGGCCTATGGTGGCCAACTCTACATATGGATGCAGACACCTACGTACGAAGTTGTGAGGTATGCCAAAGGGCTAAGTACCCCATTAGAAAAGATGACATGCCTCTAAGACCCATGGTTTGTGCGAGAGCCTTTTCCAAATGGGGTATTGATTTCATAGGATAAATTAACCCACGAGCCAAAGGATCACACGCTGAGTACATAATAGTGGAAACTGATTATCTAGAAAAAGCAACTAGAAAGAATGATGCTCAGACCACAGCCAAGTTTCTCTTTGAGAACATCTTTACTCGCTTTGGACTACCTATAGAGATAGTAAGTGATAGAGGAATGCACTTCATTAACGAAGTAATAGAGTCCTTGATGAATGAATTCCTTCTGATTCATAAAAAGCAGCCCCTTATCACCCTCAAGCCAATGGTCAAATTGAAAGTTCCAATAAAGTGTTGTGTACGGTGCTGACAAAGATAGTCAATAGTGGAAGGTCAGATTGGGACAAACAATTGAATCATGCAATTTAGGCCTTGCATGCAGCTTACAAGACAACCATTGGAACTACCCCTTTTAACCTAGTCTATGGACAAAATGCGATTTTACCGATTGACTTTTTGGTACCTATTTTACGAGTGACACAACAGTATGAGTGGTCAGGACATGAGCTATATAAGCAACTTGAGCAAATTGAGAAGTTACATGAAACAAGACTACAAGCAGTTGCAAGAATTTATGCTGTTAAAAGGAGACAGAAAGCGTATTACAATTGTTGCAGAGAAAAAGAGGCATAAAGTGGAGCCCCAAAATTTTCAAATTAATGGGCATAAATTTCTTCTTCAAAATTCTTGAAAATTCCCTCGAAGCTATGTAATTGCACTAGAGGAGCCTTCTAGATGCATAAGCCCAACTCATTGTAATATAATTCTTGTAAAATAGTAGGAAATCAAATATTAGCCAATAAAGAGCGGATCACTTGTATGAAAGGACCATTTTTTAGGGCACATGTATATAAGTCACTTGGTGACTCTTTTGTAAGGACTTTTTTGCCATTGTGAAGAAGGAGAGCTGAAATTTCAAATTTGCTTCTTTCCTGCTGATTTTCATCTTCTCTATGATCTTTGGTGTGTGTGAAGCTTGGAATGTGTGTGTAGGACTGTTGTCTACCCCTCCCCATCACTTTTGAACTATTATAGTGTGTGTGTGAACCAATACAAGTTGTGGAGTGAGTGTAGGTGTTTCTCACCATTCACTATTTTGGCCATAACTTGAAGAGCGGTTGTCAGATTTGAGTGAAATACTACCAATAGATGTTTCTTGTTGAGAGATTCGAAATGAACTCAGGTCCATATTTGGAGTTCAGAGCTAAGAGAAACATTAAAATTTGTATTTACTACTGTAAGTGGTATCGTGACAGACATTTCCAGAGATTTAGTGACTTGGAGAGCTAGGTTAGTCTTTTCATATGCATTATAGCTAATTCACTTCATTTTCCATCACATGTGCACACATCCTCATACACTTGGTTCATGTGGTTCTTCGGATTGATAATTAAGCGTGTGTTAATCCACCACTATATGCACTTGTGGGGCAAATGAGATTTAGTCTCTTTGACACAAGTCCTTAAGACCTCTGACTTAGGTACACACGTTTTTGGCACGGTTGTCAGGTAACAAACTCAACCAAGGTGCCTTCATGATGGTTATAGCTCTGCAGTGAAGGAATCGTACTTGTAGGAGTGAATTCGTTCAGTGGCAAGTAGTCAGACACTTCAACACTTGTTACTTCACATCCCTGAGGTGTGTGTAATGAGTTTTTAGGTGTAGGGTTAGGAGTGAAGGAGAGAAGGAAGAGTTAGGATTAGGTCAAGGAGGGAAGTGGAGTAGGAGTAAGTTGAAATCACCAAGAAAAATCCCAAAAAAATTGCCAAGTTAGTATAGAATAGGCTTCAGGCATCACAAACTATAAAAACCAAAAAATTTAGTTCATTTGACACTTGCTTTGGAACTGGTATGGTGTGTAGACAGTGGCCAGTATCACCTGAGCAGTATTGCACTATACAAGCCAAAAAGCTACCTTATGAGCTCAACGCTTAAGCAAGACACCATTAAAGGTAAGCTTCAACAAGATTGCAACATCAAAATTACTTTTAAAACACATATGCATGTGATTAAACTCATTTCTGGTATCGCGGGGGTGGGATAGAGAGATTGGAGGGATCCTTTATGTGAGACAGAGGGTCAAGAGTGAAGAGGAGTGAAAGTTAAGCACATTGGCACAAATTCTTTTTTGATTTGAGCGATTTCGGTTGTAGTATTGCGGTCGGTTGAGTTTTGGTATCGCAATACCAAAATTCCCTAGTATCACGATACTCATCGAGTATCGTATCGTCGCATACCACTTGAGGTATTGCGATAGCATTTTTGGTATCGTATCGTCAAGTTGGTATCGCGATCGCGATCTGCCAGTGGTATCATATCGTGGTCCACTTGGTATCGTATCGTCCCGGTCACGGTATCATATCATCGACCGAGCGGTATTGTATCGCTCTCATACTTGGTATCATATCGTTTTCCATACCAATATCGTATCGTGCAAAGTGCCAATATCGTCTCACATACTTGGTATCGTATCGCTTGAACTCCATAGTATCGTATTGCCGAAAAATTGAGTATCATATTGTGTAAGACTTGCTATCATATCCTCCCTGCACTGGTATCGTATCGTGAGGAATTTTAATATCCTATCATGCAAAACTCCAGTATCGTATCGTGCAATGCAGCAATATCATATCGTGCACTCAGGTGGTATCGTATTGCCTTAGCCATCTAGTATCGTATCGTGCAGTGCACTGGTATCGTATCGTGCAGAGAGTAGTATCGTATCGCACAGATTTTGGCATCGTATCCTGTCCCAAGTTTTGTATCGTCTCCAATTTTGGTATCGTATCGTGCTAAGATTGGTATCGTATTGCCATAGTGGTATTGTTTAGTGCAATATCACCAGAGTGGTATCGCCAGGATATTTCAAGCTATCTGAGGACAATATTAGAGATAAATTGAGAGCCAATTAGGAGATAGTGAGAAACCAAGATAGCCCAGGAGAGTGAATGAACTTGAGATCCAGACAGGTGCTAAGTAGTCAGAGAAGTGTTATTTCATCGGTAGGAAGTGCAACTCAGGCAAGTCATCACTCTATCTATTCTCACACCTCTAGTGACTCGGAGGAGAGATACCAATGGCTTTAGAAGACATGCAAGGTTTTGTCCCCAGGAGAAACTTCATGTCCACCATAGAGGGGGAATACCGTACCTCTCTGCAATATGTGTCCACTAATTCCCAGGAGATTCCCATCTACCTGGATGGTTTAAATAGATCAATAGCCAGGATGGTAACTTCCACTAATTCTACAGTAGTGCCCAAACCAACAGTCAAGTATGAAGGAGGAGTGTACATGGACAAGTTAGGTCACATCTATGTAGTAATAGAACACCCTAACCGGATCAATGAGAGAGGAGGATTAGAAGGACGAGGAATCTTAGGAAAACCGGACCCTGAAGAGTTGATAACCACTCCCAGAGGCAAACCAGTAGTGACTCAAGTCTTGAGAGGGGATTTGATACCTCAAGATGATTACTTACTGGGGGTCTACTTGATCCATGGATCAGAATTATTGTTACAAACTGACTCACCCACACGAGGACAGGAGGAAAGTTCAATGACCTTCTATGAGTTAAAAGATCCTGAAGATGAGTCTAGACAGGAACCAAAGAAGGTATTGGCCAGTTGATTCCATTGATAGGGCTCAATTGAAGTATATGGGGTTGCCTGTATTCCCTCAGCGAGAGCAGGAAACTACCTCTCAAAATCCCTTCGGGACACAACAAGAGTCAGAACATACAATGTCGGGACATACAAGCCATCGGAGTGTTCAAAACCGAACCCATGTGCAATTTACAATGACAGGACAGCAATCACACAATCAAACTCACCCTGGACTAGGCAACCAACATCGACCACCCATGAGGCCAAGACCACCACTAGGAGTGCAGCCTGGAATGCCTCCAATTAGACCAACAATTCCTGTAATTCCTAGAAAACCACAGTGCATAAGAAGATTAAGACCGATTCAAGTGGCTGTGTATGAGAAATCATTATAATGGGATGGGAGAACCTTACAATCACATAGCTGAATTTAAACAAGTTATACGAGCTGAACAAGTGGATGATTTATTTGTGCACTATGAATCCTTTGGACTTACTCTCACAAGAATGGCTTTGACCTGGTTCCAATCATTAGATCCCATTCAATTTGGAGATATTAAGCAATTCTTTCAGGAATTCATAGGGAAATTCACTAAGAGAGGAATTAAACACAATTCTTCATCTTTAATCCATAACTTCAAACAAAACCCCAATGAAACTGTGAAAACAACTGCCCGAAGCTTCAATCAATATGTCGATAGATGCCCAGTAGGAGAAAGACCCACACAACAAAAAATGATATCATTATTCTTGGACGGGCTGACGAACGAGACTCTAAGAACATTAGTCTATGTGAAGAGGCTGCAGACATTGAGTAAATTTCTTCAAGAGTGTATTGAACTAGAGGATATTCTAGCAGATGATCTCAAGAGTACACCCAGTCCTACAAAATCAAAAGACACTAGAAGTACAGTGACATCCAAATCTCATCATGTGGAGGAGCTAGTGGAGCTAGTAGCCAAGAAGTTAGGAGTTCATGGACCGCGGAACTACCAGCATCCATCACTGAGAGTACCCATGTTATGAAGATGTAGTTTATGTGGAGGAGACCATCCCACTCACATGTGTGTAAGAGGAGGAACATGCTTGCCTCAAGCTTATCCTTTCAATAGACAACCACATCAAGGAACTGCTCTATATTGCCATATAGAACAAAAATACACCAATCATACCACTGAGAATTGTCCATTCAATAGGCAGACATGACCATTAAACCAACCTCAGTACAGGCCATATGGATACCCACCTAGAGAGCCAGGAAGGGAGATTGCCAGATATAATCCCTATCCCGGACCACCAGGAGCCGAAGCCCTAGATCATAGACTTACTTTATTACATTCTTCCCCCCTTTGAAAAATATTTTCATCCTTGGAAATAGAGCTATATATCTACTGTTGGCAACCCCTGAGCCTCATGTTCTAAAACTCGAAGAGCATGATCATGTTCTAGAATTGGAAGAACATGTCTCATCTCTGTGGTGGCATCCCTACCCAAATAATTCAAAAAACTATCTCATTTTGCACTTTGATGAACTGGACAAAGTACAAAATGGTGAATGAATAATAAGGGTGGATCTAAAAAACATCCCTAGTTAATTCACAGTTTCTTGATGTGCGATCTAAGGGCAAACATGCGAACTGAATGGATTCAAATTACTAGTCTATTTCTAGGCATAACTGGTGCATGGACTCACAAGACTTTGAGAACTCTTGATTCACTTTGAATTTGGTTTGGAAAACTTGAAGTTTGGTTGTCCCAAACATCTAACTTGGATGTTTGTGTAATGGTTAACTCATATCCAACAGTTACTTGATTTTTTCACCCGACTAGAGGAATGTTTTGGCCTAATGAGCTAAAAAATCCTATGTAAACTGTAGGAGAAAGTTTACCATTTTCTTTGAGTCAACCATACTATAACTTGACTAATTCAAATTCAAATGAAAATTATCCAACTTAGGACTCTTTTCTCATAAAAAAGTTCTTGGGAATTGTCAATCTGCTAAGTAATTCCTAGCTTCTCTATTCTAGAGTATACTAGACTCTAGGAAATCATTTATGCTATAACTTGAAGCAAACCCAAATGAATAAGTCAACCTTGAACTTATCATCTTTCGATGTTTGAAAAGGTTCTTGTACAGAACATCTATCCAGGATGTTTAATTTAGTTACCTCGTTCTATCCGGCTAACCCTTGACTTTTATGAAAAGAATCAGATACCATATCTGAGTCAAATCTAAAAGATTCGAAAAGCGGAAAGCTAGAAAGCAACAAGTGGCATATGTGCAACTATTCAAAAGGAGATGAAATACTTTCCCCTCCACTATCTGAGCGATTTGTTATCTTTAGCCCGAACTTCATTTTCATACCGGCCATTCCCTCTGCTCCATTCATTGGAAACACTTACTCTTGCACATCACATGGTCACTTATCATTAGAGAGAATAAATAATATTTGAATCTATCCTCAACATATATATAGACTTCATTACAACAGGGTAGCTGTACCATCGAAATTCGCTGAGTAAGAGGTTGCATATCTTTTACACTTCAAGATAATTAATGTGAGCACTAAGCTTAGCAGTGCATGCTAGATTTTCTCTAGCCCTTATACAAATTGTCCAAGAGGAATTTCTACATGCGAATCAGCACCTAGACTGTCAATTTTTCAGAATGGAGGCTAGGTGCCAGAATCCGAGAAGCATGTACTCTCATAAGACCATCTCTTCTTCGATTCTCTAGCTGAAGCATGCTCCACTTGAAGCTTCTCACTTCTTTCACGATCAAGAACCTCCTCCAAGTCTAACCCTCCTGGCTATGGTGTTCAACTTGTATCTCGAAAAGCCCAAGCTACAGCAAGTTCTCACTCTACTTCCAACACATCCTAAGTAGTGCCGTCACAGATCTATGCTCCTCCTCCAGCAATTTTTCCCTTAGCCCTCTGTGAAAATCGGGTCAACACCTACAAACGGAAGCCTCCCAGGTCCGATATGAAGGGCGCTCAGCAGGGGTCATCTTCGGACTTCTAATGACTTATTCCCCACACTTGCTCGTTGCTGCTATAGATCGCGGCCCCAAAATGACCATACTTCCCCTGAAGGACAATTCTTCTCCCCGTAAACGATAAAAACTGGAGTCCTCCCTTACCAGAACGGCTGTACATACATGTTTTTTGCGCCTAGAGTCCCAAAAACAGTTGACATAATATCCGGCACCACAAAATCAGAATTGACAAGCATTCTTTTGATTATAGTTGACATAGTATCCAAATGACCACAAGACCCACAAAGGACAAACATGACGTATAGTGTTCATGACTCGAAAGATTACTCAAGTCCCTCCTCATGGCCTCAAAATACCTATGGCCTTTACTACCAAGCTTGCATGGCAACAGGAATTCAGAACATGAACAAAAGTGCTAGAATCTGGATGGATTGCCTCAACCTACATCTACTCAAAACAAGTGATTGCATCATGAACATGCTCATATTTTCCACAACCCGAAATCAAAACATTCACATCTTTAAGAAGAGCGACCATGCAATAGTTCTTGTGTTGGAGTCAATGTCAATATTGATCAACATTAGCATCATTATAAGTCTGTTTTTATCCTCAATCCCCTCACAGGTGATCAAGATATAGTATATTGTTTATCCATCTTTCTCTCTTGCAAGTCCCATGTGCCAATTTCAAGAAAAGCTGATGGACAGCGTGGCTAGCTTGAAAAGCTTCCAAAATACCCATCCAGGTCCGAATCCTTTCGAGCGCAGCGTATGGAGAATCCTTTTGCTTTATCAAAAAAAACTTTTTGCATATATGCGAAATTTGGCAATCGCGATACAACATTGTTCGTAGTTATTAGTGAGTGCACCACTTTATATGGTTGAGTAGTACTCCCATGTTGTAATTTGGACATCTATTTTTTTAGTGAGTAAGCATCGAGCTTACGTTCTCTAATCTTGTCTCAAGATCTCTTTCTTTACTTATCTCATATATCATCTTGTCAATTAAGTTGTGTATGCTCAAAAGGTTTTAGTTTGGAACGATCATGGGGCCCCAAATTCCAACACTTGGTATCAGAGCATAATTGACATACACACTTAGTTAAGATGAGTGAGATTAGAATCGAGATTGAAGACAAGTTGGATGGATCTTCTAATTATCCCATGTGGAGTCTCATGATGATGAATATTTTAGTGACAAAGGATTTATGGAGTATCATCAATGGATCCTTAACAAGACCAAGACAAGAAGTTAAAGAACGGGATACAACAACTTCAAGAGGTGCTGAAGTCACAATTGCAGAACCAACTGAAGAAGAGGTAACCACTACTCTAGAGTCAGTTTGGTTGCAGAAGATTTTCAGTTATCTTGATATGAGAGTACATGAACCCATTCAGATATTTTCAGATGGCCAGAGTGCTATAGCTAGCTAAGAATCCAGTGCATCATGCAAGGACAAAGCATATAGAGGTACACTACCACTATATTTGAGAGCAGATAGCTAAGAAGCACACTGAGCTAGTTTATTTTCCTTCTAGTGAGAATGTTGCAGATATGTTTACCAAAGCATTGACTAGAGATAGTCATGAGAAGATTTGCAGGTTACTAAAGCTTGTACCAATATGACATTGAAGGAGGGATTGTTGGAGTCAATGTCAATATTGATCAACATAGCCTCATTATAAGTTTGTTTTTATCTTGAATCCCCACACAACTGATCAAGATATAGTATATTCTTTATCCACCTTCAGTTCTCAGACGAGCGCAGTATATTCTATATATATATATGGTATACAAGATAAGCTAATGGACAACGTGGCTATCTTGAAAAGCTTCCAAAATACCCATCCGGGTTCAAATCCTTTTGGGCACAGCGCATGGAGAATCTTTTGCTTTATCAAAAAAAAAACTTTTTGCGTGTACACCAAATTTGGGGATCGCGATACAACATGTTCCTAGTTTTTTACATAAAACAATCGTGGTGCTTTTACGAAATAGTGCTTTTGGAGGACGATACAAAACTATATAATGAGAGCCTATGCTCATGATTCAAATCACTCACTCAAGCAATCTCAAGGAGATCAAGGAGGAAGAGTCTCACACTCTTGAGGAGGTGGAGATCTGCTAAAGGAGAGGCTACTCTCTCGGAGCAAGAAGTCTTCTACAAGGTAGTCGTAACTGTTTTTTGTGAGTTAACCTTGTGGTTGATTTACAACTTTGTTACACTATTTTGTGAGAATAAGGCTAGCTTCATTGCTTCGTTCACTTCACACTTAGATTATTTTGACATAATCTAAATTCTGTATCATCATCTTCTTGGATATTCTTCCATTAGTGAGTGCACCACTTTATATGGTTGAGTAGTACTCCCATGTTGTAATTTGGGCATCTATTTTTTTAGTGAGTAAGCATCCAGCTTATGTTCTCTAATCTTGTCTCAAGATCTCTTTCTTTCTATATCTCATATATCATCTTGTCAATATAAGTTGCGTATGCTCAAAAGGTTTTAGTTTGGAACGATCCTGGGGCCCCAAATTCCAACATCTTGTACTCTCATGAGCAATCCAACTTTTGCATACATGTTAACAGCTGCACAACCAACAATGATATTTGATTGTATAAGCCCTTCCAAGCGAGTTCCACCTACTTTTGCACCCTCATCAATGGCCTCCACACTACAACAAGCTTTTAAGCTGTGAACAACAATAACAACATTGGGAAAAACTCCTTCAAAATTCATTTTAACAAAACATTCTAGTGCTCCTCTTCTATGAAACACACATTTTCCTCTTCAAGTATCTGCAATTAAACATCCACGCCACACAAAGAGGACATGTTAGTGCAAAATAATCGACAATAGCTCTAGTTACGATACTCCCCCTTTTTGCTTGTGAAGTCTTCCTCGATGAGCGGTTCCACCATCTACTGCACTTTTCTTTTTTCTTGCTACTTCATTCAACCGGTTAGCTCACATAAAGTACTCTAATCTAATCATCCAAATCGTGCAACCATGAAAAGCCCCACAAAAATATATTTTCAATTTTTCTACTCACACACAGTCATGCCATACATAATTTCCATCAACATACAATATACTCTACAATTGTACCATAACCTATGTCTATGCTCGTATATACCCACATCCGTCATACCAAGGATCAAGTGCTCCAACGTGCTCATACCTTTTCACGCACCATCCCTTCCTCAACTCCTATCGTGCAAAGAAAACCTTAACAACACATGGCATCCATACATTTCCCACCATCCCAATCATCAATGCATTGAATAATGCCAAAAAACCAAAAAACATGAATGATGCAATCATAAGTCTAACTCTCCAAGACTGTCCCATAAAAGGAAATCAATCATGTGATCATGTGCCAATCCTCGAAGACCATCTGTAAACCTATAGATAACCAACACAAATGACATCAATCAACCAAACCTTGGCCTTAGCGAAGTCTTCCTTCATCGTCACATCTCCCTTATCTACAACTCAACAAAAAGATCAATCCCAAAAAAATATAACAAAAGAGAAGCGACATAACATGTATCCCACTGGTGCATCTACATCCAATAACTCTTATACTCACCATACACACACACACACACCATATATATATATATATATATATATATATATATATATATATATATATATATATATATATATATATATATATATATATATATATATATATATATATATATATATATATATATATATATATATATATATATAAAAGCAAAAATGAGGCCATAAAAAACGTAGCCTCACTCATTCTCCCAAAAAAACAATCACACACGATGAGATAAGACACAGGTAAAGAAGTTTCGAGGAGCACATATGCCAATACCAACCTCCAAAATGGACCTATGAGTAAGCCAAGTCCAACAAGTCGCTTACAACTAACCAGTCCAGCACATATAATAGCTATGCCATCGTCAACGTTGGATTCAAGTTGGTCCATCTATCAATAGCTGATCATTCAGTCTTTGCAGATACATACATGCAAAAACACACCCGTCTAGGCGATTGCCGCCCTCCTCTTTGTCTCTCCCCCTCAGGAGTGGAAACTTTCTTTATCTTCCTTTTTGGTTTTTTCTTACTTCACTAGTTGGCCTATGTTGCAATTGGATGCGATTCATGGACTTGACCACCCGATCAATTGGTTCCACCCATCTACCAACACAACATATCGTACAATGATATATACGACATATATACACATATGTGCTAGCCCATAGCGAAGCTGGTGCGGCTCGTGGTCCCAACTGCCCGACCAAAATGGTTTCACTCACATATCAACCCACTATGGTGCGAAGCACCAAAAAGATATGGACACATATCCCCCTAGGCCTATGATGAAGCCAGCATCAGCTCGCGGTCATGACCACCTGTTATATTCCAGAGATGTACATGCTTGGAGGAACGAGATGTTCCTTGGCGGTTTATAGCCCTTGCCTAGTCACCATCTAGAGTTCTCTCTAAGGCCCCTCTACTCATCTGGCCATCATGAGTAGGTACCTCGTATGAACTCTCTGGCTTTTGGCCTTGGCTATCCCCCGAGCAAGGAACATCTCGTTCCTCCAAGCATGTACATCTCTAGAATATAACACTCTCTCCCCCTTCTAAAGATCATTGTCCTCAATGATATAGAAGGAGCTATAAGCTAGGAATCAAAATATGTGATTCCAAATAATAAAAGTAGAGTGTGGTAGGTGTCTGAAATACTAGATGCTCAAAAACTAGACAACTAGTCTCTGTGCTTTATATCTAGCATTTCCACCAACAACTAGTAGTCGTTGCCTTGGGCATACTGTAGGAATCCCTCTGAGGCCCAATGAGTCCATATGTGCGCAGCATAGGTACTCGGAATATCCTCGGACTCCCTATGCCTAGACCTTGACCACTAACTTGTGGCGGCTTGTCACCTGTAGAGACCTCGGCAGCTTGCCCTTGTCTCCTTGGAATACCCGCTGATAGTTAGTCATACGATATAATTCTAAAAAACCACTAACTCCACTAGAGCAATGAAAACTATTATGCTAATCCAAAACAATGTGACTATGTACCAAATCTCTATGGAAAACTATCAAAGATAAATGGAAATCTTTTACAAATAATGCTTCATCTCTAAGCTCAAGTACATCTAATTGATTTACTCACTGTAATGATCTAGACTATGGACCAAGATATCAATATGACAATCTATCAATGATCTAGACTATGGACCAAGATATCAATCTGTCACATCCAAACTATGGACTAAGATCTCAATCAGTCACATCCAAACTATGGATCCAATCTCAATCTATCATATATAATAATCCCCACTATGGATCAAAATCTCAATCTCTCATATAAAGTAAATCCCAATCCACTCTCTAGAGCTAAGTCCATCATGCCAAGTGAAGACATGCTAAGGAAGTATAGCAATTAGTGGAACTACCACTGCCTTCTCAATAATAACATGCAAGATGTTCCAAGTGGATGAAACTTGCTTTATCTTTGACCACCATCTAATCATCACTATGATCAAATCATTCCTAACTAGGAATGTGGTGTCTCTAGTAAACTAATGTAATAATCTGGCACTCCCAGGTATAATGAGAACCATAATATGAGTCCACTAGACATACTGAAAAATGGTAAGTAGATGTGTGCACACTCATAGCCCACTCGGCTAAGCATCTAGCTCACCTCATACACGCTATGTATGAACCATGGCCTATTCTAAGGCATATCAAATAAAGTATTACGTACTCTATAAATTTCTTCTCAATGCAATTGCCTATTCATAGTTCTTATGTGCAAACCTTGCCTTTCCACTTCTAGGCTACTGCCTGCGGACTTGCCTTGTTTGTGATCACATACAGAGTGACTGTCTCAACTGCCCCTCTGTGGTCTAATAATCAGATGATACCAGAAGATCATATAAATGAACTCCAAATCATATAAAAAATACAATCTCAAAGACTTCTCTCCCATACCATCTATCCTGCACCTAGGTAGAATACAAAGTTTGATGTCCCATACCACTAGCTTTATACTCCACATAGATGTGTGTATGAGATTAAAGTCGAACACTTCTCTCAAAAATGATAAGAATAACTCGGTGAGTACTCAAAACCTTAAATAATATAATGAAATTATGAAGTGTTCCTGAAGTGTTTCCTTCCCTTGATGGAAAGAACGGAGTCATTCCTATGACTCTATCACTCATAACCGTATATGCAACATCAACTCATCTTGAGTTGAGAATTGAGAAATTATTTAGTAAATCAACTCAACTAGAGTTGTGAAGGATGCGGCTTGCATCAAATATCAACTCATGCATCTTGAATCAAATATTGAATCACAATAAATTGGAATTTATACCACTTGTATGAATCCAATTATTTGAAATGAGAACAACTAGCTAAGTTCTCCTGTTCCATGCTCTCATGGCACTATATATATTCTTGAAAATTTCGACAGAGTCTCCTCTGTCCTACTGAGAATGGTCACCAAAAACCAATGCTCAATAAACACATATCTAGGGCATACCTAGCCCATGGTGATCACACCACCTCAAAAAATATCATAAAGAACCTATGAAAAGTCTTTCCCTTTCAACAATGTCTCGTGTATAAACAATTTCCAACAGCAGCAGATTAAATCTTAATTTTAACTAACTTTTACTCATTTAAAATCTATGAAACTTTCCAGCCTTATGTAGCTTTTCTCAAGCTTTCATTAGGCACAAAAATCACTTGATTTGGATATTTGCTCAGAGTTTTATGACCATTTTACTGGAAGGGTCGAACATTTGACGACCAATTCTGAAAAATGTACAGGGTCATCTTCTTGAAGCCCTTAGACTGATCAAACAAATTCCAAATTCCATTTTATTTGTGCCCAAATCTATATCAACTTAACTAGTTTGGTTGCACAAAATTTCAATTCAAAATGAAATCAAATACTCATTCAAAAGTATAATTCTATCTCTGCTACACCCGCGCTTAGGTGAGCTTAGAAACACTACTGCTGCACTTTTATAATAACTTCTAACTATGAAGATAAACTAAAAAATCCTTGAACTTTGGTTCTAGCATAGGGTCTACACTGGAGTAGCTTCTTCAACAAAAATTTTTGAAATTGGAGTTTCCAATAGGAAAATATCATGTGCTCATCAATCACATGTACCACTCTTTGGAAAATCCTCGCCAGAGATTAGTCTAAGAAGAATAGATCATTTGACCTATCAAATGATGTCCAATTTCTCCAAAATTTTAATAGCATATAGCTACTACTATCGACTTGTATTGATATAAGTTTTATAGTATTTGGACATTTGGACCTGTGTGCATGGGTAAAGCTCAGATCATGCCTCGATGCAAGGTCATGTAATGAGACCCTACCATGCACACTTTAAGTGCATTTTCAAACAATTATGGTGCATAAACAAGGTAAGAGCTTTTGCTGAAGAGGTTTAGTCTCTGAACTTAGACTTTACTCGTAGATTTTATCATGCATTGTACAATTTAGATTGGTGCAATTGGACGTGAAACTATGGGAAAAGCCCAACATGTATTTGTACATAATTTGATGTCTACCGTAAATGCAAGGCTAAACAAAATGGTGCAAAAATGGAAGTAAAAGGTTATTCATAGTCTATTCTTCATGAATGCAAAATCTTAGGTAACCATCTTTTCCTCTTCGGTATAAGTTGTCTCCTACTATGGAATAGTCCTGGGCCTCTTGCTCCATGCTTCGTTTCCTTGCTAGACTAGCCTCATTAGGAAGTCTTCTTGATCTCATAAATTCTACCAATGGAACACTCCAATGTGGAATTAACGATACATGATAAAGGGTAGCATGCTCCACTGGGGGTTCCTCCTGGCATGTTGGAAAATTCTTAATCCATTCATGTATTTCTTGTGCATGTGTTGGCAGCAGTCAGGAACCGAAGGAGCCACAAGGCGAAGAGAGTCGGAGCGAAGGGACAACACAAGCAGACATGGCAGTCAAAGAAGATCTGGCAAATAGGCCAGTAATTTTTCTCATAAAGAAACAAGTATGAGCATTCACGCAAATCTAGCACTTAGGCAACCCTTTAACTTTTCAAAAACCCTTACACCAATTAAAAGTGATTCTCATCACTAACCACCATTGTAAATACCATTTTATATTTTTAGTAGCTCCATTTTGTGCAAGCCAAGGAGTCCTTGAGCTTGAGGAGCTTTAGAAGTATCTACCTGCCAATTTTCGTAATTTTTGGATCTCGTTGGAGCCCTCAAATAAGCCCTGGAACCTAATTTTTAACTAGGCCGAACACTAGGTCTGAACAGGGCCAAAGCTAGTCAAAAACTATAAAAGGAGCTAGAGAGCTCATTTTTGAGGTTAGATTGTAATAGAAACAAACTTGTAAGAGCTTTTTGAAAAGTAATCGAAGAACTCCATTGATTCTCACTCTTTGTCTTGCCGTGTGTGCGCGTGTGTGTATGTGTGTGCATGATTGTGTGCTTCTCACTCACGCACTTGTGCTGCCACTTGCTCGAGGTCTTCATACCATCCTCACGTCTTCCCGGATTGACATTAAAGGAGGTGCTACTCATCACTGAGCTACACCAAATTTTGGCGCCGTTGCCGGGGATCGAGCTTTGAGGACGAGCGTGTGATGGTAAGACGTAGAGTTGACGCGTTGGAGTTGTAGGTATTTTCTTCACTTTCATCTATTTTCTTATTTTTTCTTCACCATCTTCATCACCATCATCATCATCACCATCTTCCACCTCCATCTCCATCATCGCGAAAATTTCAGTTTTTGAGTATATCACCATCTCCACCTCATTTCCCTCATTTCACTTGTGAGAGAGAGCGAGAGAGCGAAATTGCGTGTGCTGTTTTTGCGTGTTTCTTGAGCCGTCTTGCAGGTACAGGTCACATCATCGTCCCCAGCACTCTATGCAGGTACGGATTTCGAAGTAACTGTCTGTGTGTCGCCGACTTCTGTCAATCGCGACCGATAGAAAAAATGCTCAAATCACCAAACAAAGTGCAAAACCATGATCTACAGGCCTAGAGCTTCCCAAAAATGTGTTTAGTTTCTTGAAATTCCTCAGATTTCTGTCAATCGCCATCGCTCTGTCAATCGCGACCGACAAACCACGACGGACAAATCTGTCAATCGCGATCGACACGTCAATCGCGATCGACAGCCCACGACGGCTCTGTCAATCGCGACCGATAGAGTCAACGACCGATTGACCACGACCGACTGACCATACGCGTGACACGTGTCAATCGCGATCGAGTCATCAATCGCGATCGACACAGTCAACAACTGTTTGACCACGACGGACAGACCACGACTGCTCTGTCAATGGCGACCGACACAGTCAACGACTGTTTGACCACGATCGACAGACCCTCGCGACCGACCTGTCAATCGCGATCGACCCATCAATCGCGACCGACAGAGTCAACGACTGTTTGACCACGACTGATTGACTTTTCGTAACCCTTGTCAATCGCGACTGACCAGTCAATCGCGACTGACAGCCACGACGGACCTGTCAATCGCGATCGACACGTCGATCGCGACTGACCTGTCAATCGCGACTGACAGACTTTGCGAACGCGTTAGAAGGGCAAAGTAGGTCAAATTTTTAAGGCAAAAATGGGGGTCTAAATTTTGGCCAAGTGTGGGACAAACACTAGGGTGTAGTATTGCATTACGGGGGTATGACTCAAGTAAACTCGAGAATTTCTGTTTGCCTGTTAACCTAGTTTAATCCTGTTTTAGCCCCGAAACCCTGAACTGGTATAACTATCTCATACGAAATCCGTTTGCTGTGATTTCTGTTTTGTTGGAAAGCTCGTGGGGTGCACAACCAAAACATCGACTGGTTATAGTTAAATTAAGATCAGGAATATTTGATAGGGTATTTTGAAGTTGACCATAACCAAGGGGAACAAAAATTCAGGGGTCTCTAGAGTTGTGTCCAAAAAGTCATAGTGTAAATTGGTGAAGTGTTACATGAATAAAAGTGATTGGTTCTGTCTTTTGAATTTAAGTCTTGAGCTAACAGTGGGCCTCTTACAGGTCTTGTGAGAGCAGCGAAGGGTACACAAAGCAAGAGTAAGTGCAGGCTTGGGAATACGCGTCCTGGGCACACCAGGGCAACAATACAAGGAAAGGAACTCAAGGTTGGAAAACCCGCAACACCCTCTGTCAATTCTTAGTTTAGGCTAAGTGCGGGTAGTGTTAGAAGTAATTCTAGGCAATGATAAGCACGAGATAAATCAAAGACTATCTAAGAAATCAAGCGCAAGTCAAGAGATAACCTGTGTGTGTGTGAACGACTACTCTAAAGGAAAAGAACCTAACGTGACACGACCAAATTCAAATGCGAAATTAAACTCAAGTATTCCTAACGACGTGATATCAGACAAGAGTATAAACACGATAATCAACATAAAAAGAACCAAGTGACCGATACAAAAGGACTCAGAAACGTGGTTGTACTTGGAGAAAATTGGGCAAATCAGTTAGGCATATGAACCTTAGATCAGGACGACACCTAGTAAGAGAGAGACAAAGCCTTAGGTCTTCAGAGGCTAGTGTCAATCACACTGCAAGGTCTTGGGCCCAGCAGTTGAGTCACCACTCTCATTACCCTAGCTCTGATACCAATGAATCAGGGATGTCTCAAGGCATGGAAAGACCTACGGGAAGTTCAGGTGTGCCATACTTGTACAGGGTAGAAGGCCCTTACAAAACACAGTTGGAATACCTTAGGACCAACCGATTAGGTGCCAGCATCTATGAGGATGGCCTAGGAAGATCCGTGATACAGATTAAGAATCCTGATCAATCCATAGGATTAGAGCACCCAGCTGTCAAGTTCGAAAACGGTGCATACCTGGACAAAGAAGGAACCATATACGTAGTTACCAGTCATCCAGATAGGACAGATGAATTTGGGAATGTAATCTCAGAAGCGGACTTAGGTGACTTAGAACAAGGAAATATGGGCGTAGAACCTAGAACCCCCCGAGGCAAATCTGTTCTCACTAGGATTATCACACCTGAGTGGGTGCCCCAAGACAACAAGAGCATAGATTTACTCCTCAATCGGGAAACTAACGAAGCCTTTTGGAGGTATAAATCTGATCAACCAACTGATATAGGGACAATCATGATCTATGAGTTTAAGGATCCTGATCGCCCAGGCAGAGTGACCTACTTAGATCACGCTTCGGAGAGGATCTTTGTGGTGACAGAACATGATTGGCATGCTTACACTTGGAAGGGTGAATTCGTTTTTCCCCAACCAAGATCGAATGTATCCTATGGTCACCCTGGTGCTAGAACATCCCAAGCTCATGGAACTCAAAGAAACAGAAGTAGAGTTAGACCAGAAGTAAGCTTTGCCACCCCAGGGGGCAGAGAAAGAATGAGGACGGAGACGAATAGAGTAGAACCTGAGATACTTAGAGCTCACAGGAATCAAAGAAATGTGGATGAGTTCCCTCTACCACGACCTAGAGAGCACACAAGGACTTTGAGACCGACTCAGCTAGTTAAGTCCATCAAGAACTACTTCGATGGCACTGGAGATCCATACGATCATGTGGCTGAGTTTAGGCAAGTCCTGAGAGCCGAACAAGTGGAGGACCTATTCACGCAATACAATGCCTTTGGTCTGACCCTTAGGAACACTGCCCTGACATGGTTTCAGCCACTAAATGAGAGGCAGTTCAGGAGCATAGACCAACTCCTAGAGGCTTTCATCATTGAATTCTCTAAGAGTGGCATAAGGCACAATACCTCCTCGCTGATTCACAGCTTCAAGCAAACCCCGCAAGAGACTGTAAGACTTGCAGGAAGGAGATTTAGGCAATATCTTGAAAGATGCCCTGTTTCGGAGTTACCCACACCAGCCAAGCAAGTAGCCTTATTCTTGGATGGATTGCTAAGTACCAAATTAAGATCATATGTGTACTTGAAAGATCCTAGGACCATAGAAGAGTGTGTATGCATGTGTATTGACATTGAGGATAACCTAGGGGAGGAGTTAGAGCTTGCTAAGATATACAAAGATTCGGATAGTGCCTCTAGCCTCTCTTCCACGCAATCCACATCAATCGAGGAACTTGCAGAGAAAGTAGCTCAGAAATTAGGTGTAACTAGTAAACAAATCCCAAGGTTTGCCCCTGTGAAAAGGTGCTACACTTGTGGTGGTGACCACATGGGGAATGTCTGCCCCATTATGGCTGAGCCCCAAGTAAATCCTAGTAGCCAGTACTGCACCATAGAACGGAGATACACCAATCACACCGCACAAGATTGCCCATACAACAAGCAGGCAGTTAGGCAACCCCACCCTCAGCCATACCCTCAGCAGGGAAGATACCAGAACCCATACCCTCCACAACCATATGGCAGGCCACAACAAAATTACCAACCACAATATCAAAACCAACAAAGGCCTCAGCCTGTGCTAGCACAACAACCCCCAGCCCCAGCTAATGTGATTCCGGTAAAGTATACTACTGCAGAAGAGAACCTGAATAGAGCTATAGTCCCTATAACATCCTTGCTTTCTGAAAGTGACCCTGGTGACCATAGCTTCGATTCTACACATGTCGATAGTCCCTAGGCGTACTACATGCAGTCTCCAGAACATGGTGAGTCCTATTACAGTGAAGAGCCAAATGAACCTAGTTGGGAGTCAGATTACACAAACATCATGTATGCAAACCCCAACCCTAGGCCTCAACCCAGGCAAGTAAGACCTCCGTTCCCAAGAGGACCGTGCTATAGATGCCAAGGAGATCACCTCATTCGTGATTGCCCCTTACCTCCACCTACACAACCCCAATCAGTGACGATCCAAGGCTTTTGCCAAGATTGTGGAAAAGAGCATCTCTTACGAGATTGCCCGAAGAACCCCAATAATATGCCAAAAATCACTCCTATCAACGTTATTGGGTTAGTGGTAGATTCCACAGGAAGTGTCACTTCCACTACTCCCGTCCAGGTAGTCACTAGAGCTCAAGCATTGCAGCAGAATCAAGGGGTAAACCAGGATAAGAGCCCAGAGGCTAGTGAAACTGAGAGCATAACAAAGAAAAGGACTAGAGCGTGGAAAGATAGTCGAGAAAGAATGAAAAGACAATGGGCTAAAAAGATGAGTGAACTTGAGCAAAGCATAAGAGAAACCAAAGCTAGGATAACTGAAATCACCTCTCAAACCCCCTCTCACACTATCCCATCACCACCATTCCCATCGCCATCCGACCCGCCACCTTCCAACCCACGTCATACGATTCCACCACCCCCTAGAGTAGGATCAGTATTAGCTGATCCCATTCCGGAAGACATAGACATGATGCTTAAAGCATATCAGGCCAGAATTCAATGATGGAGAATGTTAATCTCCAAAAGAACAACTTACTCTTGTGATTAGAGCACCTCTATACCAAGAGTAAGTCAAACACTCCACTAATTTAGAGGATCAATTGCTAACTATCAAAAGATTAACAAATCTGTGAAGAAGATGAAACATAGAAAAGTCTGCTGCACTATTTCTCCACATTGACCTATCAAATGTGTAAAGTTTTTTATGAAACTTTGTATGAATCACCTCCTAGAGATTGCGCATCTCCTCCAAGTTGAATTACTTCAAAAGATTAAGTATAACTTGAGAAATCAACTTCTCAAATCACCTATGTCAGAAACTGTCATCCAGAACAGTCGACTTTACACCTGTAACTTTTAAGACATGGTTCTCCTTGAATAGAACCCGTTTTACAAAATGCTTCTAGACATAAGTAGCTTATCTTCCAACTTAAAGATTAAGCCCTCACTCATGCAAAACTTTAAACTGTGCTAGGAGAAATGATCAAAACATTAACTTCGAAATATGCGCCTGTTTTAGGAACCAGTGAATACACTTCACATATGAATGTTCCTACACTCAATTCACTCAGCCTGATTACAATTAAAAGCTGAAACTTTGCACAGAGGTCAAGTAACTCTCAACTTAGACTTGTACAAAAGCATTCCACAATTGATCTACTGTAGAAGGAGAACACGCAGAAACATCGGGCGCAAAACTTTTCATTTACTCAGAAAAATTACAACTGAGTGATGAGAGCTAACTCAAATTCACTTTCCTCTATCTCATGACTTCTATCTCCCTCATTATTGACTTCTAACTATTGTCACATATGCTCTCATACATGCCCCGACTTTTCTCAAGTATTTATAGATAATTTGTACATGATTCTTACTGAACAAAAGATCTAAGTCATCTATGACTATGCTAATGTACATATGTGTACACTTTTCTTGTCCTCTGAATGTAATCTTCTTCCACACTTTAGGAATTGATTCTTCTTTCATCATTTGGTCTTCCAAGCCTTCAATTGGTGATTGGTCTGCACCAACAGCTCCCCCTCAATCATCAATTGAGGTTTTCTCTGTCTTCTTTATACTTGCCATGTCTTTGAACCTTTGTAACTTAGGTCCATCCAAACTCTTTGTCATCATATCTGCCACTTGTTCTTTTGTTGGAGTGTACATCACTTCAATCTCTTTATCTAGTACCTTTTCCCTCAAGAAATGATACTGAATCTCTATATGCTTAGTCCTGGCATGAAAAACAGGGTTAGCTGCCAAATATAAAGAACTCATATTGTCTCCAAAAATTATTGGAGTACTATGATCAGTCTCAAAACTTTTCATCAAGGTCTTCAACCATATCACTTCCTTTGCAGCTTCTACCATTCCCTTATACTCAGCTTCTGTGGATGATAAAGCAACTGTATGTTGCTTCTTTGAACACCAAGACACTAACTTGTCTCCAACATAACATAGATATCCATGAGTAGACCTTCTATCATCTGAGTCACCTGCCCAATCTGCATCACTAAACACTTTGATTCTTGTGTCAGAAGTAAAACCATAATACAAACCTTCACTTAGGGTTCCTTTGATATATCTGAGTACCCTTTGGGCTGCAATCCAATGAGTCTTCTTTGGACAATGCATAAATTGTGACAACACACCTACTGCATATGATAGATCTGGCCTTGTCAAGGTAGCATAGATTAAACTACCTACCAAACTCTGATATTTCTTCATGTCATTGAACTCTTCACTTCCATACCTGCTTAATTTGTGATTTACCTCCAATGGAGTGGTTGAGGTCTTGCAATCTTCCATGTTAAACTTAACTAAGAGATTCTTCAAATATCTCTCTTGTGAAACATATACTCCATGTTGAGTATACACAATCTGCATTCCTAGAAAATAAGATAAGTTTCCCAAGTCACTTATCTTAAACTCCTTCTCTATTTGCCTCTTGAGTTCATTGATTCCTTGAGCATCTGTTCCTGTAACAATAATATCATCAACATAAATACACATGTAAATGTATCCATTTTCACTTGCCTTCACTAGCAAGCTACTATCTGCCTTTGATGCTTGAAACCCACATTCATTCAAGAACTTGACCAATCTGTAATTCCAAGCTCTTGGGGCTTGCTTCAACCCATATAAAGCTCTCTTGAGCTTACACACATAATCTGATCCATTTGATTCCATGAAGCCTTCTGGTTGCTCCATATATACTTCATCTGCAATGTATCCATTTAGAAATGCATTCTTCACATCCAATTGTGATAATTTCCATCCCTTGCAAGTAGCAATAGCAAACAATGTCCTAATTGTAGACATCTTAGCAACAGGACTAAAGGTTTCATCATAATCTACCCCATAAGTTTGGGCATAACCTTTAACCACAAGTCTAGCCTTATATCTAGACACCTTACCATCTGCAAACCTCTTTGTTTTATATACCCACTTGCATCCAATGACCTTCTGATTCTTTGGTCTTGGTACTAGTTCCCAAGTCTCATTTTCAAGTAGAGCATCATACTCTTCCTGCATTGCCTTCTCCCAATTCTGTTTACCTTTGGCTTCTTCATAAGTTGTTGGATCTTCTTCTGTTTTCACAATGTAAGCATAATCTTTTGTTGTTAGGAAAGATGTATCATAACTATACCTTATAGGCTCTTTCCTTTCTCTTGTAGATCTCCTGATTTCTGCACTTCTTGAAGTTTCAGCCTCATTTGATTCTGGATCAAATCTTGGCCCTTCTTCTACATGATCCTGCACTCTACACCTAGAGTCAACTTCATCAACAATCTCTTCACAAACTTTTACCTTTGCTTTTCCTTTTCTTTGAATTTCTTCAACACCTGCATACTCATTTGGTGATCCTGTATACCACATGTTTTGCTCATCAAATGTTACATCTTTAGTAACAAGAAATTGCTTTGTAGATGGACTCCACAACCTGTAACCCATCTGTCTATCATCATATCCAATAAACACATACTTCTCTGCTTTTGGTTCTAGCTTATGTCTTAATTGTGAAGGAACATAAGCATATGCAATACATCCAAATACTTTACAATGATCAAGACTAGGCTTCTTACCCCACCATGCTTCATAAGGGGTTCCTCCATCCAAAGCTTTGCAAGGCAACCTATTCACAAGGTATGTTGCAGTGTTAATGGCTTCTGCCCATAAGTAATTTGGACAATTCTTTTCCTTCATCATGGCTCTTGCAAACTCTACAAGAGTCCTATTCCTCCTTTCTGCTACTCCATTTTGTTGAGGGGAGTACCTGCAAGTTACTTCTCTTTTGATACCTGCATTCCACAAATAATCATCAAACTCTTTTGAGAAATACTCTCCCCCTCCATCTGATCTTAACCTCTTTAGCTTTTGTCCTGTGATCCTTTCTGCATAAGCATGAAAATGTTTGAATGTCTTGAAAACTTCTGATTTGTCCTTGATTACATACAAAGTAATCCACCTGGTTGCATCATCAACAAACAATACATAATATCTGGATCCATTTATGCTATAGTCCCTTGAGGGTCCCCATACATCTAATTGACAAGCTTCACACTTGTACACCATATGTTGCCCTTCAATATTTGGCAATCCAAGCACCACCTGATTCTTTGACATCTCCTTTATAGCTCTCTCATTGAAATGACCTAGCCTCTTATGCCATAGGTCTAATTCAGACACCTTTTGACCTCCATAGGTAAACAATGCATGTCCCACATTACCTTGGACTTTGAGAGTAAACAATCTTCCTTCCTTTTTACCTGCAATTATGGTTCTATATCCCTGATTTGGATCTTGTACATAGACACCATCATTTGTGAATCTTACCTCATATCCTTTCTCCACAATTTGCCCTACACTTATCAGATTTTTAGGAATAGTTGGAACATAAAGTACCTTGCTCAGAAGTGTACTTCCACTCTTTGTCTTCACTGATCCAATGCTCTCCACTTTATGTTTGGTATTGTCACCTGTTTGAACTGTATGTCCATTCACCCTTGCTTCCATATCAGTCATCAAGGATAGATTCCCACTCAGATGGTTGCTGCACCCTGAGTCAATGTAAAACACTCTTTGATCTTCTCCCATTGATTCATGAGTTGCATTCAAGATAAGAGTCATGTCATCCTTCTGATCTGATGCATAATTGTAATAATTATTGTTGTAGGACTGAGATTGGAAATTTCTTCCACCTCCTCTACCATATGATGTCCTACCACCTCTTCCTCTGAAATTGCCTCTTTGGTTTCTGCCTCCTCTACCTCTTTGACTATAATTCTGATTGTTGTATCCTCCACTTTGATTGTTATACCAACAATCATTTGCCAAATGATTTGTTCTGCCACAAATCCAACAAGCTTTAGCATTATCTTTGTTCTTACCTCCTCTTCCTTTACCTCTGAAATTTGTCTTCCCTTTTGTGAAGTTGGCTTGATTTGAATTCCCTTCATCATCATTTGATTGCTTTCCCTTGCCATTCTTTTTCTTATCCTTAGAGTACATAGCTTGACTTGTACTTCTATCATTGTCTCCTTTAAGATCCTGCTCAAAGGTTAGCATGTGTCCTAGCAATTGATTAAGGTCAGGAGTAAAGTGATCAAGTGACAATTCTATGGACAATATAAAAGGCTTCCACTTCTCATCTCCTCTCAAACCTGTAAGTATTTGTCTTACCAACTTTTCTTCTTCAATATCTTCATCCACTGCTCCCAAGCTATCTGCAATATCTTTCATCCTTGCCACATAATCTGAAATTGATTGTGAGCTCTTCTTCTTGAAGGTTGTGAACTCAGCCCATAGTGAAGACTTCCTTGACTTAGTTGTATTTTGGAAATGCTCTTCCAAGGCATTCCAAACATCTGTAGCACTTTCCAAACCTCTGATGTGAGGTAGAAGGTAATCATTTACAGCCATGTAGATGATGCTCCTTGCTTGAGCATCCTTTCTCATCCAAGTCTTCAACATTGCAAGCTCTTCCCTTGTAGGAATACTTGGATCTGCAAACTCTGGTTTTTCTTCATCTCCTGTAATAAATGATATAAGATCTTTGCTCATGAGGTGTGCTTCCATCCTCATGGACCATGCTGGATAGTTCTCCCTATCTAGCTTATCAATCTGCAAGCTTTCTCCCATCTTGTATCCACCTGTATATTGAAATCTTCAAGCTTTACAATCAATGTATGTACCTTTACCTCGAATTGAACTCCTTTTGTCTTTCTTGATGTCAAATAATCTTCTCCTCAAGCTTTGACTCCAAGCTTTCACTTCTTAGTCCTTCAAGTGTTGAATTTCTTGAATCTGCAGCAGTCGGAATCCTTCTTTCTTCAAATTGATGTCTCCTGCTCTGATACCACTGATGGAGAATGTTAATCTCCAAAAGAACAACTTACTCTTGTGATTAGAGCACCTCTATACCAAGAGTAAGTCAAACACTCCACTAATTTAGAGGATCAATTGCTAACTATCAAAAGATTAACAAATCTGTGAAGAAGATGAAACATAGAAAAGTCTGCTGCACTATTTCTCCACATTGACCTATCAAATGTGTAAAGTTTTTTATGAAACTTTGTACGAATCACCTCCTAGAGATTGCGCATCTCCTCCAAGTTGAATTACTTCAAAAGATTAAGTATAACTTGAGAAATCAACTTCTCAAATCACCTATGTCAGAAACTGTCATCCAGAACAGTCGACTTTACACCTGTAACTTTTAAGACATGGTTCTCCTTGAATAGAACCCGTTTTACAAAATGCTTCTAGACATAAGTAGCTTATCTTCCAACTTAAAGATTAAGCCCTCACTCATGCAAAACTTTAAACTGTGCTAGGAGAAATGATCAAAACATTAACTTCGAAATATGCGCCTGTTTTAGGAACCAGTGAATACACTTCACATATGAATGTTCCTACACTCAATTCACTCAGCCTGATTACAATTAAAAGCTGAAACTTTGCACAGAGGTCAAGTAACTCTCAACTTAGACTTGTACAAAAGCATTCCACAATTGATCTACTGTAGAAGGAGAACACGCAGAAACATCGGGCGCAAAACTTTTCATTTACTCAGAAAAATTACAACTGAGTGATGAGAGCTAACTCAAATTCACTTTCCTCTATCTCATGACTTCTATCTCCCTCATTATTGACTTCTAACTATTGTCACATATGCTCTCATACATGCCCCGACTTTTCTCAAGTATTTATAGATAATTTGTACATGATTCTTACTGAACAAAAGATCTAAGTCATCTATGACTATGCTAATGTACATATGTGTACACTTTTCTTGTCCTCTGAATGTAATCTTCTTTCACACTTTAGGAATTGATTCTTCTTTCATCATTTGGTCTTCCAAGCCTTCAATTGGTGATTGGTCTGCACCAACATTCAAGAAGGGCCAAATGTCACAGATCATGACAAGTGTTACCCTAGAGCTGACCTAGAGATAGAAAGAACCAAGCTTTGCGCGAAAATGGTCGCATTGGCTCAGACTATGTTTGAAGCCAGTCGCCTTTTCAATTACTCAGGCTCAGCCAAGACGCAATTGCACTTGGATGGACTTCTAGAGAAGTTAGAGGGAATAATCGCTAGATCTGCCAAGGAAGAAAAAAACCAAGAAAGGGAGAACGTAAGTAAAATCATGACCCATCCCCCATCGGAATTTTGTGTGGCCAATTCCACTGAACCAGACAATTCCCCCTCCCTAGAAAGAATAGAGAGGCTAATGGCACAATCAGAAAAGGAACCTGCCCCTCAAAGAAAGGAAAGGACAAGAGAACGAATAAGCCAGCCTCTTCAAGAAGCCCAAGTGCCTCCTCAAGAAGTTTATCTTCCCCCCCAAAAGGCAGATGAGCCCCCCTCGAAAGCTTACGCACCTCCACAGGTTGCCTTCATTCCTTCTCAGGGAGCGTATGAGCCTGTTCGGAAAAGCAATAGAATAAGTAATCCTCCCCAGGAAGTTTGTGCTCCAGCCATCTATGAGAACGAGGAGAGAGCCAACGATAGAATAAGCCCTCCTTCCCAGGTTGCTTATGTGCCTAATTCTACAGAGCCAGACACTTCTTCTTCTATGAATCGGTTTGCACCAGACTTCCTACGAGAGATTCAAGAAGACAAATGGGATAACCAAAGTGAAGTCGCCCCTCCCTTTGAACTTGTGGATGATGCACACGACCAATTCCCACAAGACATCCCATCTATTTACGGGGAACATGAGAGTACTCAGTCTCACGAGAGATTGGACTTTGAGTCTAATTCCATACAAGAGCTACCCCACTTCACAGGCCCATGGGAAGCAAAGTCCACGTGTATGAGAGCACCTACAGTCATGGTAAGAAACGAAGATTCAGTCATACCTAGGAACACAGAAGTAGTGAAGAACACTAACGTGCAGTGCAATCTCAAGTTAGAAGGGCTACTCAAGGTTAGACCTGAATTATGGAAACATGTCGCCAAACAAGTACCAGAAGTAGCCAAACCTCGTTCCCAGGTAGGATCCCATAGGACAGTGCCAGAAATTCCCTTGGATAAGATAGGAGATATGTGTGAAGGTGAAGAAGGGAACACCTATCTTCCCATCACCTACCAGGAGTACACCACTAAGGCAATTTTGGACTCAGGTGCAGGAGTTGCAATTGCCACTACTTCCCTATGGAAGCGTTGGGGCAAGCCAGCACTCAGGCCTACGAGAATGAAATTGCAGATGGCCGATGGTCACATAGAGAGACCCTTAGGATTGCTAGAAGGAATAACTCTCACCACTTGTGGTGTCGAGTTTGAGCATACCTTTGCTATATGTGACTTTAGCAAAAATCATGCCTATGAGATGATTTTGGGAAGACCATTTATGCGACAGTTGCAAGTGGTACAGGACTAGGGAACCAACTCCTTGTATTTGCAACACTTAGGCGTTACAACCAAAGTAAATCTCAAAGATTACTCTCATAGAGATGTCCCTCCCATCCAATGGAATCCCATCCATAGAGCCAAAGATGATACGAAATCTGTGCATTCCATAGGATCAGGATCCTCATGGATGCATGAAGACACCCACTTATGGATGTGCAAAGTGGCAGTAGAGGAAGAGAAGAGAGAAAAGGCCAGAGAAATAGGTGCAATTGAAACTCATAGACCCATTCAAGACCCAGCCTATGCACCTGTAGTCTTTCCTGACGAGGAATTAGAACCCCATGGCTGGGCAGAAATTTTAGCAACCATGGACGTAGCCATCAATGAAGAACAATGGACACCTCACTGTGACGAAGATGGCTATGACATTTCAGTCTTCTCCATAGAGCCAATCATGGGAGAGGCAGTTCTAGAAGAATGCGAACCTAGCCCCGATGCATTTGAGGATGCAAGTGACTCCGATCTAGAGTCAATCATTATGGACCCACCATTTGCATCAGATGAAGAGTACTTCCATGAAGTAGAATTTCAACCCCAGAGGCATGGAGAGCTTACAAATGATGTAAGATTAGCAACACATATGAACCCGAAGGAAGAAGGGAAGAAACGAAAGAAGAGAGAAGTCTCACCAGAAGAGGAAGAATCTTTGTTTGAGGTCCTAGAGAATTTCAAGAAGTACGAGATAGACGACAGAAGAGTCATGATAAGAATGCCTAAACGAGAGGCACAATCAGGAGAGGCCTATGATAACAAAGAAACTACCAAGAAAATCGTAGTGGCCCTAGAAGAAGGAGAGGAGAGATGTACGTACATAGGTCATGACCTAACAGAGGAAGAAGAGCATGCGTTAATTGCCTTGCTAAGAGAATACAGAGATGTATTCGCTTGGAGTTACAAGGATTTGAAAGGTGTTGACCCTGACATATGCTCACACACCATCCCCATGACTTCAGATGCTAAACCCTCTAAGCAAAAGCGCTACACATATAACGATAATTATGCTGCTAAGATCAAAGAAGAGATAGATAGACTGGTTGAAGCTGGATTTATCTATGAAATTGAGCACACTGAATGGGTATCCCCCATCGTAGTGGTGCCCAAGAAGAATGGAAAGCTGCGCGTATGCATTAACTTGAAGAAGGTTAATGCAACCACTATTCGGGATAACTATCCGCTTCCCATCACAGAACATCTCTTAGAAAGAGTGGCAGGCAAGGAAGTCTACAGCTTCCTTGATGGATTTTCGGGTTACAATCAAGTAGCCATAGCTCCAGAGGATCAGCATAAGACGGCCTTTGCCACAGAATGGGGCATTTTTGCCTTTAGAGTAATGCCATTTGGGCTTACCAACGCACCAGCTACCTTCCAGAGACTAATGTGCCATGTATTTAAGGAGTTCCTGAGGAAAAACTTAGAAGTCTATGTTGATGATCTTTGTGCTCATTCCAACATTAGACAAACCCATATCCCTGAACTCAGACAAATCTTTGACAAATGTAGAGAATATCAAGTCTTCCTGAACCCAGAAAAGTGCGTTTTTATGGTCAGGCAAGGCAAGATTCTAGGACACATAGTGTCAAAGAATGGCATATCTACCGACGAAGAAAAAGTGAGAGCCATAGCAGAGCTACCTAGGCCAAAGAATGTCAAGGAAGTACAAGCTTTCATGGGGCATTGTGGTTATTACCGATGATTTATACACATGTATGCTGTCATTGCAAAGCCCATGTACGGACTTTTGACTAACTTTGAGTGGACGGATGAATGTGAGAATTCCTTCCAGGAGCTTAAACGAAGATTGTGTTCAGCACCAATCTTGACCACACCAGATTGGAATAAGCCTTTCCATGTTCATGTGGATGCATCCAATTATGCTATTGGATGTGTGCTTGCACAACCTACTGGTGAAGGTAATATGGATCTTCCAATTGCCTATGCCAGCAGACAATTGAATGCTGCTGAATGGAATTACACCACTATAGAGCGAGAAGGATTAGGCATGGTATATGCAGTTAAGAAATTTAGACACTATTTGCTTGCAAATAAGTTTAAATTTTTTACTGATCATCAGGCATTGCTATACCTCGTAAACAAGCCATGCAATACAGGAAGATTAGTGAGATGGTTTCTCTTGCTCATGGAATATGATTTTGAGGTTGTGGTAAGGAAAGGGAAGACTCATTTAAGAGCAGATCATCTCTCTAGGCTCACATCTGGAGAAGCCCCACAAGGAGTGTCAGATGACCTTCCTGATGCTTACCTGTTTAATTTGGAAGTGGTGCCGCAGTGGGCTAAGCCATTGGTACCAGTATTGACATACGGGCCTAATCATCCAGTGGTAAACACACGGAATAGAGAGGTTGTAAAAGCCCAAAAGTACCACATCATGGCAGGAAGTATGTACAAGCACATAGATCAAGGGATCTTGGCTTGTTGCGTAGAAGAGGATGAGTACGCTAAATGGTTGCAATTAGCACATGTAGGTGCGTTGGAGCGACACTACTCAATGCAACAAACTTTACAGACCCTAAAGAGACTCGGAGTGCATTGGCCGACTATGGAAGCGGATGTCCAAAAGTTGTGCAAGGAATGCCCAATCTGTTGTACTAAACCACCTGTGGAACACGCCACTCTTTATCAAGTGTCCATAGTGCCAGATTGGAGTGAACCTCTAGTATCCTTCCTGAGGACAAACACATTTCCTCCAGACATGACTCTGGCTAGGAAAAGGAGTTTAGAACAAGAAGCCCAGGATTACTCACTCATTGGTGATAATTTATATAAGCGTGGTAAAGATGGTTACCTGAGGCTATGTGTCCATGAAAGTGAATATCTTAAGATCTTAGAAACTGCTCACCAAGGTGTAGCAGGAGGACACTTTGGACCGGATCGGGTGATCAAGGCAATACTATTTGCGGGCTTCTGGTGGCCTACCCTTCACATGGATGCACATACCTATGTGAAACGGTGTGATGTCTGTCAAAGGACTCAGTATCCTATACGCAAAGATGAGATGCCACTGAAACCTATGATGGGTGGACGTGCGTCCTCTAAGTGGGGAATAGACTTCGTAGGCCCTATTAATCCCCCAGCTAAGGGTTCTCATGCAGAATACATCATTGTTGCAACAGACTATCTAACTAAGTGGGTAGAGGTAAAAGCTACGACAAAGAATGATGCTCAGACAACTGCTAAATTCTTGTTTGAGAATGTATTGACAAGATACGGGCTACCTATAGAGCTTGTAAGTGATAGAGGCACTCACTTCTTGAACGAAGTAATTGAGAATCTACTCCAAGAATTCTTAGTAATACATAAGAAATCTGCCCCCTATCACCCTCAAGCTAATGGACAAGCTGAGAGCACCAATAAGATCTTATGCAATGTACTGACAAAATTAGTAAACACTAAACGCTCTGATTGGGACAAACAGCTACACCATGATGTTTGGGCATACCGAGTCGCCTACAAAACGGTACTCCAAGCCACCCCCTTTCAGATGGTATTTGGCCAAAACGCGGTGCTTCCCTTGGACTTCTTGATTCCTACATTGAGAGTGGCCCAAGAGCACGAATGGACGGGTCATGAACTCTCCTCTAGACTTTTTGACCTTGAACGATTAGGAGAAACAAGACTGAGAGCCACTGCAGGAATATATGCAGCCAAGAAGAGACAGAAGGCATATTTTGATGCCCATGTGAAGGATAAAGGTTTGAAAGCAGGAGATCTAGTTTTAGTCTACACACTGAAACAACACGCGAGGAAGCTAGAAAAGAGAGGCTACGGACCCATGATCATTAATAGGATCTCCACGAGTGGAGCAGTACAACTAGCCACGTTAGAGGGTGATGTTCTCTCAAACTATATTAGCGGTTGCAGAGTCAAGTTGTATCAGGAACCCCTCATGGAGGAAATGCTCAGCCGACTCAACACTGCTAAGAAACGCAAAGAGGAAGAAAAGCGAATTCGAGAAGAAGCTCAAGCAGAAGCGTTAGAACGCATCAGAAGGATGAAATTACGAAGGCAAGGTAGAGATCAGCCTAGAACAAATGACTATGCCGATCAAGGATATCATATGGCAATGTGTGAAGTCGCAGGAATAAGCTCACATAGGATAACTGATCGACGTCCTTTCGTAACCTTAGATATAGGACAAGGAAAGAGTGCAAGGACCGTAAGAGCCTTGATTGACTCAGGCGCAGCCACTAGTGCTGTTAAATTGTCTTACTGTCAAGAGTTGCAATTAATTGTCAATCCTGTGGAATCATATCTCATAGGATTGGGAGGCGTGGAAACCCCTTGCATGGGCGAGGTGGAACTTCCCCTCTACATTCATGATGAGGCAATGACAGTTAAAGTACTAGTGTGTCAAGATGAGGACCTCACGGAACCCCTTGTCTTGGGTCAAGACTGGATCTATGACCAAGCAGTCAACTTAAACCTAAGAAGTGGACTTCTTCAGGTGTGGGTCAATCATAGTCGAATCACAGTAGAGTTAGATAATGGAGCACTCAAGGAATTAGGAAAGGCACAGACTCCTGGTCCCTCCAGGGGTGCACATGAAGTTGACCATGCTGTTCTTGTCCAAAACTATGTGTTGCAGAGGAAGGATATTCTCAAACAAGGAGTCAGGGATGCAACGGAACTCCCTTCTTTTCCAAAGGCCTGAAGGAGGCAGCCACCAAAGGTGGATCAAAGGCAGAAGAAGCAGAGTACTACCTATGCCGGAAATCAAAAGGACCTTCGCAGCAAAATGTCTCAGCAAGTGAACCAAGTGTGGATGCAGAAAGGCGAACACCCGGTTGCACTCAAGCCAACCACACGGGCAAAGCCTCTTATTAGTACCCAACAACACGACACTAATAAGAAGTCTTTCAGAAATTCTTCTTCTAACGTGAAATCTATTTGGGTGCCCAAGAAGTCGATGAAGGCTAGCCCACAATCAAGACAAATTTGGGTGCCTAAGGCTTGCTTGCGGGCGCAAATAGCTACGCCGAGGCCACAACCTATACAGCGTAACCCATTCACTCGCACAGCCAGCATTTACTCGTTTTCAACACCCAGGAACACACTAAGGCCCATGAGCACGAACATAATCACTTGTAAATGGGTCCCTAAAAGGCCTCATTTTCAAGCCGACACACCGATAAAGCTCTCGAGAGTCTCTACGAAACCAAGAGCAAAACCCATCCACTGCATTTGGCAGCCTAAGACCTGTAATAAACCCCCCGACCCCAATTTGTGAATTCATCCTCACTTACTAACTGCATTAGTTTCCTAGGACTACCCAAGCATTAACTACACACACTGTCTTCGTGCACTTACTAACCACTAACTCATCATCTACCTCATGTTAATGTTGTAACGGGGACAACAACGGATTTATTATGTCCATTACGATGTTGACACGTGGTTCTATATTCTCACAGAACCAACCAGCAAGCAGGGACATGGCAGAAGCAGGAGGTACCAGTTCTCAGGCCGGATCTGGTGCACAGATTGTGGACATAGAAACACTCCTCCTCGAGCCACATCTCACTGCAAGGCCGCAAGAACTTCAAGCCGTGCATGTGCTCCCCATTCAGGATCCTCCTCAAGGGCACACTTCTCAAGTAGGTAAGCACGCGCATTGGTTCAGTGATGTCGCTGGACCATTGGGCGATGGAACCTATTTCTGGGAAGCAGAATTGGAATTTAATGGAAAATGGGGTCGGTACCACTTTTTCACGCGCGAGTTTGAAAGCTATCAAAACGCCGAAGTCATGCGATCAGTCTGGATCAAAGCGGGTGTGGACAGTTATTTCAGGGCCCACTTACCAAAGCCGGATTTTTTACGATGTTCATATCTTATCAGTACCATCACCCCAAGCAGGGCCAAGGGAGGCGACAGCACCTTTGTGTTGCCATCACTGCTGCCGGGTCATGAGCTTAAAAGATTCAAGTTGACCCTCAATTTGGTAAGAGAAGCATTGGGTATGTATGGCATGCACATCCCCACGGAAAAGGAAACAATGGTTCCAGGTCGAATGAAACACAAAGATCTTAATAAGCTGAAGGATATGGTAGCGATGACACCTACCATTGCGCTTCACCTGCGGACCATCATGCAACATTTTGCTTTCCCCGCCCAGGAACGATTCACAATGCCCCCGAAGAAAATATGGTTCAGCTTGTATCTAGCAGAGACAGAAAGCCTTCCCATCAATGTGCCACACTGGATCCTAGATCAGATCCACCTAGCCCATCAAAGGTGGAACAAGAAGCAGAAAAATGTGCTTCATGGATGTTGCGCTCTAACAAAGATAATCTACCGATGTCTGGCTTATGACTTGCCTATTCAGAGGGCACTCATATGGCCCCGCGCCCAAGAATTCCAAAGAAGACTATCAGCAGCAGGTCCCCCATCAAAGAAGATGAGGGGGGGAGTACAATTACCCTGTGCTCAACCAAGGGGAGCCACCACTACACCAGAAATTACCCCTCCCCAGACACGACGTGTTAGGCCATTCACAATCCGGCTACCAAGATCGAGCACAGATGGGCCTAATCTGGTATTCCCACCCGTCCCATCAGATCTGGAATTCCCACAGGGTTTTACTCTAAATGATCTCACGGATGAAGAAGTAGCCCGAATGATCTATGATTCTAGTCTCGAGACGGAAACAGAACGTACTCAGGAACCACAACCCCAGACAACCATAGCAGCCCCCACCCGACCAGAAGTGGTAGAAGTCGACGCCGAGGAACAAGAGACAGAACAAGAAGAAGAAGCCTACGAGGAACAAGAATATGACGAGCTTTCCGAGCTGGCAAGTGCCCCTGCGTATTCGGCACAAATCAAAAGACTCTATCGAACCATGCAACTGGTTCAACAACAGCATAAGATGTCACTGGAATCGGGCAAGAAACTCATGAACCAGTTGCTAGCTGAGGAAGGTGTGGACGAGTTGTTCATTGAGTCCATAAACCTTCATGCCGACGCAGTAGGATTGGATGAGGCCATCCATGAGGCAATGGCTACATTCACAGATTTGAGAGAAGGGTTCCTGTTCGTCCCAGGAGGTCCGGGAAACAAATTCACATCAATGTATCAGCACCAGGAGAGACAACGCAAGCAGAAGAACATCAGGAAGCACCACTGTCACCACCATCCCCACCTCGCACTACACAATTCACTCCACCACATGACACTAGCACTACCACGTCCACTACCACTACCATTGTCATGGGCATCCCACTCTCTCCGGGAATCCAATTCGGGGGAGTCACCATGCCCACTTTCACCACTCTGTTCACTGACGTCACATCCACTCCACCCACGATCCCCATCTACACTGTCACTCAAACGATCGACACTATGGAAACGTCTCCTGCCACAGCACCGCTCCCTCCCCCCATGCCACCTTCATCTCCCATACCCCCTCCACCCACATCTCCACTTGCGTCCACATCATTCACAACTCCCATTCCCGCCCCCATTCCCCCTACATCTTCACCCCTCCCAGCATTATTTAATGTAAATAGCATATTTTTAGCATTAAATCAATGTGTATATCAGCTTCAGAATGAGTACAGAGCGCTGTACGGCCGGTATCAACAACTGACAACACACCATCAGAACTTACAAAGGCAATTTCACATTCTACAAGAGGAAAATGAAGAAGTGAATCAACGCTATACAACACTTGAGCAGGCTCACCAAACACTATTGGAGGCACCCCAACCATCGACAGAATCAGGTGTCAAACAACTAGAAGCTTTGCTCGAAGTATACCAGACCGATAACCTGCGAGTCAGACGCAACTTGGCGCTACTACGGAAACATATGGCCACAGCACTGGAGGAGAACAAAAGACTGCAAAAACAAAATGAAGAGAATCTGGAAGCGGCAATGGAAGGCTCCCCTCACGAGATAGATCCAGAGCAGTTCAAAGCAGTTCCAACGGAGACGATGAAAACCATTTTGGAAAGCTATGCAGATCTCCTGGAAGCACATGATGACTTGGAAAGAGAGCGTGACACACTTCAGAGCAGACTTAAGGAACAGGAGGAACAACCGAAGAGTGTCCCATCAACCTCCACCTGAGACAAAGTAAAGGCCTTAACTGAGCAAGTAGCACAGTTACAGCAGAGGTTACTGACATACGAGAGGCAGCCATCTCCAGTGGTAGAACCAGAGCAAGAAGAGTTGGTCCCTATTGAGGTAGATGATTCGTACGAGGAACCGTATGTTCCTATGCCAATGCCAGGCGGGCGACGAACCTCAGAGGGACTAGACACATTGGAAGTGGAAGCACCCGAGTGGCTTCAGACACTGGAAAGGACAGCGAACACCCACGAAGAACGGGTGGCCATTCAGATCCAATCACTAGCGAACTTAGAAGAAACTGTCATAAAGTCTGAATACTTCAGAAGCATGTCTCATCATAGATGGATCAGCACCAATAATGACCAATATGTACCATTCTGTATACTTTTGGCCGATTACAACGCGGAGATTCAACGACAATGTGGCAAGCCTCCCACGTTTGCTACACACTTTGGCCCAGATGATATACCGGAAAGTGCTCAGCGTGGGTCCATCCATCAACCCACCTGGAGAATCAGGCTTTTGGAAACGTATCCTGAAATGGTCCGAACCTGGAATAATATGCCTTTGTTTATTAAATATAATCCTTGTTACATTCCAGTTCTTCGACGACGCACGTGGCCTGAATTCACTATAGCTGTCAGAGACATCAAAGCCTGTGAAAAATGGTTGAATTATGTTTATCTAGCACCTCCACGAGGACCCCCCACAGTCAACTACATGATTTCTACAATCCGTCACTGGAGTAATAGGCTACGCAATAATCCTGATGTGATGGCCCAGATATGCATGAAAATATTTGAATTAATGCTGATCACTTTCAGGACGTTTAAAAACATTAAGGACCCTCACTTCTCCGGTGCAGGCTTTATGACAAGAAACCAAGATCTAGTGTATGATATGAGTACCACCCCGTCCATTGAAGTAATATATGCCTGGCACGCCAGAATCAAGTACCTCCCAGCCTGCTTTAAACAGACATTTGAGGAGATGTTCATCACAGGATTCTGGGAATATCACTCCGAAATCTTTATACCCAGACCATCACATCTCCTCCAATTATTTTCTGTGGAGAGAACTATTTACTCAGAACAATTAAGGGTGCCTCATCCAGATGTTCCCGGTCTTGTAAATTGGGATGAGCTGCTCACAGATCTAGCACACGGATTGCGACTCGAAGAACACCACCTAGCCTCCGATGTCGTCCAATACTATGTTCAAAAATCCTCTAGACAAGGGTCTATCAGGGGCGACAGACGCGAGAGTGGGGGGGGGGTGTTGGCAGCAGTCAGGGAACCGAAGGAGCCACAAGGCGAAGAGAGTCGGAGCGAAGGGACAGCACAAGCAGACATGGCAGTCAAAGAAGATCTGGCAAATAGGCCAGTAATTTTTCTCATAAAGAAACTAGTATGAGCATTCACGCAAATCTAGCACTTAGGCAACCCTTTAACTTTTCAAAAACCCTTACACCAATTAAAAGTGATTCTCATCACTAACCACCATTGTAAATACCATTTTATATTTTTAGTAGCTCCATTTTGTGCAAGCCAAGGAGTCCTTGAGCTTGAGGAGCTTTAGAAGTATCTACCTGCCAATTTTCGTAATTTTTGGATCTCGTTGGAGCCCTCAAATAAGCCTTGGAACCTAATTTTTAACTAGGCCGGACACTAGGTCTGAACAGGGCCAAAGCTAGTCAAAAACTATAAAAGGAGCTAGAGAGCTCATTTTTGAGGTTAGATTGTAATAGAAACAAACTTGTAAGAGCTTTTTGAAAAGTAATCGAAGAACTCCATTGATTCTCACTCTTTGTCTTGCCGTGTGTGCGCGTGTGTGTGTATGTGTGTGCATGATTGTGTGCTTCTCACTCACGCACTTGTGCTGCCACTTGCTCGAGGTCTTCATACCATCCTCACGTCTTCCCGGATTGACATTAAAGGAGGTGCTACTCATCACTGAGCTACACCATGCTAGGCCAATACACTCCTAAACGTTTTAGACTTTGCAATGTTCGTTGTTTAGAATAGTGATTTCCTAGCAATCCTTCATGGGCTTGTTGCAACCAACTGCTATGTTCATCATCCTCGACACAACAAGCTAATATACCTTTTGTATCTTGTTTGTACATGCTACCAGCCAGTATTTGGTATTTTTGTGATTTCATAATTTCTTCTTTGTTTGAGTGATCTACTTGTATGATTCTCCACATGTGCTTGATACTTTTTGAAGCAATCAAACACTTCATTCTTACTTTTGATAAAGTACATAATAGCCCATCTACTATGGTCATCAATAAACTAGACGTAATACCTTGATCCTGCCAATGAAGGTTCTTGACTTGGCCCCCATACATCTGTATATACTAAGTCCAATAAGTTATTGTGGATATAGCCTTTGTGGTTGAATGGTTGTCTTTGTACCTTCCCAATCTGACATGCATCACATCTGTTGATCACGTGTTGCTTTGATATGTTTGGCAACAACCCTAGAAAACTTTGATCCCTTCATATGTCCTTGAAGGTGCTTTCATTCGTGGACACTTTGGTACGGATCGAGTAATTAAGACCATTCTATTCACAGGATGTTGGTGGCCCACTCTTCATATGGATGCACATACCTATGTGAAGAAATGTGATACATGCCAACGTGCACAATATCCGATAAGGAGAGATGAGATGCCCTTGAGTCCAATGATGGAAGGGTGTACATTCTCGAAGTGGGATATAGACTTTGTAGGTCCTATTAACCCCCCAGCTAGAAACTCCCATGTAGAGTACATTATTGTAGCCACAGATTACCTTACCAAGTGGGTAGAAGTAAAAGCCACAACAAAGAATGATGCTCAGACTACGGCTAAGTTCTTATTCGAGAATGCGTTCACTACATTTGGATTACCGATAGAGTTAGTAAGTGATAGAGGTACACACTTCTTGAACGAAGTTATTGAAAACCTTTCCAAGAATTCTTGGTGATACATAAGAAGTATGCCCCCTATCATCCACAAGCTAACGGACAAGCCGAGAACACAAATCAGGTCCTATGCAATGTGTTGAGCAAACCCGTAAATAATAAATGCTCAGATTGGGACAAACAACTTCATTATGCTGTTTGGGCTTATCGAGTTGCCTACAAAATGGTACTCGATGCCACCCCATTTCAGATGTTTTTTGGACAGAATGCAGTGCTACCATTAGATTTCCTAATCACAGCTTTGAAAGTAGCACAAGATTATGAGTGGAATGGACACGAGTTGTCCTCTAGGATCTTTGATCTTGAACGCTTAGGTGAGACGAGGCTACGAGTGACAGCAGGCATCTATGCTGCAAAGAAAAGACATAAGGCTTACTTTGATGCACACATCAAGGATAAAGGATTGAAAGAGGGAGACCTGGTGTTGGTTTACACATTAAAGCAACATGCTGGTAAATTGGAAAAAAGAGGATATGGACCCATGGTCATTAATAGAATTTCCACTAGTGGTGCAGTTCGATTGGCCACACTAGAGGGTGACATCTTGCCAAACTATATTAGTGGTTCAAGAACCTCTTATAGAGGATATGCTAAGGAGACTCAACACTGCTAAGAAACGAAAAGAAGAAGAGTTAAGGGTTAGAGAAGAAGCAAAGGCAGAGGCCAGAAAGCGCATTAGGCAAAATAAGGTGATTAGGCCTAGATGTCAACCAGAAAGCCCCAAAATATCACATGGACATGTGCCAAAACTCAGGCATAATTACTTCTCGAATAATCAACCGACGTCCCTTTGTGACCTTAGAGGTAGGACACAGAGAGAATGTAAGGACTATGAGAGCATTGATTGACTCAGGTGCAACAACTAGTGCAGTTAGACTTTCATACTGCCAAGACCTGTAGTTGAACATGAATCCCATAGAAGCCTGTCTCATAGGATTGGGAGGTGTGGAAACCCTTTGTTTGGGCGAGGTGGAGCTTCCCATCTACCTTCAAGATGTCCCAATGAGAGTCAAAATGCTAGTGTGTCAAGATGAGGATCTTACGGAACCACTTGTCTTGGGTCAAGATTGGATCTATGACCATGCAGTCAACTTAAACCTAAGAAGTCAACTTCTTCAAGTTTGGGTGCATGAACAATGCATTACATTAGAATTAGCAAATTGCATGCACACAAATCTAGATGTCACACTTTCTCTTAGTTCTTCTAAGATTAATCAGGGAAGAACAGGCTCTAAAGCGAGTGGATCTCTCTTCTTCTTCAAAGACTAATGCAGTGTCGGAAGGATTTTATCCCTCCTAAAATATTATTAAAAAATTAGAGATTAATTGATCAAAATAAGTTTTAATATTTTCTGAAATTTTAACTTATGTTTGATCTTAAATTTTGCAGGACATGAAGTTTTGATGATTTGGGTTTCAGCGCAAAGATGAAAAGTATTTAGAAGGAGTTTTCAAGTGTAGTTGTGGGTATTTGATGAAAAATGCAGGGTTAATTAAGGGTTCAATTAAGGTTTGAATGAAAATTTAAGGTTATTCAAGGGTTCAATATAGGATTTGGATATGATTTATAGGGTAAAAGCTTAGTTTAAAGGATAAGTAAGGGTTTAGATAAGAAAACTAAACGGTTTTGATAGGGTAGAAGCTTAGTTTATGGGTTAGTTAAGGGTTTGGATGATATTTATAACTAAAATAAAAGGATTTGATTGATTAAAGACATGGTTTAAGGGTAGTCTAAGGTAAACCTATGGTGAAGGGGTTAAATGAGTAGGTTTTGTCACTAAAGGAGTTAATGAATAGGGCAAGAAATGTTAAATTAAAACCTTGATAAATATTTTAAATATAAATGAATAAGTTAATTAATTATTTAAATAATATTAAGGTTATTGAAAATATATAATTGAAAGGTTGTATCTAATTAATTCTAAAGAATGATAAAAGTGTGAAAATAAAAAAGGTCAAGAGAATATTTCTTTATAAGTGGATATAGTATTTTCTTTGGTAAAATGAAAGGAAGAAAATCCCATGCCTTTTTTTTTGGTTGAGTTGTGCTTGAGTGGATGTGGAGTAAATGTGGGCTGCATGAATGAGTTAACTTTGGAAATTGTGGGATATGGTGGGCTACTCACATGTATAAAAATAGGGGAGTCATATCCAGGATCTCATGTTATTTTGCAGGTACTTCATTTTACTCTAAGCTTTAGGTCTTGATTGACTCTGCACATATTTTCATGTTGTCCTTTCTTGTAGGAGGAGAGAGAATGCCATCTCTCTTACTTTTGAGAGCTCATTGAATGCAAAGCAATTTTTTTTTGTTTTGTTGATTATCCATGCTACAGTCGTCAGAGAGAGAATGAGGAAGTTGATTTCTCTTTATTCTTTCTTTTTTTTCTTTTTCCTTTCTTTTTCCTTTTCTTTTTCTCTTTTCGCACTCTTCTCCCTCCCTCTTCTGCAGTCGGCAATACGCTGCGCACAGGAGCAGAGAGAGAGAGAGAGAGAGAGAGAGAGAGAGAGAGAGAGAGAGAGAGAGATAGAGAGAGAGAGATTTTTTATTTATTATTACTTTTTTATTTTTTTATTTCTCCTTCTTTCCTTCTCCCTCCCTGTACTGCTGCACTCAGCACAGCGTGCTGCACGCAGTTTAGAGAGAGAGAGAGAGAGAGAGAGAGAGAGAGAGAGAGAGAGAGAGAGAGAGAGAGAGAGAGAGAGACAGAGAGATTTTATTTATTTTTTTCCTTTTCTTTTTTATATTATATTATATTTTATATATTTTCTTTTCATTTAAATTTACTTTATGCATATGTGTTGTGTTATTATATTTTTATTTTATTTAAATATATTTTATTTTCATTTAATTTATATAATGCATATATGTTAAGTGTATTTATTTTATATATGTTTGGGATGTATGGTATATATGTGATATGTGTATATGTGAATGATTAGTGTATTTATTTTTTATGTATATTTGGTATGTGTGTGATTATATGAAGGGTATGTAATGTGTATGTCTAGTGCATGTATGTGTTATTAAGTATGTTTGATGTGTGTGTGTGTGTTTTAACTAATGGATTTTCCAATAAGGTTCATGTTTGAATGGAATGATAAATATTGAATATAGTAGTTAAGTTTATAAATAATGATTAAATTGATTACATAAGTAAAATGTTTGATATGTATACCTAAGAATGTTTTATGTTTTCCAGGATAGCAAAAGAAGGGATTAGAAGTAGCCATTTTTCCATTTTTACTCATCTTTTCCAATGATATTTTCCCTGATCTTATATTCCATTCTTACCTTTCCTAACTCTTTTAATTAGGCTTCATTCTACTCATCCAAATTCTCCATTCCCAATCATTAGGATTCACTTAGCTTTTGATTTTAACCATCTGATCATGTCTATTCATTTACTATTTTCTATCCATTAGCCTATCTTTTGCAACCCATACTTGTTAGCTTAGACATGATAGAAGGTTATTTATTATGATACTAAGTGTATGTTAAATGTATTGAATTTAATTCATTAGCATGTTAGATGTATGCATGTATGCATGTATGCATGTTAGATGTATGCATGTTAGTTGTATGCATGTATGCATGTTAGATGTATGCATGTTACATGTATGCATGTTAGATGTATGCATGAACGCATGTGAGTTGTATGCATGTTAGATGTATGCATGAATGCATGTTAGTTGTATGCATGTTAGATGTATGCATGTATGCATGTTAGTGTATGCATGTTTATGTATGTGAGTTAGTGTATGTATGTTTATGTATGTGAGTTAGTGTATGCATGTTTATGTATGTGAGTTAGTGTATGCATGTTTAGGTATGTGAGTTAGTGTAAGTTTGTTTATGTATGTGAGTTAGTGTATGTATGCTTATGTATGTGAGTTAGGTGTATGCATGTGAGGTTAGTATAAGCATGTGAAGTTTATGCATGTGCATATGATAGGTACATGTGTGCATGAGTAAGACATGTATGCATAAGTAATGAATGTATGTGAGAATAAGTGAAGTGTGCATGTGTGCATGAAAGGTGTATGCATGTGCATGTATATTAAAAATGTGCATGTATAGAAGTGATAAATGTATGCATATATGTACGAGTGCATGAGTGCGTGTGCATATATGAAGCACATAGGTACTAAGAAGAATGTATGTGCTTATGAGATATATAAGAAAGTTAATTAACTTATGTTAGCATGAGTTTAAGATATGTTAAGTTTTGAATATTAAATTTATAAATGAGTGTTTTCTTATTCATGAAAACATACTTATTGGGGCATGTTATTTTGCAGATCATTTGAAGACAACTTTGATGAAATATTGGACGAAAATTACGAAGCTGGGATTTTGTTGCTTGATTCTATTTCTTAGCTTTTGTATAGGACAAATTTTAGTTTCTATCATTTATACAACACAGTTTAAAAAAATATATATTAATCCATTAATTTGCATTTATCTTTAGATGTCTGATAAAGCATCTACTAGTAGTACTTCTATTGAACGTGATTTACCTTCTTCTTTGTTAGAAATACTCTTTTCTATTCGACTAGAGGTTAGTGTTTCAAAAAAATACAAAAAATAATACACTTAATGAAGAATTAGTTAAGGATTCTGTCGTAGAGGAAACTTTGTATTCGCTAGATTATGATCGTCGATTGTCTAGAGTGTTACCTTTGATTTCAATTGTTTTACCCTACCCTGAAAATAGTGAGGTTCTGTTTCCTCCACTCGTAAATAGAAATACTGATTGTTCCCAAATAGATTCAAACGAAACTAAAATTGATAAAGATAGAGTAACTAGTGAAGAGTTGATCCTTCCATCTTATAAAGACGCAATCAATAGGTATAGAAACGCACTTCCTTATGGTCCATAATTTAAATACGTGCCATGCCATAGACACCCCGCGTGCGTCGTTAGTGAGACGGTTGACTTGATCCACCATCCATCGTAAATCGCTCCCACAATTTGAACCTGACGTGAAACTACGACACGTCAAGACATGTGTTGAGAGCAGTATGGGCACCCAAGGACTGAGGAGACAAGGAAGCCAGCGGAGAGAGTCAGAGCAAGGCGAAGGATTAAGTAGATGCAGATCTGGTAGATAGGCCTTCAAATTTTTCCAAAACAACATCTTTATAATAGTGATTTTTATCACTAACCATCATTGTAAATATCATTTCATATTTTTGTAGCTCCATTTTGTGCAAGCCAAGGAGTCCTTGAGCTTGAGGAGCTTTAGAAGTACCTACCTGTCAGTTTTCACATTTTTTAGACTTCGTTTGAACCTCCAAATAGGGTAGAGAACCTAATTTTTAACTAGGCCGGACATTAGGTCTGGACAGGGCCAAAACCTAGTCAAAAACTATAAATAGAGCTAGAGAGCTCATTTTTGAGCAGAGCTTGTAATTGATATGAACTTGTAAGAGCTTTTTGAAAGTAATCTAAGAACTCCATTGCTTCTCACTCTTTGTCTTGCTGTGTGTGCGCGTGTGTGTAGGTGTGTGCATGTTAGTGTGCTTCTCACTCACGCACTTGTGCCTTCACTTGCTCGAGGTCATCATACCATCCTCACGTCTTCCCGGATTGACATTAAAGGAGGTGCTACTCATGACTGAGCTACACCAAATTTTGGCGCCGTTGCCGGAGATCGAGCTTTGAGGACGAGCGTGTGATGGTAAGACGTAGAGTTGTGACGTTGGCGTTGTAGGTAATTTCTTTACTTTTCCTTACTTTTCTCATCCTTACTTCATCATCATCATCACCATCATCATCCCCATCATCTTCCACCTCCATCTCCATCATCGCAAAAATTTCAGTTTTTTGACTATATCTCCTTCCCCCTTTCATTTCCCTCATTTCACTTGTGAGAGAGAGCGAGAGAGCGATCTTGTGTGCACTATTTTTGCATGTTTGTTGAGTTTTTTGCAGGTTCCAGCAGCATCATCCCCTCCAGCACGTTGCGCAGGTACGGAAATGTGCAGAACTGTCTCGCAGTCGCCAGCTTCTGTCGATCGCGATTGACAGAAATTTTCATCTTTTGGTAAAACTGAGTGCACCCCAGTAGACTAGAGGCTTGGCACAGCACAGATCCACAAAAATTTTTGAAAAAAAATTGCAAATTTTCAGTCCATCGCGATTGATAGCATCAATCGCGACTGACACCTGTCCATCGCGACGGACAGCCATCAATCGCGACGGACAGCCATCCATCGCGACGGACAGCCATCAATCGCGACCGACAACCATCCATCGCGACGGATAGCCATCAATCGTGACGGACAGCCATCCATCGCAACAGACACCTATCAATCGCGACGGACAGCCATCCATCGCGACAGACACCTGTCAATCGCGACGGACAGCCATCCATCGCGACGGACAGCCATCCATCGCGACCGACAGCCATCCATCACGACGGACAGCCATCAATCGCGACGGACAGCCATCCATTGCGACCGACAGCCATCCATCGTGACAGACACCTATCAATCGCGACGGATAGCCATCCATCGTGACCGAGAGCCATCCATCGCGACCGACACCTGTCAATCGCGACGGACAGACACCTGTCAATCACGATGGACAGCCATCCATCGCGACCAACATCCATCCATCGCGACCGACAGCCATCCATCGCGACGGACAGCCATCCATCGCGACAGACAGCCATCCATCGCGACAGACACCTATCAATCGCGACGCACAGCCATCCATCGCGATTGACAGCCCAGTCGATCGCGATTGACAGCCAATTTCGGCCAATTTTTTAGGGTTTTTTAATTTGAAGATTTTGGCTAATTTTGGACATGGATCATGGACTCTAGAGCACATAAGGAGGCCATAGGCAAATAACCCGAGGAAAACCTGTTGCCCTGTTGGCCTGTTTGAACCCTGTTTTAATCCCTGAAGCCTGAACTGACATAACTTTCTCATACGAAATCCGTTTGCTGTGATTCTTGTTTTGTTGGAAAGCTCGTGGGGAGTACAACCAACACTTCCACTAGTTATGTGAAAATTAATATTAGGATTATTAGATAGGGTATTTTGAAGTTGACCATACCCCTAGGTAGGAAAACTTAGGGATCCTGGGGATTGTTTTCCATAAAGGCAAAGGATAATTTGGTTTGTGAGTACATGCATGAAAGTTGTCTATGGTGTCATTTGAATCTAATTCTTGAGCTAACCGTGGGACTTTTATAGGTCCAACAAGAGCACTTGAGGGCATTCTAAGCAAGAGTAAGTGCAAGCTTGGGAACACACGTCCTGGGCACACCAGGGCAACAACACAAAGAAGGAAACTCAAGGTTGGAAAATCCTCAACACCCTCTATCAATTACTAGCTTAGGCTAAGAACGACTAGTGCTAGGAGTAAGTCAGGGCAACGATAGGCATCAATCAAGTTGAAGACTACCTATGCACTCAAGTTCAAGATTAAACATAATTTCTTCGTGATGCGATAACCTTAAAGGAAAGAATCTAACGTGGAACGATCAACTTACAGTGCGAAAATTAACTCAAATATTCCTGACAACGTGATTTTTGACAAGAGCATAAACACGGTAACCACTAAAAAGAATCAAGTGACTGATACAAAAGAACTCAGCAACGAGGTTGTACTTGGGCAAATTTGGGCTATTCAATTAGGCTTATGAACCTTAGATCAAGGGGACATCTAGGGAGAGATAGACAAAGTCTTAGGTCTTCAGAGGCTAGTGTCAACCACACTGCTAGGTCTTGGGCCCAGCAATTGAGCCACCACTCATACTACCCTAGCTCTGAGACCAGTGAATCAGAGATGTCTCAAGGCATGGACCGACCTACGGGAAGTTCAGGAGTGCCATACTTGCACAGGGTAGAAGGCCCGTACAAGACGCAGCTGGAATACCTTAGGACCAACCGATTAGGTGCTAGCATCTATGAGGACGGCCTAGGAAGATCTGTGGTCCAGATTAAAAACCCTGACCAATCCATAGGACTAGAGCACCCAGCTGTCAAGTTTGAAAATGGAGCATACTTGGACAAAGAAGGAACCATATACATAGTCACCAGTCACCTAGATAGGACGGACCAATTTGGAAATGTGATCCCAGAAGCGGACTTAGGTGACCTAGAGCAAGGAAACATGGGTACAGAACCTAGAACCCCTCGAGGCAAATCGGTTCTCACTAGGATTATCACACCAGAGTGGATTCCCCAGGATAATAAGAGCATAGATTTGCTCCTCAATCGAGAGACTGATGAAGCCTTTTGGAGGTATAAATCTGATCCGCCAAATGATATAGGAACAATCATAATCTATGAGTTTAAGGATCCAGATAGCCCAAGCAGAGTGACCTACTTAGATCACGCTTCAGAGAGGATCTTTGTGGTTACAGAACATGATAGACATGCTTACACTTGGAAGGGTGAATTCATTTTCCCCCAACCAAGATCGAATGTGTCCTATGGTCACCCTGGAGCTGGAACATCCCAAGCTCATGGAACTCAAAGAGACAGAAGTAGAGATAGGCCAGAAGTAAGCTTTGCCAACCTAGGGGGCAGAGAAAGAACGAGGACGGAAACAAACAGAGTAGAACCTGAGGTACTTAGAGCTCCCAGGAATCAAAGAAATGTGGATGAGTTCCCTCTACCACGACCTAGAGAGCACACAAGGACTCTGAGACCGACTCAGCTAGTTAAGTCCATGAAGAACTACTTCGATGGCACTGGACATCCATACGATCATGTGGCTGAGTTTAGGCAAGTCTTGAGAGCTGAACAAGTGGAAGATCTGTTCACGCAATACAATGCCTTTGGTCTAACCCTTAGGAACACTACCCTGACATGGTTTCAACCACTAAACGAGAGGCAGTTCAGGAGCATAGACCAACTTCTAGAGGCATTAATTATCGAATTCTCTAAAAGTGGCATAAGACATAACACTTCCTTGCTGATTCACAGCTTCAAGCAAACCCCTCAAGAGACCGTGAGACTTGCTGGAAGAAGATTTAGGCAATACTTGGAGAGATGCCCTGTCCTTGAGCTACCCATGTCAGCTAAGCAAGTGGCTTTATTCTTGGATGGATTGCTAAGTACCAAATTGAGGTCATATGTGTATCTGAAGGACCCTAGGACCATAGAAGAGTGTGTACGCATGTGTATTGACATTGAGGTTAACCTAGGGGAGGAGTTAGAGCTATCCAAAATATACAAAGATTCAGATAGTGCCTCTAGCCTCTCTTCCACGCAATCCACATCAATTGAGGAACTTGCAAAGAAAGTAGCTCAGAAATTAGGTGTCACTAGTAAACAGATCTCAAGGTTTGCCCCTGTGAAAAGATGCTATACTTGTGGTGGCGACTACATGGCGAATGTATGTCCCATTATGGCTCAACCCCAAGTAAATCCTAGTAGCAAGTACTGCACCATAGAATGGAGGTACACCAATCACACCGCGCAAGATTGCCCCTACAATAAGCAAACCGTTAGGCAGACGTACCCACAACCATACCCTCAACAAGGAAGATACCAGAACTAGTACCCACCTCAGCAGTATACTAGGCCTCAGCAAAACTACCAACCACAATATCAGGCCCAACTGAGACCCCAGCCAGTGCTAGCACAACAACCACCTGCTCCTACTAATGTGATTCATGTAAAGTATGCAGCTGCAGAAGAAAATGTGAATAGAGCCATAGTCCCAGTGACTCCATTACTTTCAAAAAGTGACACGAGTGACCATAGCTTTGATTCTACACATATTGATAGTCCCCAGGCCTACTACATGCAGTCTCCTGAACATGGTGAGTCCTACTATAGTGAAGAGCCAAATGAACCTAGTTGGGAGTCAGATTACACAAACGTCATGTATGCAAACCCCAACCCTAGACCTCAACCTAGGCATGTAAGACCCCCATTCCCTAGAGGACCATGCTACAGATGTCAGGGAGATCATCTCATTCGTGATTGTCCCTTGCCTCCACCTACACAACCCCAGTCAGTGACGATTCAGGGCTTTTGCCAAGAGTGTGGAAAGGAGCATCTCTTACGAGACTGCCCTAAGAATCCTAATAATATGCCAAAAATCACTCCTATTAACGTTATTGGGTTAGTGGTAGATTCCACAGGAAGTGTCACTTCCACTGCACCCATACAGGTAGTCACTAGAGCTCAAGCATTGCAGCAAAACCAAGGGGTAGGCCAGGAAAAGAGCCCAGATGTTAGTGAAACAGAGAGCACGACAAAGAAAAGGACTAGAGCTTGGAGAGATAGTCGTGAAAGAATGAAAAGGCAATGGGCAAAGAAAATGAGTGAACTCGAGGAAAGCCTCAGAGAAACAAAGGCCAGGATAACTGAACTCACATCTCTCCCTCTCACACTACCCCACCTCCACCATTCCCAACTCCATCCGAACCGCCACCTTCCAACCCGCCTCACCTAAACCCACCACCCCCAAGAGTAGGATCAGTCCTAGTAGATCCCACTCCCGAGGACCTAAATATGATGCTTAAAGCATATCAGGCCAGAATCCAAGAAGGGCCAAACGTAACTGATCATGAAAAGTGTTACCCTAGAGCAGAACTAGAACTTGAACGAACTAAAATTTGTGCTAAGATGGCGGAGTTGGCTCAGACCATGTTTGAAGCCAATCGCCTATTTAACATCTCTAGTTCAGCGAAGGCACAGTTGCACTTTGATGGACTGTTAGAAAGAATAGAGAAGCTAATTGCACAATCAGAAAAGGAACCCGCCTCTCAACATAAGGACAAGGCAAGTGAAGGAGCAGGTCTTTCTGCCCAGGAAGCCTATGTGGCTGAAGCCTATGTGCCTAACTCTATGGAGCTAGACACATCATCTTCTATGAATCGGTTCACACCAGAATTCCTACGCGAGATTCAAGAAGACAAATGGGCTAAAGAGAGTGAAGTCCCACCTCCTATTGAACTTGTGGATGATGCACACGACCGATTCCCACAAGACATCCCATCCATTTATGAGGAGCAGGAGAGCACCCAATCTTAGGAAAGACTAGACTTTGAGTCTAATTCTTTACAAGAATTACCCCACTTCACACGCCCATGGAAAGCTAAGTCTACTTGTATGAGAGCACCCACTGTCATGGTAAGAAACGAAGACTCGATCATACCTAGGAACACAGAGGTAGTGAAAAACACTAAAGTACAGTGTAACCTCACCTTAGAAGAGCTACTCAAAGTAAGGCCAGAGCTATGGAAACATGTAGCCAAACAAGTACCAGAGATAGCAAAACCTTGTTCCCAGGTAGGATCCCAGAGAACAGTGCCAGAAATACCCTTGGACAAGATAGGAGACATGAGTGAGGGCGAAGACGGAAACACATATCTTCCTATCACTCATCAAGGATACACCACCAAGGCCATTCTAGACTCAGGCGCAGGTGTTGCAATTGCTACCACTTCCCTATGGAAGTGCTGGGGCAAGCTAGCACTCAGGCCCACAAGGATGAAATTGCAAATGGCCGATGGTCACATAGAGAGACCCCTAGGGCTGTTAGAAGGAATAACTCTCACCACCTGTGGTGTTGAGTTCGAGCACACATTTGCTATATGCGATTTTAGCAAAAATCATGCCTATGAGATGATTTTGGGAAGACCCTTTATGCGACAGTTGCAAGTGGTACAGGATTGGGGAACCAATTCCTTGTACCTGCAACACTTAGGTGTTACGACCAAAGTAAATCTCAAAGATTACTCTCATAGAGATGTCCCTCCTATCCAATGGAATCCCATCCATAGAACCAAAGATGATACGGAATCTGTGCATTCCATAGGGTCAGGATCCTCATGGACTCATGAAGACACCCACTTATGGATGTGCAAAGTAGCAGTAGAAGAAGAGAAGAGAGAAGAAGCCAGAGAGATAGGTGCAAAAGAAACACATAGATCAATTCAAGACCCAGCCTATGCGCCTGTAGTTTTTCCTCACGAAGAATTTGAACCCCACGGTTGGGCAGAAATACTAGGAACAATGGATATAGCCATCAATGAGGAACAATGGAAACCTCACTGTGATGAAGATGGCTATGACATTTCAGTCTTCTCCATAGAGCCAATCATGGGAGAGGCAGTTCTAGAAGAATGCGAACCTAGCCCTGATGCATTTGAAGATGCGAGCGACTCCGATCTAGAGTCAATCATTATGGATCCACCGTTTGCATCAGATGAAGAATATTTCTATGAAGTAGAATTTCAACCCCAAAGGCACGGAGAGCTGACAAATGATGTAAGGCTAGCCACACATGTAACTCCTAAGCAAGAAGGAAAGAAAAGAAAGAAGAGAGCAGTCACACCAGAAGAGGAAGAATCTTTGTTTGAGATCCCAGAAAATTTTAAGAAATATGAGATAGATGATAGGAGAGTCATGATCAGAATGCCTAAACGAGAGGCGCAATCAGGTGAGGCCTATGATAACAAAGAAACCACCAAGAAAATTGTGGTAGCTCTGGAAGAAGGAGAGGAGAGATGCACATACATAGGCCATGACCTGACAGAAGAGGAAGAACAAGAGCTAATAGCCTTGCTAAGAGAATACAGAGATGTATTCGCTTGGAGTTACAAGGATTTGAAAGGAGTGGACCCTGACATATGCTCACACACTATCCCCATGACATCAGATGCCAAACCCTCTAAGCAAAAGCCATACACATACAATGATAACTATGCTGCCAAGATCAAAGAAGAGATAGATAGGCTGGTTGAAACTGGATTTATCTATGAAATTGAGCACACTAAGTGGGTATCCCCCATTGTAGTGGTTCCCAAGAAAAACGGAAAGCTGCATGTGTGCATTAACTTGAAGAAGGTTAATGCAGCCACAATTCGAGATAACTATCCGCTTCCTATCACAGAGCATCTCTTAGAAAGAGTAGCAGGCAAGGAAGTGTACAACTTCCTTGATGGATTTTCGGGCTACAATCAAGTAGCCATAGCTCCTAAAGATCAGCATAAGACGGCTTTTGCCACTGAATGGGGCATTTTTGCCTTTAGAGTAATGCCATTTGGGCTTACCAACGCACAAGCTACCTTCCAGAGGCTGATGTGCCATGTATTTAAAGAGTTCTTGAGGAAGAACTTAGAAGTCTATGTTGATGATCTTTGTGCTCATTCCAACATTAGGCACACCCATATTCCCGAACTCAGACAAATCTTTGACAAATGTAGAGAATATCAAGTCTGCCTGAACCAAGAAAAGTGCGTCTTTATGGTCAGGCAAGGCAAGATTCTAGGACACATAGTGTCAAAGAATGGCATATCCACTGATGAAGAGAAAGTGAGAGCCATAGCAGAGTTACCTAGGCCAAGGAATGTCAAGGAAGTACAAGCTTTCATGGGACATTGTGGTTACTACCGCCGGTTCATTCACATGTATGCTGTCATTGCAAAGCCCATGTACGGACTTCTGACTAACTTTGAGTGGACTGATGAATGTGAGAATTCCTTCCAGGAGCTTAAACGAAGATTATGTTCAGCACCAATCTTGACCACACCAGATTGGAACAAGCCATTCCATGTTCATGTGGATGCATCCAATTACGCTATTGGATGTGTACTCGCACAACCTACTGGTGAAGGTAATATGGATCTCCCAATTGCCTATGCCAGTAGACAATTGAATGTAGCTGAACAAAATTACACCACTATTGAGAGAGAAGGCTTAGGCAAGGTATATGAAGTTAAGAAATTTAGACACTATTTGCTTGCAAACAAGTTTAAATTTTTTACTGACCACCAAGCATTGTTATATCTCGTGAACAAGCCATGAAATACAAGAAGATTAGTAAGATGGTTTCTCTTGCTAATGGAATATGAATTCGAGGTTGTAGTAAGGAAAGGGAAGACTCACTTGAGAGCGGATCATCTCTCTAGGCTCACATCTAGAGAAGCCCCACAAGGAGTGTCAGATGACCTTCCTGATGCTTACTTGTTTAATTTGGAAGTTGTACCGCAGTGGGCTAAGCCATTGGTACCAGTATTGACATACGGGCCTAACCATCCAGTTTTAAGATAGATTCACCATGCCGCCCAAAAAGATTTGGTTTAGTTTGTATCTGGCAGAGACACAGAGCCTCACCATCAACTTACCCCACTGGATAATTGATCAGATACACCTAGCTCACAAACGATGGCCACGGAAACAGGTTTTATATGGTTGCTGTGCTCTGACGAGAATCATTTATAGGTGTTTGGCTTATGACATCCCTATTCAACGGGCCCTAATGTGGAATCGTGTAGAGCAGTTTAGAGGTAGGACATCCACTGGACCCCCTTCTAAGAAGATGAGAGGTACTGTCCAAGTCCCTTGTGCTCAACCACATGGAGCCACCCTAACACCAGACGTCACCCCTCCACCCCGAAGAGTCCGACCATTCACACTCCAACTTCCAAGATGCAGCACCGACGGTTCTACCTTGATATTCCCTCCCATCCCAACCGATCTTGAATTTCCCAGTGGTGCACCTTTGGAAGAACTCACGAATGAAGATTTCGAACAATTATTACAAGATGTAGAGCTGGAGGCAGAAGAGGCACAACAAGTGGAGAATGTGCAAACGCAAGCAACAACCGCCCAAGTACATGTCACCACAGTGGAAGTGGATGAAGAGGATGATGAAGATGAAGAACAGGAGGAAGATGAGGAGGATTATGATCAAGAGCATCATGATGAGCAACAAGAAGTGCCAGAAATTGTAGGTGCACCTGCATATACAGCTCAACTACAAAGGTTATACGACACAATCAAAGCAGTGCAAGAAAGGCATCAACTCTCTCTTGTGTCAGGTCAAGCTTTGATGCAAGAAATGCTATCAGATGATGGGGTGGATCAACATTTCATTGACACCCTCAAATTAGTGTCAGAGTCTTTAGGAGTTCCGGAGGCTGTCCACACTACAGTCCGTCAGTCCGTGAGGTATGACAAACGCAGAGTCGACACATTACCACGAGCAGGTAAGACTATCAGGATGCCCGTCACAGAACAAGAAGTAACCATTGAAGCCACAGCTACCCCCACCACCACCATTGACCTCTCTGCCGAAACCTTCGTTCAGACATCACCCATCTCACCCCAACATCCCCCATCACCACTTTCTCCACCCCCACCACCACCTTCCACCATGGAAGAAACGCCAGTCATCACCTCTACCTTCACTTATAACCCACCCTCAGTCACATCATTTTCCTTTCGAGAACCCACCTCACAAGACACCCTCTTCTCTTTCGTCACCAATCCCTTGTACACTTCAACCCTTCTACCCTCCGAACCCATAATTGGCCATCCCATAATTCCAAGTGTGGTTGGAAACCCTGCACCCACAGAAGGCACCCTGTGTTTCCCAGCCTATCCCCCAATACGGATACCTCCATTCCATGACCCTCATCTGGCCCCTACGCCTCTTTCAACCTAACCTCACCACCCCAATACCCGTCCTTTGTGGAGCAGTTCATCCGCTCTCCAATGTTTCAAAGGCACATTTCCCCGATGTTCGCAACGACATCAATTTACATGAACACCACACTCACTTCACCTACCATACCCACCTACATGGTAGCCCCTGTACACACCACTCTGTCTGACCCAATGGACATTTCACCCACCACAGCACCTCTCCCCACGATTCCACCATCTCCCCCTCCCTTACCCCCCACCTCACCACTCACCACATCATTGGCACACACAGCATTCACTACCTCCCTCCCCAATCCCACCTCCCCTGCATTTCAAACTTTTCCCCTTGCATCTCATAATGTAAATCGCACGTTCAATACATTACTTCAGTGTGCACATCAACTACAACAAGAATACCATCAATTGGAAGAACGCACTGCTGCCCTCCAGGCAGAATCTCAACGTCTGCAAGCTAGAGTCACCACTCTTGAAGCTGATTACCAAACGCTCCTAACCGAGCATACCACCTTACAGCAGGCTCACTCCGAATTGGAATCAAAGACATCAACAGTAGATGATCAAGCCGTCAAGGAACTAGAAACAGTGCTCCAAGCGCAAATGATATCTAATGCTACACTCAGACGCAACCTTGGCTATTAAGGAAGCATATGGCAGCAGCACTAGAAGAGAACAAGAGGCTTCAACAACAAAACCAAGACAACTTTGAAGCGGCTATGGAAGGAACTGCAGGAGCAACCATTAGCCCTACCAAGTATAGAGCAGTCCCATCGGAAGACATTCGCATCTTACTTGAGGAGCATGCAAATTTCTTGGAGTCATATGAAAGTTAGAGACTGAATGTGCAGACCTAAAGAAACAGATAGCCAGTGCCCCCACAGCTCAACAGGAGCCGGTAATCTTGCAACACTCTACAGAAGAAGTGGAGACCCTCCGGAAACAGGTGGCAGAACTCCAAGCACGCCTCTTACCATATGAAAGGCCACCCTCGCCCACTGAAGAACCAGAACCTAAAACAGTAGTGGAAATCCCCGTCGATGACAGCTATGAAGAGTCGTACGAGCCAATGCTAACACCCGGTGGTCGGACTACAGAGGAAGGACAGGACACTTTAGAATCTCAAGTTCCAGATTGGGTCAAAAGGGTCGAGAAAGTGGGTAAGACACATGATGATCGCATTGCTGTGCAAATGCAATCTCTCACAAATCTGGAAGAAACTGTCCTTCAGTCTTCTTACTTTCAAAACCTATCCCACCAACGGTTAATCACAACATCAGAGTCGCAATACATGCCTTATTTTGTCTTGCTACATGATTATAATGCAGAAGTTAAAAGACATACAGGGAAGGAGCCCACATTTGCCACTCAATTTGAGCCAGAGGACTTACCGACAGATGCGCGTGCGGGCTCGATTTTCTAGCCTAATTGGCGTGCACGTCTACTAACCGATTACCCTGAGATGATGAGCACCTGGGCAACCATGCCACTGTATATCAAGTATAATCCATGCTATTGCCCAATGGTACGTCGCAGATCTTGGCAAGCATTTGCGATCAAGGTACGCAACAATAAAGAATGCTCGGCTTGGGTTAACTATCCATATTTTGCTCTACCTCGAGGAACCCCAACCGTAGCCTACATGATATCAACAATTCGGCACTGGTCTACACGTCTAAATAATGTACCCGACATAGCAGCAAAAATGTGTATGAAGATATTCGAGCTCATGAACATTGTCTTCAAAACCTCTCGGAATGTACAAGCTCCATACATCTCTGCCCCTGGATTCTCTCAAGGTAACAAGGATTTAGTCTACGACATGAGCCAGACTCCCTCGATTACTATAATCTTTGCCTGGCATGCACGAATAAAGTACTTACCCGCATGCTTCAAGTAGACATTTGAGGAAATGTTCTCTACGGGATTCTAGGAATATCATTCAGAAATTTTTATTCCCAGACCCACACATTTGCTACATCTATTCACAGTAGAACAAGCGATCCATGCAGATCAGTTATGTCTGCCACATTCGGACATTCCAGGACCAATTGATTGGGATCGTATGATGACAGACTTGGCCAGAGGACTACGCATACAAGAACATCATCTTGCCACTCAGGTTGTGGAATATTACATCCAACACTCCCAGCAACAAGGGTCTGTCAGGGACGACAGACGCGAGAGAGGGGGGGGGGTGTTGAGAGCAGTATGGGCACCCAAGGACTGACTAGACAAGGAAGCCAGCGGAGAGAGTCAGAGCGAGGTGAAGGATTAAGTAGACAAAGTAGTCGACGCAAATCTGGCAGATAGGCCCTTCAAATTTTTCCAAATCAACATCTTTACAACAGTGATTCTTATCACTAACAATCATTGTAACTACCATTTCATATTTTTGTAGCTCCATTTTGTGCAAGCCAAGGAGTCCTTGAGCTTGAGGAGCCTTAGAAGTGCCTACATATCAATTTTCGTATTTTTTAGACTCCGTTTAAGCCCTCAAATTGGCCCTGGAACCTAATTTTTAACTAGGCCGGACATTAGGTCTGGACAGGGCCAAAACCTAGTAAAAAACTATAAATAGAGCTAGAGAGCTCATTTTTGAGCAGAGCTTGTAATTGATATGAACTTGTAAGAGCTTTTTGAAAGTAATCTAAGAACTCCATTGCTTCTCACTCTTTGTCTTACTGTGTGTGCACGTGTGTGTGTATGTGTGTGCATGTTAGTGTGCTTCTCACTCACGCACTTGTGCCTTCACTTGCTCGAGGTCTTCATACCATCCTCACGTCTTCCCGGATTGACATTAAAGGAGGTGCTACTCATCACTGAGCTACACCAAATTTTGGCGCCGTTGCCGGGGAGGATTATGATCAAGAGCATCAAGATGAGCAACAAGAAGTGCCAGAACTTGTAGGTGCACCAGCATATACAGCTCAACTACAAAGGTTATACGACACAATCAAAGCAGTACAAGAAAGGCATCAACTCTCTCTTGTGTCAGGTCAAGCTTTGATGCAAGAAATGCTATCAGATGATGGGGTGGATCAACATTTCATTGACACCCTCAAATTAGTGTCAGAATCTTTAGGAGTTCTGGAGGCTGTCCACACAGCAGTGCGCCAATCCGTGAGGTATGACAAACGTAGAGTTGACACATTACCGCGGGCAGGTAAGACTATCAGGATACCCGTCACAGAACAAGAAGTACCCATTGAAACCACAGCTACCCCCATCACCACCATTGACCTCTCTGCTGAAACCTTTGTTCAGGCATCACCCATCTCACCCCAGCATCCCCCATCACCACCTTCTCCACCCCCACCACCACCTCCCACCATGGAAGAAACGACAGTCATCACCTCTACCTTCACTTATGACCCATCCTCATTCACATCATTCTCATTTCGAGAACCCACCTCACAAGACACCCTCTTCTCTTTCATCACCAATCCCTTGTACACTTCAACCCTTCTATCCTCCAAACCCATAACTGGCCATCCCATAATTCCAAGTGCGGTTGGAAACCCGACACCCACAAAAGGCACCCTGTGTTTCCGAGCCTATCCCCCAATACGGGTACCTCCAATCCCTGACCCTCACTTCCCATCTGGCCCCTACACCTCTTTCAACCTGACCTCACCACCCCAATACCCGTCCTTTGTGGAGCAGTTCATCCGCTCTCCAATGTTTCAGAGGCACATTTCCCCGATGTTCGCAAAGACATCAATTTACACGAACACCACACTCACTTCACCTACCATACCCACCTACATGGTAGCCCCTGTACACACCACTCTGTCTGACCCAATGGACATTTCACCCACCACAGCACCTCTCCCCACAATTCCACCCTCTCCCCCTCCACTACCCCCCAACTCACCACTCACCACATCATTGGCACACACAGCATTTACTACCTCCCTCCCCAATCCCACCTCCCCTGCATTTCAAACTTTTCCCCTTGCGTCTCATAATGTAAATAGCACGTTCAACACATTACTTTAGTGTGCACATCAACTACAACAAGAATACCATCAATTGGAAGAACGCACTACGGCCCACCAGGCAGAATCTCAGCGTCTGCAAGCGAGAGTCAACACTCTTGAAGCTGATTACCAAACGCTCCTAACAGAGCATACCACCTTACAGCAGGCTCACTCTGAATTGGAATCAAAGACATCGACAGTAGATGATCAAGCAGTCAAGGAACTAGAAACAGTGCTCCAAGCGCAAATGATATCTAATGCTACACTCAGATGCAACCTTGGGCTATTAAGGAAGCATATGGCAGCAGCATTAGAAGAGAACAAGAGGCTTCAACAACAAAATCAAGACAACTTTGAAGCGGCTATGGAAGGAACGGCAGGAGCAACCATTAGCCCTACCAAGTATAGAGCGGTCCCATCGGAAGACATTCGTATCTTACTTGAGGAGCATGCAAATTTCTTGGAGTCATATGAAAAGTTAGAGACTGAATGTGCAGACCTAAAGAAATAGATAGCCAGTGCCCCCACAGCTCAACAGGAGCCGGTAATCTTGCAACACTCTCCAGAAGAATTAGAGACCCTCCAGAAACAGCTGACCGAACTCCAAGCACGTCTCTTACCATATGAAAGGCCACCCTCGCCAACTGAAGAACCAGAACCTGAAACAGTGGTGGAAATCCCCGTCGATGACAGCTATGAAGAGCCATATGAGCCGATGCCAACACCCGGTGGTCGAACTACAGCGGAAGGACAAGACACTTTAGAAATTCAAGTTCCAGATTGGGTCAAAAGGGTCGAGAAAGTGAGTAAGACACATATGATCGTGTGGCCGTGCAAATGCAATCTCTCACAAATCTGGAAGAAACTGTCCTTCGGTCTTCTTACTTTCAAAACCTATCCCGTCAACGGTTAATCACAACATCAGAGTCGCAATACATGCCTTATTTTGTCTTGCTACATGATTATAATGCAGAAGTCAAAAGACATACAGGGAAGGAGCCCACATTCGCCACTCAATTTGAGCTAGGGGATTTACCGACAGATGCACGTGCTGGCTCGATCTTCCAACCTAATTGGCGTGCACGTCTACTAACCGATTACCCAGAGATGATGATCACCTGGGCAACCATGCCACTATATATTGTTGATGTATAAAACACCACAAGAAATGAATTAATGTGACACTAGAACACCTCTATGATCACCATTAACTCATTGCCACTCCAAACTTTGAGAAATGATAGCTTAAAGTGAGAACTTTGCTTCTACAGAAATTCCTAGTCACCGAAATGACATACCTTCAGTATTTTGCTAATTTCTCCTAGCTCAAGTATGCTTTCTCCATGAAACTTTAATAGGCTAAAACTAGAAGAGTAGAGCTTTCCAACAAGCTATCATATGCATCAAACGGAGCTCTAGAACTCAAGTTATGGCCCTCACAAGATGACCCTGTATGACCTTCCAAAACTGGAAATCTTGCCTGTTTTAGTATTCCTGATGTCCAAAAAAAAAAATTCGATGCCTAGCATCGAATTTCAGTCCAAGTCGATGCCAGGCATCGACTTTGGGCTTTTTTTGGCTATTTTTCTGCACCAGAAACACTCTATTTTACACACACATGAAGAAGATGACTTAGATGATAGAAGTCGATGCCGAGCATCCATTTTATGCTGGAACTCGATGCCAAGCATCGAGTTGCTCCACAAACTTCATATTTTTAGAAGATTCAACAACAGTTAACACACAGAGAATGAAAAAATGACTTATCAACCAAGATTCGATGCCAGGCATCGAATTGCTCAGAAAACTTGAACTTTTGAATTCATCACACAGTAGGCAAGCATGGAGATGATGGAGAGAGGCTCAAACACAGAACTTTACTCAGTTCTTCTCATAACTATAAAAAACTCAGAAGTTTTACAGATGCTTTCTCACTCAGAGAAGCCCGACTATACTCAGTCGTATAAAATGAACTCCTTCTTCTACTTCTTCTCTCTTGCTCTCTCTCTCTCTCTCCGCGTCAGTTGATACAAACTAACTTATATAGATTTTCGTATTCTCGTGATTTTAAAAAACTTCTAGAATAAAGTGAACTAACTTTACAAATATGATACATTTGTGAATTTGTCCCTTCACATAGGCATGGGGTTTTCTTCCTAAGATTTGACCTTCAAATATATGTCTAATTAGTGAGTGTTTCTCCAACAGCTCCCCCTCAATCACTAATTGACATTCCCTGTTTCTTCATATCATCTGCTTTTCTTTTACTCCTGCCATGCTTTTGAATCTGCTGGTCTTCACACCATCCAAGCTCTTTGTCATTATGTCTGCTAATTGATCTTTAGTAGAAATGTATTCCACTTCAATCTCCTTCTCCATTACCTTTTCTCTGAGAAAATGATACTGTATCTCTATGTGCTTTGTTCTTGAATGAAATACTGGATTTGCTGCAAGATAAAGTGAACTCATATTATCTCCATGTATTGTAGGTGTACCTTGATCAATGCCTAAGCTCTTGAACAATGTCTGCATCCATATGACTTCCTTAGCTGCTTCCACAAGTCCTTTGTACTCTGCTTCAGTTGATGATAATGCTACTGTATGTTGTTTCTTGGAACACCAACTTACAAGCTTATCACCAATGTATATCATGTAACCATGAGTTGATCTCCTGTCATCTTGATTACCTGCCCAGTCTGAGTCACTGTAGGCTCTCAACTTCAAATCTGATGTAAAAGGATAATATAATCCTTCCTTTATAGTTCCTTTGATATATCTGAGAACTCTTTGACCTGCAATCAAATGTGGGTCCTTTGGACAATGCATGAATTGTGACAAAACTCCCACTGCATAACTAAGATCAGGTCTTGTTAGTGTAGCATAAATCAAACTACCCACAAGAGATTGATACTTCCTCATATCTTTGTAGTCTGCACCATCATATTTACTGAGCTTGTGATTAACTTCAAGTGGAGTTGAAGCTTCCCTACAATTTTCCATATCAAACTTCTTCAACAAGTTCAGAAGATACCTTTCTTGTGACACATATATGCCATGATCTGTATAAGTAACTTCCATTCCAAGAAAGTATGATAACTTTCCTAGGTCACTGATCTTAAACTCTTTCTCAAGTAATCTCTTTACCTCCTTGATTCCTTCATCTGAAGTACCTGTGATTATAATGTCATCTACATAAATACAAATGTAGATTGTACCTTCCTCTGTTCTTTTGATAAGTAGACTTGAATCTGCTTTTGAACTTTGATATCCAAGATCATTGAGATACTTCACCAGTCTATAGTTCCAAGCTCTTGGAGCTTGCTTCAATCCATACAATGCTCTTCTCAACTTGCAAACAAAATTTGGATACCTGGAATCTATAAACCCTTGAGGTTGTTCCATGTATACCTCATCTGATATGTATCCATTCAAGAATGCATTTTTTATATCCAATTGACTTAGGGTCCATCCTTTTGAAGCTGCAATAGCAATGATTGTCCTTATAGTTGACATCTTAGCTACAGGACTGAATGTCTCATCATAATCTATGCCATAGGTCTGGGCATAGCCTTTCACCACCAATCTAGCTTTGTATCTGGCTATACTTCCATCTGCAAGCTTCTTCACTTTATAAACCCATTTATTTCCAATTACTTTCTTACCATTTGGTTTAGGAACAAGTTCCCATGTCTTGTTCTCCTCCAGTGCATTGAACTCTTCCTTCATTGCTTCTTCCCATTGCTTTTTACCTTTAGCTTCATCATAGTTCTGAGGTTCTTCATCATCTTTGACCATATATGCATAGTTCTTCTGAGTTATGTAAGAAGTATCATAAGAATACCTTTCTGGTTGTCTTCTAGTCCTGCTTGACCTTCTTGGTTCACATTCTTCATAAGTTTCTGGATACACCTTTTCATCAAATATAGGAGCTTCTTCATTTCTTCTTGTTAATCCACTTGTGGATGTACTTGCTTGCATATAGTCTTCATCTCTATTCACCTGCACAATTGATTTTCCTTTCTCACATCTTCTTACCTCTTCTTCAAATTCTTCAGCTGTATGACTTTGATCTGCATACCAACTTTTCTGTTCATCAAATGTAACATCTCTAGAAACAATAAATTGTTTGGTTAGAGGATTCCACAATCTGTAACCCATCTGCTTTTCATCATAACCAATGAACACATATTTTTCTGCCTTTGGTTCAAGTTTATGCCTAAGTTGTGATGGCACATAAGCATATGCAATTGATCCAAACACTCTACAATGATCTAGTGTTGGTTTCTTACCCCACCAAGCTTCATATGGAGTCATTCCATTCAGAGCTGCACATGGTAATCTATTCACAAGATATGTAGCTGTATTTACAGCCTCAGCCCAAAGATAATTTGGACAGTTCTTCTCCTTTAGCATAGCTCTAGCAAACTCAACCAAAGTCCTGTTCCTTCTTTCTGCTACACCATTTTGTTGTGGTGTATACCTGCAAGTTATTTCTCTCTTAATACCTACATTCCAAAGATAATCATTGAACTCTTGGGAGAAGTATTCTCCCCCTCCATCAGACCTCAGTCTCTTAAGCTTTTGACCTGTGACTCTCTCTGCATATGCATGAAAATGCTTGAAAGCTCCAAACACTTCTGATCTTTCCTTCAAAACATATAATGTTATCCATCTTGTAGCATCATCAATGAAAAGAACATAATACCTTGAGCCACTGATAGATCCTTCTTTTGTTGGTCCCCATACATCTGTATGAATAAGCTCAAGTACTCCATCATGTTTGAATCCTTTCTTTTGAAATGGTAACTTGTGTGCTTTACCCATTTGACATGCTTCACATTTATAAACCATATGTTGACTTTGCACATTTGGTAATCCTAGTACAGACTGATTAGCAACCATAGCTTTAATTCCTCTTTCATTGAAATGACCTAATCTCTTATGCCAGAGATCAAGTTCTGTAATCACTGCTTCACCATGTGTGAGCAAAGCTTGACCAATGTTCCCTTGCACTCTTAAAGTAAAGATTCTACCTTCTTTCTTACCAGAGACAATCTGATTATATCCATTCTCTGGATCTTCCACAAATACTCCTTCATTTGTAAACCTGACTTGAAAACCTTTTTCAACTATCTGTCCCACACTAATCAAGTTTTTAGGTATTGTAGGAACATACAAAACATTGGTTAGCAAATCTGCTCCACTCTTGCATTTCACTTTTCCAATTGAATGTACACTATGTCTTGTATTATCACCAGTTTGAACTGTGTGACTAGAAATGCCTTTTTCCAAATCTGACATCAATTCTATGTTTCCTGACAAATGATTAGAACATCCAGAGTCAATGTAAAATACCTTTAGATCTTCTTTGTCTGATGTGCTGATTGAATTCATCATCAATGATGTATGACTTTCATTCTGTGTGTCATTTGCATAGTTGTAGTAGGTGGTGTTGTAGGATTGATTCTGTCCCCAACTTCTTCCTCCACCTCTACCATAGCCTCCTCTTTGACTTTGTCTACCTCTTTGAAAATTACTTTGATATCTTCCACCTCGACCTCTGCTATTGTTGTTTTGATTCTGGTTTGATCCTTGTTGGTTGTGCCAACAATCATGAGCCAAATGATTACTCAATCCACAGATCCAGCAAGCCTTTTTGTTGTTATTTTGATTACCTCTTCCTCTTCCAAAACCTCTTGCTCTTCCTCTACCAGTGCCTTTACCTCTTGCATAATAAGCTTGAGAATTAGACTCCTCTTCATCCTTTGCTTTACCTTTATCTCCTTTCTTCTTATTCTTCATGTACATTGCAGAACTTTGACCTTTATCTCCATCTCCCTTCAAGTCTTGCTCATATGTGAGCATCAAACCAAGCAACTGGTTCAAATCTGGAACATAATGATTTAATGAAAGTTCTGTTGATAAGACAAAAGGTTTCCACCTTTCATCCCCTCTCAAGCCTGCAAGTAGTTGAGCAATCAATCTGTGATCTTCAACATCTTCATCTATGGATCCAAAACTATCTGCTAGATCCTTCATCTTAGTGACATAATCACTAATGGTTTGACTTGGCTTCTTCTTGAATGTTGTAAACTCTGACCATAGACTTGCTTTCCGTGCTTTAGTAGTACTTTGGAAATGATACTCCAATGCATTCCATATATCTTCAGATGATTCCAATCCTCTGATGTGTGGTAGTAAATGATCAGAGATTGTATTGTAGATGTAGGCTTTTGCACTTGCATCCTTCTTCTGCCAATGCTTTAAAGCATCAAGTTCTTCTTTCTTTGGTCGGCTTTCATCTTCAAATACTGGCTTCTCTTCTTCACCTGTAACATATATCATGAGATCCTTACTCATAAGTAAGGCTTCCATTCTCATTACCCATGCGGGGTAATTATCTCTGTCCAGTTTGTCAATGGAGATATGATCTGCCATAGTTCTTTCCTTCTGCTGCAACCTGTGAGCTTAAAGGATAAAGGATAATACCTTTTGAAGTTCTTTGTGTATGATGATACTTCGAAAGTAATCTTTTGATGCCTTGTGTCTTCAAATGCTTCACCTTTCAAACTTTAATGGAAAACTTTACAAAACTTCTCGTACCTTTGTCGTCTTCTGCTCTCGAGAATCTTTCTGCTCTGATACCACTTGTTGATGTATAAAACACCACAAGAAATGAATTAATGTGACACTAGAACACCTCTATGGTCACCATTAACTCATTGCCACTCCAAACTTTGAGAAATGATAGCTTAAAGTGAGAACTTTGCTTCTACAAAAATTCCTAGTCACCGAAATGACATACCTTCAGTATTTTGCTAATTTCTCCTAGCTCAAGTATGCTTTCTCCATGAAACTTTATACGCTGAAACTAGAACAGTAGAGCTTTCCAACAAGCTATCATATGCATCAAACGGAGCTCTAGAACTCAAGTTATGGCCCTCACAAGATGACCCTGTATGACCTTCCAAAACTGGAAATCTTGCCTGTTTTAGTATTCCTGATGTCCAAAAATAAAAAATTCGATGTCTAGCATCGAATTTCAGTCCAAGTCGATGCCAGGCATCGACTTTGGGCTTTTTTTGGCTATTTTTCTGCACCAGAAACACTCTATTTTACACACACATGAAGAAGATGACTTATATGATAGAAGTCGATGCCGGGCATCCATTTTATGCTGGAACTCGATGCCAAGCATCGAGTTGCTCCACAAACTTCATATTTTTAGAAGATTCAACAACAGTTAACACACAGAGAATGAAAAAATGACTTATCAACCAAGATTCGATGCCAGGCATCGAATTGCTCAGAAAACTTGAACTTTTGAATTCATCACACAGTAGGCAAGCATGGAGATGATGGAGAGAGGCTCAAACACAGAACTTTACTCAGTTCTTCTCATAACTATAAAAAACTCAGAAGTTTTACAGATGCTTTCTCACTCAGAGAAGCCCGACTATACTCAGTCGTATAAAATGAACTCCTTCTTCTACTTCTTCTCTCTTGCTCTCTCTCTCTCTCTCCGCGTCAGTTGATACAAACTAACTTATATAGATTTTCGTATTCTCGTGATTTTAAAAAACTTCTAGAACTAAAGTGAACTAACTTTACAAATATGATACATTTGTGAATTTGTCCCTTCACATAGGCATGGGGTTTTCTTCCTAAGATTTGACCTTCAAATATATGTCTAATTAGTGAGTGTTTCTCCAATAGCTTTTTTTTTTTTTTGAGGCTCAAACACAGAACTTTACTCAGTTCTTCTCATAACTATAAAAAACTCAGAAGTTTTACAGATGCTTTCTCACTCAGAGAAGCCCGACTATACTCAGTCGTATAAAATGAACTCCTTCTTCTAGTTCTTCTCTCTTGCTCTCTCTCTCTCTCTCCGCGTCAGTTGATACAAACTAACTTATATAGATTTTCGTATTCTCGTGATTTTAAAAAACTTCTAGAACTAAAGTGAACTAACTTTACAAATATGATACATTTGTGAATTTGTCCCTTCACATAGGCATGGGGTTTTCTTCCTAAGATTTGACCTTCAAATATATGTCTAATTAGTGAGTGTTTCTCCAACATATATCAAGTATAATCCATGCTATTGCCCAGTGGTACGTCGCAGATCCTGGCAAGCATTTGCAATCAAGGTACGCAACAATAAAGAATGCTCGGCTTGGGTTAACTATCCATATTTTGCTCCGCCTCGAGGGACCCCAACCGTAGCCTACATGATATCAACAATTCGACACTGGTCTACTCGTCTAAATAATGTACCCGACATAGCTGCAAAAATGTGTATGAAAATATTCGAGCTCATGACCATTGTCTTCAAAACCTTTCGGAAGGTACAAGCTCCATACATCTCTGCCCCTGGATTCTCTCAAGGTAACAAGGATTTAGTCTACGACATGAGCCAGACCCCCTCGGTCACTGTAATCTTTGCCTGGCATGCACGAATAAAGTACTTACCCGCATGCTTCAAGCAGACATTTGAGGAAATCTTCTCTACGGGATTCTGGGAATATCATTCAGAAATTTTCATTCCTAGATCCACACATTTGCTACATCTATTCGCAGTAGAACAAGCGATCCATGCAGATCAGTTACGTCTGCCACATCCAGACATTCCAGGACCAATTGATTGGGATCGTATGATGACAGACTTGGCCAGAGGACTACGCATACAAGAACACCAGCTTGCCACTCAGGTTGTGGAATATTACATCCAACACTCCCAGCAACAAGGGTCTGTCAGGGATGACAGACGCGAGAGAGGGGGGGGGTGTTGAGAGCAGTATGGGCACCCAAGGACTGAGGAGACAAGGAAGCCAACGCAGAGAGTCAGAGCAAGACGAAGGATTAAGTAGACAAAGCAGTCGACGCAGATCTGGTAGATAGGCCTTCAAATTTTTCCAAAACAACATCTTTATAATAGTGATTTTTATCACTAACCATCATTGTAAATATCATTTCATATTTTTGTAGCTCCATTTTGTGCAAGCCAAGGAGTCCTTGAGCTTGAGGAGCTTTAGAAGTACCTACCTGTCAGTTTTCACATTTTTTAGACTTCGTTTGAACCTCCAAATAGGGTAGAGAACCTAATTTTTAACTAGGCCGGACATTAGGTCTGGACAGGGCCAAAACCTAGTAAAAAACTATAAATAGAGCTAGAGAGCTCATTTTTGAGTAGAGCTTGTAATTGATATGAACTTGTAAGAGCTTTTTGAAAGTAATCTAAGAACTCCATTGCTTCTCACTCTTTGTCTTGTTGTGTGTGCACGTGTGTGTGTAGGTGTGTGCATGTTAGTGTGCTCACTCATGCACTTGTGCCTTCACTTGCTCGAGGTCATCATACCATCCTCACGTCTTCCCGGATTGACATTAAAGGAGGTGCTACTCATCACTGAGCTACAACATGTATACTTTCTTTTCCTTTTTGCATATTCAATAGTTTTGTTTAGGATAAGCGGAAGCAACATCTTTTAGTGGTTCATCTTGCGGTGGCTGTACTCAAAAACCTTATAATTCCCTGGGTGTTGAGGGCTGGGCTTATGCTCTGAGCACCTCCACGGGGATAGGAAAGTAGTTCAGCTTCGTCTCGCCACCCCTACCATCAAGAATTTGAAGAGAAAATTATGTTTGCACACACACCATTTAGTTTTTTTTGTATTAGACATTTTTTTACTTAACAATGTACACTTAAATTTATCACGTGCACTTTAGCTTCGTCATCAAGCATGAGGTATATTCACTAAACTTAAAATCTGTTTGTTGCTATTTTAGTAGGACTTAAAAAAATAGTCTTTAGGAGAAAAAACTTAAAATTTTAGGGATTTTTTAATGCTATTTTAGAATAGTACGACTTTTAGTTTTAAATTTCATTTGAAAGTTATTAACTACTTTACGAGAATTGTTAGAAGAGTTTTAATTTTAGCAAAACTGAAATCAAATAATTTAATTAATTTGATAAGAGACCAAAAAACAAGAGTACAAGAGGAAATTAAAGATTTTGTTAAAAGACTTAAGTTTAATTCAAATATACAAAATAAAATGGATGAATTGTTTTGAAATATGATGTCTGAAACTCAAGGGCAGAAAGTAGTAGAGGCAATGCTTAAGGAAAAAGAGAAGTTCACTGGGGTAAATACGACTAATTATCTAGATACATTTGAAGATATAACAAAATTGCATGGTTTTCCTATATCTAAATGGGTAACTTATCTAGTGAGGGTTGCCATAGGGTCAGCTATAAGTGTAATTGAACCTCATAGTGAGCTTGAATGGGATGACTTTAGGAAACAAATGCATAAGGAGTTCTACCTTGAAGATTATAGTCAGCACAGTAGAGAAGGGTTCATGAAATGACTGAGCACTCCTAAGACTCAGATTTCCCTTACACAATTGCACGTTGAGTTCATGAAAAGGTTTTCACAGTTGCCAGAGCAAGATAGGACTGCACTCATACCTGACATAGTCCTATATTTTCTAAAGGTATTACCTTCTGATATTAGAAGTGAAGTTGAAAGGAGGCTTGAGGAACCCGGAAAAAGATATGGCCTTACGGATGATTGAAACTTTTTTCTTCTTCTTTACTTGATGAAATTAATCAAACTTTACATGATGAAAAATTAATGCAAATTATACTTTTGAACTCATCAAATGAATATGAACTAATTTTGAAATTTGTTTCTGATTCTCTTAATGAAGCTAAAATTAATATGAAATATAAAACACTTCATAAAAAAGTTAAACGTGTAGCCCAGGCTTTACCTGAAGGAAGTGACCAAAAAATAAAGCAAGTAGCTAATGAACCCGTTTTACGTGATATTTCAAAAATAGGACATAATTTTACTGATGAAACCATTAAATTAATAAAAATAGGAAACGAAGACTCTTTTTTACTGCCTACTGAACGTGAAATGTTTCGTGAAATGATAAGAAAACATGGAAAAGCTTTCTCTCTTTATCCTCATGAAATAGGATGTGTTGACCCTAGAATAGTATCTCCAATTATTATATTTACCATAGCCCATATTCCATGGAATCAGTTCCAAAGGCTCATTTACCTGAGCTAATAAGACTGCTTAAGGAGAAGATGCATATGAAAATTCTAGAACCTTCCTCCGCACCTTATTCTAATAGATGGTTTACCGTTCCTAAAAAGAATGGGAAGCTTAGATTTATCCAGGATTTACAAACCATAAATAAATTCACAATTAGGAATGTAGGAACCGGCCCTATTGTAGGCAAATTCGCCGAAGCTTTTGCTGGGCATTCTATCTATTCTATGGGTGATTTATATTCTGGTTATGATCAGTTCCAGCTTGCTACTGAGATTAGAGATATAACTACGTCAATGAAGACTCCTTTAGGTTTAGTCCAAATGTGTACTCTACCTCAAGGAGCTACAAACTAGATATCACATATAATGAATGCAATGAATATGGTTCTTCATGATTTTACTCCTAATGTGAGTATGCCATTTATAGATGATATTCCGATTAAAGGCTATGACGAAAAGGAAAAAGATGAAACATTAGATTCTTTAGGATGTAGGAAGTTTGTATCTAATCATATTTCAGATTGCGAGAAACTACTTAAAAGATTTGAAGAAGTAGGATTAACATTTTCCATAGAAAAATCAGTATTTGGTGTTAATGAAGTTCTTATTGTAGGACATTTATGTGGATACTATGGACCTAGGCCTTATCCACCAAAAATGGATGCTATAAATAAAATATCTGAAACTGTAGGAACATTAGTGAGGTAAGACGTTTCTTAGGAGCATGTGTTTTTTATGCTATTTGGATACCACATTATGTCCATGTAGTTAATCCATTGTATGATTTACTTAGGAAAAATAGGAAATTTAAATGGACTGAAACTCATATTAAAGCAATGAAGAAATTAAAAAGTTTACTTTCTAATGCATCTATTTTAAAACGTGCAAATTATTCAGATAATAAACCAATTATCTTAACTTTAGATATAGGTCCCATAGGTATAGGATGGGTAATTGGACAAGATGATAATGAGGGAAATAGATACACTATTAGATTTGGGGTAAAAATTTTACATGAAACTCAAAAACATTATCCTCAAATAAAACGCGAATTATGGGGATTAGTTACTACTCTAAAAACTAACAAGGAATATTTTATAGGAGCTAATGTAGTAATAGAAACAAATTGTTTATCATAATAGGAATGATTACAAATTTCTCTTCTCTAGATATAGCAATGTTAAGGTGGATATCTTATATTAAGTTTATTAATCCTGTTTTAAATCATATTTTATGGAAAACTAACTCTGTAGCAGGTATGCTTTCTAGGGCTAACTTTGAAAATGATGACATGATAGAAACTGAATCAAATGTGATTAGTTATATTTTTGATGTTTATATATATGAAAAATTTAATGAAAAAGAATATGAGGGAATTTGGTATTATATAGGATATTATCTTAGCACTTTAAACAATTACCTGTTTGGTCAGCTAATAGGTTTAGAGACATTAGGAAACGTGTATTTAATTTCTTTCTAAAGGATGGTTTTATTTGGCATCATGCAAAAGGGAAGATTAGAATTCTGCATTGAGTTTTAGGGAATAAAAACCTTCAAAATAGAGTTATGATAGACATGCATGAAACCCTTTGGGCGGGACATAAAGGCTTCTATGTGACGTATGAAAAAATTAGAGAAGCTTAGGCTAGCTATGTATGTGAATGTTCCTAACTTTGCAAGTACATGTACTACTTGTCAGGTACATTCGTCAGCTAGACATAGGGAACCAGTGCACCCGACTTACCCTCCTTGTATTCATTACAAGTGGGTAGTTGATTTAGTGACCATGCCTAAAGGTTTACATAGGATGAGGTATATAGTATTAGCTAGGGAAGATTTGACCAATCATGTAGAGGGTAGAGCTCTTTGTACTAAAACTACTTATAACATAAGTAGATTTTTATTAGAAGAATTTATTTCTGGATTTGGCTATGTAGAAAAAATAGTAGCAGATAGGGGCGAGTTAGATGCTCGAGAGGCAAGAGAATTCTTTGACCAGCATGGGATTCGATTAGCTCTCACAACTGCTTATAATCCGGAGTCTAATGGTAAGATTGAACGAGGTCATCCATCTATTGTGAAGGCAATCTCTAAGGCCTACAATGGTGATACAAAGCAATGGCCCAGGTTCCTTCCATTCGCACTATGGGTAGACAGGATGACGTATACTAGGTCTACAGGATTTATGCCTGCAGAACTAATGTACTGTCAGAAGTCAATTTTTTCTATCCAGACCCAGATTATTTCATGGACAACGCTTCCGTGGAATAATGAGATGACTCATGAAGATCAGATTTCTGTTAGGATTATGCAGTTAGATCTAAGAAATAAAATGATTGAAGAAGCTATACAAAAAGTTAGAGAATCACGGCTTAAAAATAAAATTTACTTTGATAAAAAACATAGACTTAGGCCTCGTACTATAGAAATAGATGATTGGGTATTAGTTTAGGATAGTACCTTTGATACACAATATGATGCTAGGAAGAAGTTAATTAAAAGATGGTTTGGTCCGTATGTAGTAGTAACTGTTTTTGATAATGGTACATTTAAACTTAGGGAATTTGATGGTTCTTTGTTGCCTTGCATGGGTCGGTAGGCGGGTGGAGTCACTCTGGTCGGGCAGCCAGAGCCATGAGCCGACGTCGATTTCATGTAGGGCTGACATAGTTGTGTCGTGTGCTATGCCGGGTTGGTAGACAAGTGGGTTAAACTTGGCCGAGTGGACAAGTCCAGGAGTCGCACCCAATTTCGGTCTAGGCCAACTTGTTTAAAATAAATAAAAGAAAGAGTTGAGTTGGGATGAAGTAATAAAAAAAAATTAAAAAAAAGAAATGAAAAATGAGAAAGAAATGAATGGAGAGGCAGACCATAAGAAATAAAAGTAGGAATCAAATAATTCTTTTAACTGATGAAAAAGTTTTGGTATATGCTGCTATGCAGGATAAGTTACTTAATCCAAGCAAGTGACATGAACAGGAGGACTATGACACTTATGATTTAATCATATAAATGCTTGTTTAAATGTGGATTCAGAGATATAACATGATATTTATATGACTTATATCTACTTTGTTTTTTAGAAGATTTGTACTAATCTTTTTTATTGCATAAAGATGTATGAATGCATGATAAAATAAAACTTTAAAAAATTAAACTTTATTCACAAAGAATTTGATATGTTCCACTTGAATCTGCAGGTTGGCCCATCGGGACGATGTACACGTTTAGTGGGAGCGGATGTCGGAAGGATTTTATCCCTCCTAAAATATTATTAAAAAATTAAAGATTAATTGATCAAAATAAGTTTTAATAATTTATGAAATTTTAACTTATGTTTGATCTTAAATTTTGCAGGACATGAAGTTTTGATGATTTGGGTTTCAGTGCAAAGATGAAAAGTATTTAGAAAGAGTTTTCAAGTGTAGTTGTGGGTATTTGATGAAAAATGCAGGGTTAATTAAGGGTCTAATTAAGGTTTGAATGAAAATTTAAGGTTATTCAAGGGTTCAATATAGGATTTCGATATGATTTATAGGGTAAAAGCTTAGTTTAAAGGATAATTAATGGTTTAGATAAGAAAACTAATAGGTTTTGATAGGGTAGAAGCTTATTTTATTGGTTATTTAAGGGTTTGGATGAGATTTATAACTAAAATAAAAGGTTTTGATTGATTAAAAACATGGTTTAAGGTAAACCTATGGTGAAGGGGTTAGATGAGTAGGTTTTGTCACTAAAGGAGTTAATGAATAGGGCAAGAAATATTAAATTGAAACCTTAATAAATATTTTAAATATAAATGAATAAGTGAATTAATTATCTAAATAATGTTAAGGTTATTGAAAATATATAATTGAAAGGTTGTATTTAACTAACTATAAAGGATGATAAAAGTGTGAAAATAAAAAAGGTCAAGAGAATATTTATTTATAAGTGGATATAGTATCTTCTTTGGTAAAATGAAAGGAAGAAAATCCCACGCCTTTTTTTTGGTTGATTTCTGCTTGAGTGGATGTGGAGTACATGTGGGGTGCATGAATGAGTTAACTTAGGAAATTGTGGGCTATGATGGGCTACTCACATGTATAAAAGGAGGGGAGTCGTATGCAGGAGCTCATGTTATTTTGCAGGTACTTCATTTTACTCTAAGCTTTAGGCCTTGATTGACTATGCACATATTTTCATGCTGTCCTTTCTTGCAGGAGGAGAGAGAATGCCATCTCTCTTACTTTTGAGAGCTCATTGAATGCAAAGAAATTTTTTTTGTTTTGTTTATTATCCATGCTGTAGTCGTCAGAGAGCGAATGAGGAAGTTGATTTTTTTTTATTATTTCTTTTTTTTCTTTTTCCTTTCTTTTTACGTTTCTTTTTCTCTTGTCCCTCTCTTCTCCCTCCCTCTTCTACAGCTCGCGGCACACTGCGCGTAGGAGCAAAGAGAGAGAGAGAGAGAGAGAGAGAGAGAGAGAGAGAGAGAGAGAGAGAGAGAGAGAGAGAGAGAGAGAGAGAGAGAGAGAGAGAGACAGAGACAGAGAGAGAGAGAGAGAATGAGAGAGAGAGAGAGAGAGAGAGAGAGAGAAAGAGAGAGAGAGAGAGAGAGGGAGGGAGATTTTATTTATTTTTTTCCTTTTCTTTTTTATATTATATTATATTTTATATATTTTCTTTTAATTTAAATTTACTTTATGCATATGTGTTAAGTGTTATTATATTTTTATTTTATTTTTATATATTTTATTTTCATTTAATTTATAAAATGCATATATGTTAAGTGTATTTATTTTATATATGTTTGGGGTGTATGGTACATATGTGATATGTGTATATGTGAATGATTAGTGTATTTATTTTTTATGTATATTTGGTATGTGTGTGATGATATGAAGGGTATGTAATGTGTATGTCTAGTGCATGTATGTGTTATTAAGTATGTTTGATATGTGTGTGTGTGTGTTTTAACTAATAGATTTTCCAATAAGGTTCATGTTTGAATGCAATGATAAATATTGAATATAGTAGTTAAGTTTATAAATAATAATTAAATTGATTACATAAGTAAAATGTTAAATATGTATATCTAAGGATGTTTTATGTTTTCCAGGATAGTAGAAGAAGGGATTAGAAGTAGCCATTTAACCATTTTTCCTCATCTTTTCCAATGATATTTTCCCTGATCTTATATTCCATTCTTACCTTTCCTAACTCTTTTAATTAGGCTTCATTCTACTCATCCAAATTCTTCATTCCCAATCATTAGGATTCACTTAGCTTTTGATTTTAACCATCTGATCATATCTATTCATTTACTTTTTTCTATACATTAGCCTATCTTTTGCAACCCATACTTGTTAGCTTAGACATGATACAAGGTTATTTATTATGATACTAAGTGTATGCTAAATGTATTGAATTTAATTCATTAGCATGTTAGATGTATGCATGTATGCATGTTAGATGTATGCATGTTAGTTGTATGCATGTATGCATGTATGCATGTTAGATGTATGCATGTTAGTTGTATGCATGTATGCATGTTAGATGTATGCATGTTAGATGTATGCATGAATGCATGTTAGTTGTATGCATGTTATATGTATGCATGAATGCATGTTAGTTGTATGCATGTTAGATGTATGCATGTATGCATGTTAGTGTATGCATGTTTATGTATGTGAGTTAGTGTATGTATGTTTATGTATGTGAGTTAGTGTAAGCATGTTTATGTATGTGAGTTAGTGTATTCATGTTTATGTATGTGAGTTAGTGTAAGTTTGTTTATGTATGTGAGTTAGTGTATGTATGTGAGTAAGGTGTATGCATGTGAAGTTAGTATAAGCATATGAAGTTTATGCATGTGCATATGATAGGTACATGTGTGCATGAGTAAGAGATGTATGTTAGAATGTATGCATAAGTAATGAATGTATGTGAGAATAAGTGAAGTGTGCATGTGTGCATGAAAGGTGCATGCATATTAAAAATGTGCATGTATAGAAGTGATAAATGTATGCATATGTGTACGAGTGCATGAGTGCATGTGCATATCTGAAGTAGATAGGTACTAAGAAGAATGTATGTGCTTATGAGATATATAAGAAACTTAATTAACTTATGTTAGCATGAGTTTAAGATATGTTAAGTTTTGAATATTAAATTTATAAATGAGTGTTTTTTTATTCATGAAAACATACTTATTGGGGCATGTTATTTTGCAGATCATTTGAAGACGACTTTGATGAAAGATTGGACAAAAATTACGAAGTTGGGATTTTGTTGCTTGATTCTATTTCTTTGCTTTTGTATAGGACAAATTTTAGTTTCTATCATTTATACAACACAGTTTAAAAAAATATATATTAATCCATTAGTTTGCATTTATCTTTACATGTCTGATAAAGCATCTACTAGTAGTACCTCTATTGAACGTGATTTACCTTCTTGTTTGTTAGAAATACTTTTTCCTATTCCACTAGAGGTTAATGTTTCACAAAATAAAGAAAATAATACACTTCATGAAGAAGTAGTTAAGGATTGTGTCATAGAGGAAACTTTGTATTTGCTAGATTATGATCGTCGATTGTCTAAAGTGTTACCTTTGATTTCAATTGTTTTACCCGACCTTGAAAATAGTGAATTTTTGTTTCCTCCACTCGTAAATAGAAATATTGATTGTTCCCAAATAGATTCAAACAAAACTGAAATTGTTAAAGATAGAGTAACTAGTGAAGAGCTGATCCTTCCATCTTATTAAGACGCGGTCAATAGGTATAGAAATGCACTTCCTTATGGTCCATAATTTAAATACGTGCCCTGCCATAGACACCCCGCGTGCGCCATTAGCGAGATGGTTGACTTGATCCACCAGCCGTTGCAAATCGCTCTCACGATAGCCATAGTAGTTTCACCACAAAGGCAAGCACCACAATTCAAGACAACCGCTATACCAAATAGAAAGCCACCATTCCACAAGAAAGCAGTTCCGGGCATGAAGCAGGTCTAGATAAAAAACAAAGGACAACCACCGGCCTTGCCCCCACAATTGCTATCTAGGCAAGCCAATCAGGCCAGAAGACGAACTACGAAACTAGGGCAAGCTCAACCACAAGGTATCCGACAAGTTTGGGTGCCCAAGAAATTAGTTGCAGCTCAACAAGGAAATTACAAATATGGGTACCCAAGAAGCTCGTACATACACAACAACCTATGTTCTCGCACCTCAGAAAAGTTTCGACAAAGAAGCTAGGGCAAGGCAAGGGTCCGAACCCAACACCAAGACCAAAAGTAGACCAACTCACCTCTTCAACAAGAGTCAGAAGACCAGCAACAATGGTATGGGTACGGAAGCCAAAAGTACTAGCAGCCCCTACAAAACCAAAGAGCCAACCGCAAGGGACACGAAAGACAAGAACCCATCTGAAGATGAAGAAGCCCAAGGTGATCTCTACACAACCAAACATGGTTCTCAAATGGATCCCTATAAGGAGGAATGATTAGTTGTCATCTCGCAGTCCAAGGAACACCTCTAAGTATAGCTTGCATCAACGCCGCCAAGTAACATTAGAAGCCTCCACGAGCGACAACCATGTGCTGCTTGCAAAACCCTATCTTTTGCACCATTTAGGTCATGCATTTCCAAAGTATGCATTAATATAGGGCCACCTTACACGGCCCTGCATAGACACAATTGAGAGTCCCAAGCATGAGCGCACATTGACATATGTCAATTGTTTTGATTGATACTAACCTCTTTCTTCTTGTTTGTGAAATTGTTAAAAAAAAAGGGAGAGAGAGCTTGTTCCCAGGTTTGTCTCATGGAACATGAATGAGTAATGCTTACTTAAAGGTGGAACCGTTGATTACTAGGCATTTATCAGTTTTGATAGAAGTGTGTTTCGGCTAGCAAACGATATTATTGCTGCCTTATCTGGTAGATGTCAAGAACTTGGCATGAAATTGGCATCCACAAATATTGTTCCACCTTACCATGGTAGGAGAAAGGAGCTTGAAGGTCCACAACTTGAGCGATGCTTAACTATTATATGTACAAGAGCATCCAAGGAGATATCTGCAAGCCTGCTTATGATGAGCTAAAGAGAATATGTGAAACTAAGCTTGTTGTAGCTACCCAATGCTGTTTGTCAAGGATTATTTAAAAAACAATTCAATTCTCAGTATTTGGCAAATGTTGCTTTGAAGAGAGGGGACATGACCAGGCGCTCGAAGAATCTCATCAGTGAATCATCAACAAGGACATTCATCAACCACAGAAGATGCACCATTGGTCAATCACTATGATGGGAGTGCAACAAAAAGAGCGGACTCACGATCGACCTTTCATGGTAAGAATCCTCTACTTGGTTATCACAACAACACTAATAGATTAGGAAACCTCTTTGTCAGTGTACCCTTGAGCAATTTGCTCAAGGCCTAATTTTTTGCACCATGTTTCTTTTAATGCATTCCCCAAGTAAGCATGCATAGGGCTACATTATAAGGCCGTGCACAAGGCCAATATTATCCTCAACCCATGCACGAACACACTTACCCATAATTCATTATGGGATATGAGTACTTGACATGACTACTATGAACATCATCTTGGGAAGATCTAGAGGACATCAACGGAGGTTCACAATGACACATTCATGCTGGAATCCAAGGAAGAAGCACATACCAAGGGGCTAAAACTTGCAAAGGCTTGTGGTGA